>CM062813.1:960814609-961293836 GCA_031772625.1 Pinus tabuliformis | reverse complement strand
TCAGCCTCCTCATGAGTGAGGCACCTATGTAAAAATGTATCAATACCATGGCGATAAAGTGTATCACCAACAATCAGATAATTTTTGGCTTGGTATTTGAAACGTCCTTGTTTAGAGCGAGAGGTATTGGGTCAGAAAGCTTGGGTCTAGAGATAGACCAGTATATTCCCATACCATGAATCACTTGACAAAATGAGAAACAAAGACTCATCCACGATTGATGTTTCTGATGTTAAATCGTTTGAGGATGAGGGAAGGTCACAAAGTAGTTCGACAAATATGAGAGATTTCTTTGATTTAGACTTAATGAATTCCAAATCAAATTCCTGCAATATAACTATCCACTTTGGTATTTGCCCCCCAGCAATTGACGTGATAGAATGTATGTCATAGGGTTGCATTCGAAGATAATTGTAGTTTTACGCAGGAGAATATAGTGAGGAAATCTCTGCACGGTTTGAACAGTCGCCAAAGCTAACTTTTTGACATATGAATATTTTCTTTGTGTATCATTGAGATTATGACTCAAATAGTATACAGGATGTTCTATTCCATCTACTTCTTGGACTAAAACCATTCCGATGGTTGTATCTATAGCAGTGAGATACAGGTAATAGTGTTGTTGATAATTTGGGGCATACATTAATGATGCTCTAATAAGGGAATCTTTAAGAGAATTAAAGGAAGCTTGTGCAACTTGATCCCAATGGAAGGGTACCTCCTTCTTCAACAAATGTGTAAAAACTTTAGCGAGTTCTGCATAGTTTGGAATGAACCTCCTTAGAATGTTTGCCTTCCCTTGAAGTTTCTGTAACTCTAATAAACTCGAAGGTGGAGGCAATTCAAGTATTGCCTAAACCTTAGATGGATTGAGTCGAATTCTGTCTTTTGAGACCATGAATCCAAGCAATCGACTAGAGCCAACACAAAACACACACTTGTGTGGATTGAGTCTTATTTTGTAGTGTCGGCACCGTAAGAATATCTAAGACGCTATGGGATCAGTCCGCTTTCATGAATGAGCAGGAAGATCATCAAGATATGCTTGTACAATGTTCTTAATGTCATGGAAGGCATAATTCATTGCCCTCTGAAATGTAGCCCCTACATTCTTCAAACCAAAAGGTACCTTTCTATATGTGAATGTGCCCCGAGGACAGATAAATGCAGTTTTTGACTGATCCTCTAGGTGGATATTGATTTGATTGTAACTGGAAAATCCATCCATGAATGAAAAGATTTCACATCTAGCACATTCGTCAATAATATGGTCAATGAAGGGTGTAGGATAATTTTCTTTTGGACATGCTTTATTTACATCCCAGTAATCAACACACACTCGGATTGTTCCTTGTTTTTTCATCACGGGAACAATATTTGATACCCAATCGGTAAGAGATACAAGGTAAATGAAGCCAGCATGCAAAAGTTTCTCAACTTCTATCTTAATGGCAACAACTTTCTTTGGATGTACAGGATGAAGTCGTTGTCGTACTGGTTTGACATCAGGGTACATTTTGATTTGATGTTCAACAATGCTTGAATCAATGCCTGGCATCTCCTCGTAAGACCATGAAAATACATATCTAAATTCACGAAATAGAGAATGGTAAATATTGAGTTCCAAAGGAGAACAAGATTTGCCGACATGAATTTTTTCTACAACGTTAGGCTTGGTCGAAATGTCTATAGAAATGGTTTCTTCTATGTTAGACAAATTACACTCAGAATCTACTAAATCTATTCTAACAGAATTCGAAAAGAAATCTACAATCGAAGGGTGTACTAGTTCATTTGAATAATCCTCATTGGAATCTGGAGGAAGGGAACGATGATGATAATCTTCCCAAGGTTCTTCTCCTATCATCATGGATTGGATGATTTCCTCATCTGTAGAATATATACAAGCAAAAGGATCGGAAGAAGTACCGTATTCAAGTGAACGATCTACCCATACAATTGGTGATTGTGGATCTGGAAATGCCACACAAGCAAGAAAAATTGATTGCTATGCGAGTTCGATAGGACTTAGTGGCATAACCTCAGTAAAACTCTCGTCTTCAACACTATTGGTGATCCTCTTTAAATCAGATGAAGTAGAGGATAACATATAACATGTCTCGACTCTCGCAACTTCCAATGTTCCAGATGGTGGAGGAAGTGTGAAAGTACCCATTAATGAGGGATCTTTAAAAAGACCTACACCAACAGATTGAAGTGAAAGTAGGGGTCCGTTAACAAACGAAATGCTTCCCATAACTTGTGAACTAGAGGAAAAAAATTAGGTTTGGTCGATAACTATTATTCCACCTTTATGAGGAAATGCAATCGTACGAAAGTGCATGGAAATAGTAACATCCATAGCATAAACCCATGGTCGTCCAAGTAAAATGTTGTAATCAAGGGGTCTGTCAACCACCTCAATCTCAACAGTTACTGTTTTGCCCCCTATTTCTACTTGCAAATTATTCAAAATCCCACATGAAGTATAAGTCCTTCCATCAAAAGCTTTCAATGTGGTTGGTGATCTTGACAACGTAGGTGACCCCAGTGTTTTCCAGCAGCTCATTGACATAATATAGGTAGAAGCTCCCTCATCTACGATGGTTCGATGAATATTTTTGTTGAGAGCTTCAACCTGAATCAAAAAAGCTAATTGATATGGTAACTATGGTGTATATCCTGAGTGATTAAAAAACACAAAATTAGAATCCGTTGGATCTATTCCACCTATTTCTGACAGTAAAGCCTGCTTTTGGGAGGGGCAATTTTGTAATACCTCAAGCGTCAACATAGAAGAAGGAGACTGAGAAAGATCTTCTACTATGTTATAATTTTGAGCAGCTCGAGCTCGAGGATTAAACGTCGATTTATTCACAACTTCCTTAGGTGGCTTTATTGTTAACTTTGGTGCAATGGGTAGTGGAATATTTTCTGATGCGGTCGAAGTCGAAGAACCAGGTTGATCAGTGGCCTGATTATTAGACAACGATGACGGATTACCATAATATTTATGACGTGTCTGAACCAAAAATGCATCTTTACGTTTTGTGATGGATAACATTAATAACTAGGGTGTGGAAGCATTTTCAGTTGCAACCATATTGGTATCAGGGTTCAGAAACAAATCTGTCAACACTGTAGATGCGGTGGAAGTTTTTAACAACTTAGAAAGTTCCGAGCAGTGAGGAAAATCCCTTGTAAAATGATCGTTATCACATATCAGACATGGATAACGAGGTTTCTTTCCTGAAGTAGAGGAATCAAATGATTTCTCTTGAGGAGGGTTTTCATTCTTCTTTTTATTTTTCCCCTTTTTCTTACTTCCTGGTTTCTTTGGATTCTTACCTTTGTCAGATGACACGGCATAATCTCAGAAGTAGGAACCTCAAGTGCATTTAAAGTTTGATTTTTGGAAAGTGATTGACCAAATGGTTTACTCATCGTTTGTGTGCTTAAGGAATTGATCACACCATTTCCGGCATGAGAGTCCCTATTCGATGGTGGAGGTGGAATGGATTGATTAAGGCACGGTTCATGTGGAATTTTGTCATATATCATGCCGGATTGCGTATAAATCAAATCCAAATATTGGGCACGAGCAATCACTTGCTCTTCTGTAACAACTCCACCTTTAGCCACATCGTCAGTGATAGATGGCAATAAGGACTTAATGAACCACTCAGCTGAACACTGATTAGGATTATAGGTTTTAACCATGCGATGACGATGACACCACTCATGAATATGATCAGATATATGAGTAGAAGTCATTTGTTTGAAATTGTTCAAAAGTTCTAATTTCATATCTGATGGGTAACTGGAAGTGGGTCAAGAAGGCAATGGCTAAATGGGTGAAATTATTAAAAGAAGCTCTCAGCAATTCAATATACCACTTAGCAGCCGAACCAATTAGCGTTCTTTGGAAAAGATGGAGTCTTACCGAATCATCATTCAAGGAGTTCGAAGAACACCATAAATGATAAGTCATAACATGATTTGACGGGTGTTCTCCAAGATTTCCACTAAAATTTGGAATGTTAGAAGGCAACTTATGAGGAATCACCGGCCACAATGGTGAATATAAAATTGGATCATTTGTAAGCCAGTTTAAATTCGGTAATTCTAAAGTTGCCACAAATGGAAACTTCCGATTCAGATCAGGTTTTGCATATCCAGGATAAGATGGAATTTCCTGTGCCATAGGCCTTTGCATACCCGCATAAGGCAGATATACTTGATAAGGCGGTGGGACATATCCGGTATATGGATTGAAGCCAGGTTGACCTTGCATTTTTCCGTAACCGGTTTGGGCTTGATACACATGACCCTGATACACTTGATACTATCCTTGCCTAGGTTTAGCTTGGAAAGCAGGCCCATACTGAGGTTGGACATTCTGAAATGGAGGTTGTGGATACTGTGACTGCCAAGGTTATTGGGGTATTGGTTGTGAAGTTTGATATTGCCCCCCAACACCAGTTTTACCAGGCTGAGAAGAAAATAAACCTGTAGCAACTTCAGTCACTCCAAATAATGGCACACTAACCTGAGGTAATTGTACCCTAGAAACAAGCAGTTGTTGCATAACAGCGTGAGAAGTTTGGATCTGCTGACTTGAAACTTGAGGTTACGAGGCAGCGGAACTAACTTGCACAGGTTGAGATACCATGGGTTGAGCTAGCATCTGTTGTTGTAATTACGACAGGTTGGATTGATATAATTGGCTCAGTTTGCATAGGTTGTGTCAGATACACAAGCTGTAGTTGTGGTGGCATAGTTGGCTGCCATTGACAGACTCTTACTTCATGTTGACCTGGATATAGCGGGACATATCCATAGGGTTGTCCTCCTTGATAGGGAGGATGTTGTGAATAGGCATATTGCTGACCATATGGTGGCAATCCAGTGTTAAGAGGATAAATGGGTCTTTGTTCACTGTATTGCCTAGTTTGATACTGATACCAAGGATCAAACTGTTGTCCTTGATAAGAATAACCAAGTAAAATTCCTGATGATGACATGGGAGATGACCACGACAAAGATGAAACTCTTGAGTGGACTCCAGCCATAGACTGGTAACCAGTCGGGATGGACAGCTGTCCATATACATGTGACTCAGGTGTGGTTGTAAACATTGAAGAAGTAGCGGCAAAAGACTCTACCGTGACTGCATCAGATGAAGTAGTTTGGGATGTTTGTGGTTATTCTGCCATGGTTAGCTGACCCAAAAGTTGACCTAATGAATCAAGTGGGATTTTAGAGGTAGTAGCAAAATGAGGAAGAGATTCATAGTAACTATATAGACCAGGACCAAAATGATGTGGAGTCCCGGGATGAGACTCTTCTTCGTATTCTTCCTCTACAGCAATTAATCCAGGTGGAAGGATTTCACCGTCAGATATAGAAAAGACTTCTGGTGTTAAAGATGGAGTTTCAGGAACTACAAATGACTGAGGTATTTCGGTAACAATTTCAGAATGTTCAAGGTAAAAATCCAGATGTTCCGGTAAAAGAACTTCAGTTTCAATGGAAGGTTCATGAACATTTTTAGGTTCAGGAATGTCTTCAGTTTCAACTGCTATGGGTTCTGGATCAAATTCCAATTGAACAGGTTCAAGTTCTGAAGTAATTTTTGGTTGATTCACTTCAAGTTACAGATCAACTTCAGGCACTTATTCACTTGTTTCCATTATAGTAGCCTGAGGTAGTTGAGTAACTTCCTCTTGTGTAACATATGTTCCAGAAATAGTTGGAGTAACTTGAGGCTCAGTACTATTTGTGATAGGCAGCTCCGGTAATTCAAATGAAGTACCAGACTCAGTTTGACGAGTCTGCCTTGACCGAATGGGTGTCGCTTTTGGTGGGTAGGGCGATTTTCTTGTAACTCTCCTTGAATGACGGAGTGGAGGTTGATCTTCCTCCAGAATTGCTGATTAATCTTACCAACCTAACCCAATTAAGGAAAAAAGGATGTTTTGCGGTCAATTAACTTTTACGACGCAAGAACTTAACTTTGATTTTTCATGTTTTAAGAGTCGAGGAAAAGCAAAAGATGAATCTAGTCTCTTTCATTGTTTAATGAGCTTCAAAGGACAAGCGCTTAGATGGACCTTTTCTTTTAAGGAGTCGAAAAAGAACAAAAGTGACTACTCTGGAGATACTAAGCAAGAGGGTTTACCAAACTAATCACAAAACTGCAATATACACCTTGGTGGAAAATTAAAGAGAAATTACCAAGGATTTACCGTACAACAATCAGTCTTCCCGAATGCTATGTTTGGTGCATTATGATCGGTAAGGCAACAGACTCAGCTTCTTAGGGATAAAGGATGTAAGCCTATTGGGGTCTCCCACTATATACATGATAGTACAGGGAGCTCAAGTCCATACTAGTACTTACTGGTTCAGAGAGGAGGAATCACCCAAACTCAGTGAAACGACAACCACTAGGTTTTAAGACGCAAAAACACGTCTCTAGCCTAGAAACATCTAGATGTTTGTGTTAAATTACAATGTGTTTTTAGGTTAATTGAGGTTAATTTTAGGTTGATCTTGCTTAAAATTTTCCTTTGGGTTTCACCACATGATGTTTTCCAAGATTCCTAAGAATGCAACTAAATGACAAGCACTCTTTCCATTTTTCTTTCAACAATGAAAATCCTAACTAATAAGGGATAGAGAAAACAAGTTATTTTTGGATCAAACAACAAAGAGCACTCATTAATGCATTTCCCTAAGCATTCCATTTAAGCACACACAATCAAACTCTAAGATGCAATTACATGTATTTCTTTTTCATTTCCGTTCTCCTTAATGTGGATTATGCACTAAGAAAAACAAATGAACAAATGATTCAAAAATTCTTTTCACACAAATGTCGATTTATGAAAATTTCACTTAAAGATAAAGGAAGACTAAACGAAACTTTCAACTTTAAGGAAACAAATATTTTTGACACTTAAACAAAAATATGAATCAGATGCACAAAATAGACCAATTGATTATTCAATAAAGGAGGATTTTACAACACTTCAAAACAATCGACTGAAACTACTTTCGACTAAGGACTACAAATGATAAACAAATACATAAACAAACATTTAACAATCCAGTCTAAAATGGGTCGAAACAAGGAAACAAAGACTACTTTCAGAGATAAGAACTCACCTAAATCCAACGAACAATTCAAACAACTGAAAATTGACTTAAGGATTTAGCTCCTAGATGGGAAAACTGCTCCAAAAGGAACCATCGCATGCCGGAGTGAGGGACAGTGAAAATCATAGCACTGTCTCAGTGCAAAGGGTGCAATGCATGGCACCCTATTAATTACAAAGGTGCTATAACTATAGCATGACAATTTTATGCTCAAAATTGACTCAAATTTCAATGAATTGGACTTAAATTCGATGAAAAACAGAGGGTAAAGTATGTCAAAGTGTTTCAAGAGATGGACTAGCTACTATAAGGGATAAAATCGATCCTCATTGGAGTCACCATTTTGTTATGGGAAAATTTAGTTTCTTTTTGAACAACTAACCCTAGACCTAGTAGCAAGTCTAGAACAACAATTAAAGCAATTCTATTGCCTTTCCTATAGCTAACAGATAAAAGAAAGAGGAGAAAAGGTACCAACCTATATCTCTCGCTTGATCCCTCTTCCCTTTGACCGCTTTCGCCACTCCCTTCCATACTTAACTCGCTTGAAAGGCACCTGGACACAAGCCGAGATAGAAAACTATCAAAGTATACATATCGATCTGTTAACCAAACACATTATAGAATCGAAAATACAATGTACATTTCATAACACATGAATGGAAAAAGCAAAGAACTCCTTATTGATAGAAAGGAAGATTACAACCCATGTAGATGCATCACCAATTTAGTGTCATCCTCCCAGCTTCAAAGCCTTCTCTCCTCATGGAAACAACAATTTGACATGATAACATTACTCTCTCTACTAATCTCATCCAAGCAGCATTTCCTTAGCTCAAGAAGTTCCAACCTTAGACCAGCCTTAAATGCCTGGTCCTTTTATAGCTGAAAAGAGGAGGCTAGCCATTAATGGCCCTCATGAATGCTTTGCCATATTTGGGAAGTGGTTCCATGGAGGAAGGGATAATAGATTAAGGTTCATTCATCTCCTTCCTCATCCAAAAGCGAGTCCAATCCTTCTAGAAACCCTTAGAGGCATCCATTGGATGAGGAATCCAATGGATTCATTTGAAAAATTCGTTGGATCTTGCCCATTGTAGGTGATACAAAGGCCAGGTACTATGCATATCACCCTAACAGTGTAGTGCCTGCCATTCATTTCCAGCCAAAGAGAAGGCTACATGCGATGATCTCTTTAGGGACATTTTTTGGATGAATGGTGTCATGGAATTCTTGGGAAGCAAGCATGATGTAGGTTAACTTCATTAGGGAATGACAACAAGTGAATTAGGGGTTGATGGACCCTAATATCACTGATCTGGAAGTTGGGGTTGATGTGCCCAAATTTTCCTATAACAATAACTCAAAACTCTGACCATTAAATTTCTTGATCTTTATCTTTCCACTGCTCGCTATCTTCTTTCACCACTAGAATCAATCCCGCAGATCTCCCACTGAACGAGGTCTACCACAGGCCTATGTGAAACCCCTTAGCAACAAAGGCATCCCCTTGAAGCCAAAACAGCTCTGATACCAAATGTAGGTTTTAACCATTGTACAAAAATTACCTGCATTCAAATTCTTAGAACACAAAAAACAAACAATTGAAGAGCATAACACATAAAACACATATACATGGAGATTTTCCCTTGGATCCGAAAACTGGGACTACTAGCTTGATTTTTCATTATGTTCCTTTCAATGTTAGAATACCTATTTATACACATTGACGCATCCAACACCATGGACCTAAAACAATCGCGCCCAAAACCATGTGCGACAACCATGCACAAAACCATAGGTAGGTCGACCCACCTAATATAGGGTCCAAAAAGTTTTTCCCTGGGGTGCTGCCCCAGACCTCGTAGAGGGGGGCTACCCGCCCCCCTCAAACCCCCTCTGACGCCCCCGCTGTGCAATCGGTGCAACGAAGGGGGGGCTCTGCCCCCCCTCTAATCCCTCGGTTAACTAGGGGTGCTAGTCGTGGAAAGAATATAACACAACCCAACACTTCGGATGATAAACCAAGACCTAGGTTGTCATTTTGAGATTTTTCAGTTGTACCTAGGTTTACCAATTCAAATCTCAAAGTAGAAATTTGAGTCTTGGAGTTGGTAATCTTCTTAAATCTGTCTTTCAAATCATAGAGATCTTCCATTTTGACTATAGACTTTGGAATTGGGTTTTGATCTTGTTTATGATTGATTTGCAATTCATGTTCATATTCATCTATGATCTGTTCCTCATAAGATCCTTCTGATGTAAGGAAATCGATTATATCAACATCATTATTAAACACTCTCTAATTTGCTACATTATCAGGAATGCATGGTCCAAAAACTAACTTTATGGAAAATCTATCTAGAAAAAATTCCTCTGAAGGTATAAGCCTAGATGCTACATTGCAAGTAAGTCAGCGCTTGCATTTTGTAATCCGGGGAGTGAAGAAATGTTAAAAGCAGTGAAATGAGAAGTCATATTCTGGGCTAGGGATTGATAATGTTTTAGATGCTGAAACACACAATGGATTGTGTTTCTTACCTGTCTAATAACTATTTTAGAGTCTCCATATACTTGCAAGTACTTGACATTGAGGCTAATGGCTTTGTACAACCCTTGAATCAACGCTTCATATTCTACAGTATTGTTAGTGCATTGAAATTCAAGCCTGCAGGATAACATGGCTTTCTCTCCTTGTAGGTTAATTAAGATACATCCTGCACCTGCACCATCTTCAGACTTGGAACCATCAAAATAAAGAGTCCATAATAGTGAATTATCTACAATTTTATCAACTACACCTACACACTTAGAAGCATCTGTTTCTGAAAAATTTTCTATCTGAGATACTACAGCATTATCTGGAAAGGGTGATATTTGAGCATTAAAAGATCCTAAGAATGACTCAACTGAGTAATTTCCATTCATGTTATTGGTGAAAGCTACAGGTTCATTGCTTCCCTCGATATTAGTGACTATGTACTTCATGAATTTCTCACGGGTTACTCTGATTTGGTTAGGTTTACCATTGTGTGGCAACCACATGTGAGACCAATTAGTTGCAAAGTATCTGTGTAAATTCTCAGAACAATCCCTACTTAGAATTAAACCATAAAATTTAGGGATATCGGCCACTAGAATATCGATTATCTGCGAAACTTTTGGATTAGAGGAAAGTGTGATCAAAACTGATGCTATTTCTCCAACAACCTCTACTTTTGTCCTATCTAGTTGAACTATGTGTACAACATATTTTTGTGGTGTAATATTCAATTTGGTGCATACAGTCCTTGGCATGATGTTTGATGAGGCTCTTGAATTAACAAGGAAATTATGGATGTTTCTATTGTAAATCTCATAAGTAAGCAGAAATGGAGGTGTATGAGAAATAGACCTATCACCTATCAGAGCTAGATCTATGGGATTTACTTTGTTTGAAGATGAAGAAGGTTTTCCCATGTCATAAGCAGCTTGAGTGACTACAACAGATGGTAAAGGAGCTACAAGAACTTCTTTTAACTCTCTAAGAAATATTTTCTATTGTTGTTTGAGTTTAGTCAGTTTATGTAATGAAATATTTTCTCTCGTCTTTTTCATCTCTTCGACTATATTATATTCTACTATATCCAAGATTATTGATGTTCTGGAAGCAGTTGGAGGATCTAGTGGAATAGAATCAATTTGTGTAGTCTTAGATTTCTTACTTATTGTCTTCTCCTTTATAGTGCTACCTTGCAGCTTGTACAGAGTTCCAGCTTGAACTCCTCGCATGAATACTAGTGCTCCTTGAACCATCTTGCAGGTATCCTTATCGAACACTATTTTTACACCTGCATCATCCAACTTGCTTATGGAAATCAGATTTTTGGCCAATGCAAGAATATGGAGAACACTTGGAACTGTTCTAACCCTTCCACCTTGCAACTTCAACTTTACTTTTCCACAACCAAAGATTCTAGCCTTCTTATCATCCCCTAAGAAGACATCACCACCATCATATTTCTCATACTCGCAGAACCACTCTCTATGGGGAGTGAAGTGAAAAGATGCACCTGAGTCAATCAACCATGCCTCATGATCTACATGTGTACTTGAAGAAGCCAAGTATGCATCCCCACCTTCATCTGAGATGGTTTTCGCCTCTACAGAAGGAGCATCATCAGATCCCTTCCTTTCCACATTTCCAACACACCACCTTTATAGGATTTCCTGGAGATTTAGATCTCCCTCTAGATTTAGATCTCCCACTTGATGACTTATTTTTGTTTTTGTTCTAGGATTGTCCTCATATAGACAAGGCATCACCATTCTGGCTCTCCATATTTGTCCATCTTATCTCCTCTGTCAGCAAGGATGAGACTATTTCATTGAACTGCAAGGCAGTTGCACTACTACGTATTGCAATAACCAAACTATCCCACGAATTTGGTAGAGAACACAACAAACTAATGCACTTATATTCATATGAAATTTTAATATCAAAAGACAATAACTGACTTACCACAATATTAAATGCATTCAAATGGTCTGTCACTGAACCTCCATCTTTCATCCTTAGGTTATACAGCTTTTTCCGTAAGAACATATTTTTCCATAGGAACAATTTATTCACCAGAGACTTAGATTGTTAAAAAGTCCCTAACTTGTCCAACAAAGCTTTCATCGTAGCTTCCCCTAATACATTTAGCAATACTGATATGAGTCACACAATCGTATTGTGCTCTTTGCGTTCCGATCCAACTTCTTCCATTCTTCATCGGACACTCTCGTTGGTTTAGTACTTGGATCTACTGCGATCCACTGATCCTTATCCACCAACAAATCCTCCATCCTGAGTTTCCATAACTCAAAACTCTAACCATTAAATTTCTCGATCTCTATCTTTCCACTGCTCGCCATCTTCTTTCACCACCAGAATCGATCCCGCAGATCTCCCACTGAACAAGGTCTACCACAGGCCTAAGCAAAACCCCTCAACAACAAAGGCATCCCCTTGAAGCCAAAACATCTCTGATACCAAATATAGGTTTTAACCCCGTAGAGAAATTACCTGCATACGAATTCTAAAACACATAAAATAAACAATGTGAAATCATAACACATAAAACACATATACACATAGATTTTCCCCTCGATCCCAAAACTGGGACTACCAGCTTGATTTTTCATTATGTTCCTTTCAATGTTACAATACATATTTATACATTTCGAAGCATCCAATACCATGGACCGAAAACCGTCACGTCCAAAACCATGTGTGAAAACCATGCACAAAACCATAGGTAGGTCCACCTAACCTAATATACGGTCCAGAAAACTTTTGCCTGGGGCGTTGCCCCAGACCCCGTATAGGGGGGCTACCCACCCCCCTCAAATCTTGTGGACAGGGGGGGCTACCGCGCCCCCTCTAAACCCCCAGTTAACTACGTGGGCTAGTCATGGAAAGAATATAACACAACCCAACAGACCCTCAGCCTCAACACAGTCACATACAAAGTGATACTACACTCGGCAAACAATGCTGATACTTTCAAGGACATAACAATTGATGAAGGTAAGCACGAGCTATCTCTGAAAATTGTAGCTAAGGGCAAGAAAGGCAACCTCGTCCCGAAGGGGTTGGGTTCTATAAACAAGCTCTATGATTTGCGGAACTTTGGTCAAGGACCAAGAAACAGTAGAACCCGCAATCCCACCACTATGAATGAACAAGGAAAGCTGGGGACCAATCATGATCTGAAGATGGTCAGTCTTGGTACAAACTGCACATCGCAGCAGTGGTCAGCATTTGACCACCTGATCAAATAGTTATGGGATGTGTCCACAAGGGTAGATCATGGCCTGAGTACATATGACATGCGAGTAACCAACCATGGGATTCCAAGTAAAGGAGGATCCAAACCATTGTAACAAAATTCAAGTAAAACACATATGTTGTTTGAACTCCTTATGCAAAAAACATTGATTAAGATTTTGGATTATTGAATCACTTGCAAATTTCTTCATCATAATTGGTTTTCTAATTTGAATTCCATACGTAAGAAATTTGGGAAAATGCACTTATTCATTGATTTCAGGAACTTAAACCTCTCCCGGAATAAGAACAACTACCTAGTGCCATCATCCAAGCCTATGTTGCACACAGTACTTGAAGCAGTGGTGTTGTCCTCACCTCAAGGTCTTTTGGAATACCACCAAGTTCCAGTAACGGAGCCAGGTGGACTTACATTGGTCCATGGGAAGATTGGCCCACACATGTATCATTTGCAATCACTCGATGGGGGGACTAGCAACCTTCCTGTCAATGGCCAAGAGGTCAAGCATTACCTTTAATAGGTCAGGTTTCGCCTGTGCCATGTACATAGTCTGCTTGCTGCTTGTTGTTTTTATCTTGTTTTCTTTACTTAATATTTTTTTTTTTCTTTGTTTGATTCTTCTTACCATTTTTGTTCACGTTCGTTTTTTTTGTTTGATATATTACTATTTTTTTCCGGAAATAAGTGCTGCTAACTACTTCATTCTGGCTTTTGAAAAGAGTATGTGGCTGAAATTTGAAGAGACTTGTGACACTGCAGCACTTGACTAGTCTTGTCTCCATGTTCTCTATGATTGGTTATAACCTTGAGTCGATGAAGTCTTGAGGGAAAGTATGAGCCTTCTACAAGAGAAGTTTTGGTCCAACCATGGACATGTGTCCACACTTAGAAGCCCCGTGCCTGTACTTAGCCTTCTATTTTGTGTTCAAGCTCATCCAACTATTAGAAACGGAGAAGGGGAAAATCTAAATGAGAAAACCTATGTTAGAGGTCTTACATGCTTATCTGAAGGAACAACCTCTTCTACTCTCATTAAGTCAAGATCCCTCTTTCACCCAAAAAATAAATAAGTTCCTATGCACAATCCTCTTAAAAAATACAAGGGTGGAAGAAGAGAAAGGCTTCATGCACAGAGAGGTGAAGCATGCAACTCCACTGGGGTAATGATTAGGCTCGCTGGCAGTGGAGCAATGTGTGTGTTCCTATGTGACTCTACAAGGGTAGTGTCTAGGCTTGCTAGAAGCAAAGCAACACTAGAGATGAAAACTTATACTATGAAATTATTCAACTCACGAGCTAAACTACCCTTCCCTAATTCGAAACACTAAGATCAAGTTGAACTTTTGATTGTGTTTGACTGAGTTGGAAAACAGTGAACCATTTATGTCCATGGGGTAAGTGGGGAAGCCAAAGTTACCCACACAGTGATTCAATACTCCCCAAAAGGCTAAGGCCCTATGCTAGCAATGAACCAAAACAGAGAAATTGAAGTTCTACGAGTGTGTCACCAAGAATTGTAGTGGCTACAACCACCCTCCAAAATTTTGGCCTCCACCTAATTTGAGAGCCTCCCTTGGGAGTTTCATTTGATGACTGCATACCATCAGGTTTACTCCATGAGCCCGTGGGAGTCTTTGCATCTGCCTTGCTTGTTCATTTCACCCAAGTTTCTGCATGTTGGTGTCTAAGTCATGCTTGCCACCATGTTCTGGTTATACTCAAAGTGTTCGCTTCATGTGTACATGTTATGTTGCTATGAAATCATTTATCAAACTCACACACAAAGTCACATTCGCTGTCGCACAAGCGTTGTCATGGTTGATCAATGATCAATCATGAGTGTCGCGGTTGTCGCTAGCACCGTCATTCAGTCATGTTGAACATGTCTGTCTGGATATTTTGTGTCATTTCATCCTCGAGTCATGTGAGTGTGTGTTTGCATGATCACTTATGCATATTTCGATCATTCACACACTTAGTTACTTTGCTGAAGTCGTGATGACCAGACTCCCCTCTAACAGCCGAACCAACACCCCGCCATCGACTTAATCGACTATCACCCAGAACAACGTAGGAGCACCAAGAAAGTCTTTCCAAGTTGTGCTAATTGCAATAAATCCAATCGTCTTTCATGTTGACCACCCGGACATTTGGAACCAAAACCCACCCCGAGACTGTTTGCGCTCAAAAATTTCACAGAGGCTACTGACCTTGCCTTCTCTACTGAGTGAAGAAATTATGCAATAGGTCGGATAGACACCAAGTGCCCGTCCCTATCACCCTCAGAAAATTTTGCAGTTTCCTAGTAAATCCTCCCGACAGTCGACTGGCTGCTCATCCAGGAAATTGCGCAGTTTTGATGAGCAGGCCTTCTACTGGAAAAAAGTTCGCTCAGCTCAGAAACTGCATAGAGATGATCAGCAGATCAGCCTATCAGCCTCAGTGTATTTTTCCTCACCAACAGCTCCTAGCAGTAAACTACTAGTTCCCTCCTGGAATTGTGCAGTTTCTACTACCAATCTCCAAGCCACTGACTGCATGTTCCCCTTGGGAATTGCGTAGTTTATGCTGGCCATGACCAAGCAACCAACTGTGAGTTCCCTCTGGGAATTGGGCATTTGTTACTGTCAGGCTCCTAGCTAGTTCTCCCCAAAAACTGTACAATTTTTCCCTACTAGTCCTCCTTGCAGTCTGGCTTGTTCCTCCAGAAATTTGTGCAAATTTGGCTTTCCAGCCCTTAATTCCCACTCATTCTAGAAACTGCGCATATTCTGCCTACCTTGGCTTTCGGCAACTTGAACTATCCTTCCTAAAATTTGTGCAATTTTTACTTCCAGCCAAGCCAAATCTCGCAAACAGTCACTATCAACTTGGATTGCCCATCTTCATCTCCTAGTGACTCTTGTAGAGTTTTCATCTGTAGTGCCCAAGCCATCATCCCACTTTGCAACATTTTTGCCTCTCCAGGTCACTTGCATCCGAAATGATCATGTGTAATGGTAGACTAGAAGATTTTTTGGATTTGATGTCATCTCGTCATGAGTGACTACACCCACAGGAACACAACCAAACATGGTGCGACAATGAAAGGGATGAATGAAGGGGAGCACATGCAAAAGGACAGGTTGACCAACGGACAAACGAACTATGCATGTGAAGGGATATGCTTGCGAATGGATGATCATGCAAATATGCATTCACGGACAGACGAATGAGAAAACATGCAAGATGCGCTCATGGATGGATGAACGGTTGAACATGCATCTTTTGCGAACAGATAAGCCTATCAAGCCTTCCAACTTGCAAGCAAGGAACAACATGCCAAAACATCATCAAGCAAACCAAACACCATCGAATACTCCATTTACTTTGACATGTGAAGGTGAAGCTATGGTAAACCATGAAGACATCCATCACCTAGCAACATTGTAGCTCGACATGCACTCTAGCAATAGCACCACTACACCAACAACGTCACGTCGATTCATGTCATGAGTCATGGCACACACATCTCTACATGGGCTATGTTGTCAATCAATGTAATGTACCGTGGAAGTCCAAGAGACCCACTTGTTTTACAAAGAGTCATGTGAAGCCGAAAAGTCGTGGAAGTCAAACAATCATGAGGGTAGCTGAACAACCACAAGGGTGAGTTTCACCCTTGGTTATAAATACCCCCCACATTTGTACATGAAAGAAATTTTCACCTCAGCTCTTCCCACATAGCCAAGCGAGTTTGTAATATTTCCTTTGAGGAGTAAGTAGTGGCTCCAACACCCCTCACATGGGGTTAGTGATGTATGGTGTAATGATGTGTCTTGGAAATTTCACTTAATTCATAAGCCTGCTAACAAGCCAACACGTTTTCACACATGTATTGTAATTTTTGTAAGACTAATCTTTAACACTTTTTATGTATGTTCCTTTAACCTTCGTTCTACATCTGAACTATTTCACTTGTTGTAACAACCATTGCACTCATGTGGACTCATCTTCTGAGTGCTGTATGTGTTATCTTACCTTGTGTGTTGTGACTGTCACATCCGTGTGGATTGCTTCTCGGAAGTTGTGCATGTCCTAGACATCAGACAGACCTTTCACATAAAACTTGTTGTAACGACCATTGCACTCATGTGGACTCATCTTCTGAGTGATGTACGTGTTATCTTACCTTGTGTGTTGTGAGTACCACATCCGTGTGGACTGCTCCTCGGAAGTTGTGCATGTCCTATTGTGTTTTGTCTTCCTAGCTGAGTTGGCACTTCATCCCAACCAACTTAGGAGTCACTCCCACCCTCTCCCTCTACAATGAAAGAACCATTGACACAAGTCACACTTACACTCATCAGGCACTCAAACCTCACCTCTCGAAGCCAAAGGAGATCACTCTCTTGTGCTAACAAGCAAGAGTTGAGGCAAATCCTTAAGAAAATGGCAACCGAGCCGTCATACCAGATGGGACTCCCACACTAAATGTTGTGAGGTCTAGTTGGGACTTCATACTAGGGTGATCCCCTAAATGTTGGCAGGTCCAACTCCGTCAACAAATTGGCACATGTGGAAAATGTAATATTACTTGTAAATATGTTGTAAGTGAAATTCCATGTTTCAATGGTGGAATGTGAAAAGTCATCATGTTATGTAATGCTTTACTTGTAAATAAGTTGAAGAGTCATGAGGGGAGTCAATGAGTCATAAAGGGGAATGTCAAAGGTCACCCCACCCTTTGTTATAAATAGAACCTCATAACTCATAGAAGGGACTTTTGGGAGCCACGATTTCGGCTAGCCTTAAGCTTAGAAAAGGCTTGGGAGAATTTTGAAGAGCCTTGGCTTCTACATAGCATATAGAGAGTATACTTCTTTCGAGGAGTCAATGGTGTATGTTTGGATGAAACTTTCACTTATAATAATAATATGAGAGCCAACACACTTTCATGCATATGTTGTTAATGTAGTTGGACTATTTTGGGTGTGTTGACAATGTAAGTTTTTCAACATACACATTTTCTTATGAAATAATTTGTATGAAATTGTGTGAATCTTGTTGAATGTGTGTTCTTGGGTTAACTTATCACTATAATTTGTGGACTATTCTGCATTCTAGCTTGTGATATCATTTTGCTCCTGTGTTCCTTTCAAGATACATACTATTATAGGCTTCTAAGGGGCATACTTCATTTTCCCTTCCATGTGTTAGAACCTTCATGCACTGCACTTGACTCTTCGTAGGGTCACACACTTACTCTCACTTAAAGTTAGCATACTTACCTCTATGGGCTACTGCAGTTAAGGCATTACAGTACAACTCACTGCTAGGATTCCTACTCCAAACTGTTTGAGGTCTAGTTGGGACTTCATATCCGGGAGATCTCGTAAATATTGGCGGGTCCAACACCATCAACACAACAACAAATTAAAATTAGTATTTTACAAATTGATAGTATGGGCTACACCAAGAAATACGACAATAAATCTGGTCTGTTTTCCATGGGTCACTCTGGAATCTACAAGAACATACTATGAGTGTATTTCTAGGGGTAATAGAGATAAACTAGGGGATAATTACATTAGTAGATGATGGAAAGAACACTGAGTTCTACAACAATCCTCATAATTTTTTATGCAACAACACAGTGAAATAACTGGTTCGAGAAAACAAGTACCATATTAATTACCTTAACTGTATTTGTCATGAAAAGAAATTGGTCGCTCTAGAAAAAAATTATGGGGACTGAATATTAAACCTTCGAAATTTCTTCCCCAATGAAACTCTTGAAATCATGTCCTAAGCTGTCCAGATCTCCATAAGGGTATACAACACCTCGAATATATACAGACCTTTATTTTTTAGTTATAGTAGAGTGACTTGTTTACCTTCCTCTGTTGATAGACATAAATATAGAGAACCCCCAATAATCAGGAAAAAGTGTAGAGAAATGCTAATGGAAATTCCTCATATCTCTGAACAATAAAAATAACATACTCTACAATCAATATTTCATATTCTCACTCATGACACAGGGCATGAAATTATTGCTTTCTAAAAAAAACAATGTTAGCAACACATAATAAAGTTTTGCAATCAGGTAGCTCTATCTCTTATTCCAAGCACAGATAACCTTTCCATATCCACAAAAACATTCATTCCAGATTTCCATCAATCAAAACCTTACACAAATTTGCACACTTTGATAGGGAACACCACCATCGATTTAAGTCTGTGTAGTTCCTGTGAGAATAATGCAGAAATAGAATTAGTTGTGAATTGGTTGAACATAATTAGTTGTGAGTGGTTAGGAATTGGTTGCCAGAATTAGTTGTGAGTTTCCTATATAAGTGTGATGTAATTGAGCAAATTTTTCAATGAAGTTGTGTGAGCTTTGTCTCACGTTTTTCTGGTGTTTCTGCCTGTGTCTTTGTTATAGTTTTTGTTGTAATTTGTAATTCTTGGTGATATTGGTGAAAAGGTTTCTAGTACAGACTTGGTAACTGTTGCTTTAAAGGGGTTAGTCCCAGACTATAAAGTCTTTATTTCAGCTCTCTCAGCTAGACCGACACCTCCTACATTTGAAGAATTGGCTGGAATTCTTCTTCAAGAAGAAGAGCGCATGAAAACTTTTGAACTGCAGTCAAATGGTTCTGATTTGGCTTTGACTACAAGAGGCAAAAGACCATTCCGAGGGAGACCATGGGACAGGAACAGAGGCCGTTTTCAAGCAAAGCAAAAAGGTATGACACCTCCTGATTCTTATGTTAAAAGGAACATTGAATGTGATTATTGTGGAAAACCTGGACATCTGGCTAAAGATTGCTATAGGAGAAAGAATAATGAATCAAATCAAAGACATAGCAGGCATAATGGAAATTACATAAACAGAGACACCTCAGTGAATGATGGATTTAAAAATCTTAAGTTATTTCTTTCTGATGCTGCATTGTCTGCTGAAACTGATGATGAGAATGCTTGGTTTATAGATTCTGGTGCATCGGCACACATGACTTGTAATAAAGAATGGTATGATAAATATTATGAGAAATCTGATGGTACACACATTTACCTAGGAGATGACAGGTCACTTAGAGTTCAAGGCTATGGCATAATAAATGTGTACTTACCTAATGGACAAATGCGACAGATTCATAATGTGATGTATGTACCTGCTCTCAAAAAGAATTTGCTATCTGTTTCCACTATCACTGATAATCATTTAAAAGTAGAATTTGGTAAATTGGGGTGTATAGTGAAAGATGTTCAGGACCACTACAGGGTTGTTTCTACAGGTACCAGGGTTGGAGGATTATACAGATTGGATGTGACAGTGAAGCGCCATGTTGCATTGACATCCAACGAGACATCGACAGCAGAATTATGGCATCACAGGTATGGGCACTTAAATTACAATGATTTATCGTTGTTACAAAGGAAATCAATGGTTGGAGGTCTTCCTGTTATAACGTGTGAACATTTACCATGTGAAGCTTGTGCACTTGGTAAGCAGCATAGAGAAGAGTTTCCTGTTCATACTGAGAAACGAAAATATGATATACTTGAATTAATTCACACTGATGTATGTGGCCCTATGCAAACTAGGTCTCTAGGTGGTGCTTCATACTTTGTTATTTTTATTGATGATAGATCTAGGTATACCTGGGTCTATTTCATTAGAAGGAAAAGTGACATATTTGAGTATTTTAAAGAGTTTCGAAATATGGTTGAAAAACAAACAGGAAAGTGCATTAAAATACTCAGATCTGATCAAGGGGGTGAATATAAATCAAAAGCATTTAACACCTATTGTAAATCTAATGGAATTCAACAACAGTTCACAGTGCCACATACCCCTCAGCAAAATGGGGTTGCTGAGCGATGGAATAGAACCTTGGTGGAATCTGCTCGTAGTATGCTGCAAGGTAAGAACATCTCTAATGGTTTCTGGGCAGAAGCCATTAACACTGCTCTTTATCTGAAGAATCGATGTCCCACTAAGCAATTAGTTTTTCAAACTCCTTTTGAGGCTCTTCATGGTTATAAACCTGATGTGAGTCATTTCAAAGTCTTTGGATGTACTGCTTTTGCTCATATTCCTAAGGCTAACAGAAGAAAACTTGATGCCAAGTCCATCAAGTGTGTTTTCATTGGATATTGTACGGATCAGAAAGCCTATAAATTGTTTGATCCAAGTTCCCATAAACTATTTGCAAGTCGTGATGTATTGTTTCATGAGCAGACTGATAAAAGTAATACAAAGAATGATACATGGCATATATCTAATGATGCACATATCAAGCTTGATACTTTGATTAAGCAGGAACAGGAACCGGTCCAGGTACAGGTACAGGATCAGGATGATAGCAGCAGTACGAGCACAACTAGCAGCAGTGAGTCATCACAAGGGGGTGATTCACCTCAAAGCCAACGAATCATGGATGGAACACCCACAGGTATTGAAGCACCAAGAAGGTCGTCCCGACAGACTCAGCTTCCTGCAAGGTATAGAGACTATGCCTTAATGACTAATATAATGAATGTTGAAGAACCAATTGATTATGAACAGGCTAAACAACATGAACCATGGATTAATGCTATGAATGATGAGTATGCTTCTCTTATGAAAAATCAAACATGGGAATTAGTGGAACTTCCTGAAAATAAAGTTCCAATTGGAAGCAAATGGTTGTACAAATCGAAATTTAACGTAGATGGTACCCTTGATAAATTTAAGGCAAGATTAGTAGCAAAAGGATATGCTCAAAAGGAGGGAATTGATTATGAAGACACTTTTGCACCAGTAGCTAAGTTGAATACAATTAGATTACTGATTGACTTAGCCACAAAACATAATTGGAATATACATCAATTGGATGTCAAATCTGCTTTTCTAAATGGTGATTTAAAGGAAGAAGTTTATTTGGTTCAACCTGAAGGGTTTGTCAAACAGGGACAGGAGCATCTGGTTTGCAGGTTAAGAAAGGCATTGTATGGTTTGAAACAGGCACCAAGATCATGGTATGTAAAGATTGATACCTTCTTTCTTCAGAATGGATTTGTAAAAAGAAAAAATCATCCTAACTTGTATGTTAAGAAAGATGAAAAAGGAAATGTTGCTTTAATATCTTTGTATGTGGATGATCTTATTATAACAGGCAGTGCTCACAAGTTAATTGAAGAAATTAAAGTTCAGTTGTCACAGGAATTTGAAATGAAAGATTTGGGTGAAATGCATTACTGTTTAGGAATTGAGGTATGGAGAGAATCTGGTAAAACTTTGATCACTCAAAGCAAATATACAAAGGAGATTCTTAAAAAGTTCAATATGACAGATTGCAAAGCTATGTCAACTCCCTTAGAACAGAATGCAAAGTTGTACAAAGAAGATGGATCGAAAGAGGCAGATGGAACATTATATCGTCAGTTAGTGGGAAGTTTGAACTATCTCACCACTACCAGACAAGACATTGCATACTCAGTCAGTATCCTTAGTCAATTCATGGCTAAGCCTTCAGGCAATCACTGGAATGCTGCAAAGAAAGTTCTCCGATACTTAAAGGGAACAGTGAATCTTGGTATTATGTATACTGATGAATCTGATGTTGCACTGACAGGTTTTTCTGATTCAGATTGGGCAGGAAATCCAGATGACAGACGATCTACCTCTGGCTATGCATTTCATATTGGATCAGGGGTCATATCTTGGAGTAGTAAGAAACAGCCAACTGTTTCTTTATCATCAACAGAATCAGAGTACAAAGCTTTGACCATTGCCACCTGTGAAGCTATTTGGTTGCGAAGAATTCTTGCAGATCTTGAAGAAGCGCAAAGTGGTGCAACATGTATCAATTGTGATAATCAGAGTGCTATCAAATTAGCACATAATCCAGTTTACCATGCTAGAACAAAACACGTTGAGTTACAGTACCACTTTGTACGTGAGAAAATTGAGTCAAATGAAATTGGATTGATATTTTGTAACACCAAGGATAATGTGGCTGATATATTTACTAAGCCCCTTGGTAAAATCAAATTTGAAGTTTTTAGAAGTCAGTTAGGTATTGTAGAAAATCCATTTCTCCATTAAGGGAGGATGTGAGAATAATGCAGAAATAGAATTAGTTGTGAATTGGTTGAACAAAATTAGTTGTGAGTGGTTAGGAATTGGTTGCCAGAATTAGTTGTGAGTTTCCTATATAAGTGTGATGTAATTGAGCAAAGTTTTTTCAATGAAGTTGTGTGAGCTTTGTCTCACATTTTGCTGGTGTTTCTGCCTGTGTCTTTGTTATAGTTTTTGTTGTAATTTGTAATTGTTCCTGCAAAAAAAATGGTATACAAATCATTTTAGACTCCCAACGTCTCCAAAATGATTTTCTAATCAGATTCAACACACTTTATACTCTATTCAAGTAGGAAATGCATTTCCTAGTGATCAAACCACTGAATCTGTCACACAATATTCACACAACATGAAAACCATTAGTGTATACCTGAATCGATTCTAATTGTACAACCCTGGTGAATGCATTTGTACTTCAGAATTTGATTTTCTAATCAGATTCAACACACTTTATACTCTATTCAAGTAGGAAATGCATTTCCTAGTGATCAAACCACTGAATCTGTCGCACAATATTCACACAACATCAAAACCATTAGTGTATACCTGAATCGATTATAATAGTACAGCCCTGGTGAATGCATTTGTACTTCAGAAATTATTTTTTCATTCCATACACATCGCAAAACATCAAAACCATATTTTTTCTACTTCAAAATATCTAATTTCCTTAGATTGTGCATGCCGACGTCCCAATGATCGAGCCAATCACTATGAACTTATGCTTCCCAATTATTCTAACATCCTCGTCGATTGTCTATAAACTGAAATGGAGATCATATAATATTCATATATAAAAATGAATAACGATTACGTCCATTCTCTTTGACTTCTTCCAAGTGTTGGGTCCCTTCAGCGCTATAATAAAATAACTCAGCTCCGTTCATGTCAAATAAAACTCCCACGCATCACTTGAAGAGGCTTCTTGGATCGATTTCAATTGTGACTCCTGTGGGATATCTCACTTTCGCTACTCAAACTCTACCAGATCTCTACCACACGAGATCTGTAACCAACCATCATTTCCTCGTACTACACAAATTTTCCATATTTCCCTTCCCATTGAGTGTAATCTATCGGCTTTCAAATGTGTTGTTACCTATCCTCCACAAGGTTGAGAAAAATGTTTTTGGCTCTTCGTGTACGCCATTTCGTCTTCCTATGATCATCTATGTTTTGGCCTCATGCTTCACTTGATATTTGTTGAGTGACCTTTCCTGCAATCGTGACTGATGAGCGATGGGCAGATGGACACGGATGGTATCGCGTGCTGGCCCCGAGATCAAGCATGAGCACATGAGAGAATCATGTGCCCGACTTTTCATAATGTGATGGCGTATGGTTGTTGGCCTTAAGAGAGTGATTTTACAAAATAATTGCCTGCACACAGGGGTGTTGCTAATAGATCTCATGTCCTTGTAGTGGAGGTTTGTGGCCTCTCGGTCCAACTCTTGCACAGTAGGTAAACCACAGATCATCTTGTCCTCATATCTCGCAAAAGATAAGCTTGATCACTAAAAAGGGGAATAGATCTCAAATTTTGATAAATAGACCTACCCCATAAACCTGCAAAAAATATTCAATGTTAAGCCACAAATAATATGATTGATGGATATGGCAATCTTTCTGAAAATATCAACTAGGTTGGATGTGAATAAGCCACTGAAATTGATAAATTACTAGCTACATGATTATGGTAGATCACCTAAAAATAGACTCTAAATTATTTTGCAATAAACCCTCAGGCTGGGAGGAAAACCAACTCTGATATTACTCTAAGATCCCAAACAGGGAAATAATTAATAGATCTGGAATATTTCAGTGTTCTAATTGAAATACTAACAAGCCAAACACAAAACACCAATAATCTTTTAAAAAGAAGGTACAACCCTTATTTATATTATTAATTGAAGAAAATAGTACATTCCCATACAATAATATGGAAGCCCCTGCAATGGCATGCATGTCTGCCCATCAAAAGAGAAAAAAAAAAACATTGAAGCACAATCCTGGACCCTCAAAAGAAAAAGAAAAAAACATTGAAGCACAATCGTGGACCCTCAAAAGAAAAAAAATGGATGGACTTACTAGACAAATTACACCCACAGGGTTTTCATACCTAAATCAAAAATCACCTCGCCAAGTTCTCAACAAAGAAAAAATAGATAGACAACTGAGGATGATCCAAATTCCTAGCACTTATCCCCTTTTGTAGGCTTGATTGACTCTCTAGAAACATCATTTTATTGTTTTCCCTCAAAAAATGAAGGCAAATACCACGGTAAATACCATGGGTAAATTAAATTTCTTCCATTTTGACCATATCAAGAAAAGGGAATATTACAATATTGTATTTTGGAAATTGTTTAAATGAGTAACAAACAATAAGGGCTAGGCCTTTTTTATATGAAGGTCTTGAAGCCTATTTTGAATTTTTTTTTATTATAGTAATTCCAAAGATGTTTGCGAGGTTACCAAATTTTCTATTCCTTTGCTATATCTTTGCACCTTTAAATGCAACTGCTAAAATAAAGCATCATAATATATATACAAAATGCGAATGCCAACCACCGCTGCAATCGGTTTTATTGGACATTAATTTTTTTCTAATTTAATAGGGTCATATTATATGTGTAAATCACCAATACAAAATAATGTATATTAAGTGATACACGAGAAAGCACAAACTCCAAGCACCTCTACAATCCATTTTATCCATAGAAATTGGAAGCATGCATGGGGCACATAGAAAATTCTAGGGGCGAATGTTCGCCCTTTGGCGAAATTAAGGGGTTTTAAATTTTTAGTGGGCGAATATTTTGTATCATAGTACATTTTTACAAATCAGCTCAAATAGCCCACCTTATTTTAAGAGAGATGGTAAAAAAGGTAAATTTAGCCCTTGAAATTAGGAGTTACAACCTTCCATTCGCCCATTTTCAAGAATAGGTTTTATTTAAGTGAATCCGTTCGCCCATTTTCAAGAATAGGTTTTAGTTAAGTGAATCCTATGGGCCAAAGGCCCAAATACCATATTTATAAAAGAGGAATGGTAAATTAATAAAAATATAAATAAATGAGAGATATGGTAAATAAATAAAACATTTTTTATATTTACTCCATAAGTCACCTTATATACATGCAAGGGTGTAAACAAATAAAAATATAAGTAAAGTGGAGGTATGGTAAATAAATAAAACGTATTTTTATACTTACTCAAAATGTATGGTAAATAAATAAAAATATAAATAAACTAGACGCATGGTAAATAAATAAAACCTCTTTTTATATTTAGTCCATAACCCTAATTCTATTTATGAAGGCTCAAGAAAGAGGTTTTATTTAAGTGAATCCTATGGGCCAAATACCATATTTGTAAAAACCATATTTGTAAAAGAGGTATGGTAAATTAATAAAAATATAAATAAACGAGAGGTATGGTAAACAAATAAAACATTTTTTTATATTTACCCCATAAGTCACTCAAAAAATGTGTTATATTTAGGTGAAACCTATGGGCAAAATACTATGGGACAAATACCATGGACTAGATTGTTATTAATACCATGCAAAAAAACATTATTAACCCTAATATTAGTATTAATAAAAATAAAAATGGCAAATGGTATTGACCCATGGTATTCACCAAAATGGCACATGGTATTGACCCAGAAATGTAGCCTATTTAAATGGGGAATTAAACCAACATATATCCATCTTTACTCTGGATCTACTAACCCCCGAGAGGTATCAAATATCGTTATATGCAAACTAGCATAGAGTGAAAAAATATTTGATCCCATCAAGAGTAAAAGTGGATGTTGTAATTTAATGTATGTTAAACATTTTAGCTTGGCTAAAATAAAAAATAAAATAAAAATCAACTATTAATTTTATTAATTTTTATAAATTACTAATAGTAATTTTTAAGCTCTAGGTTTATGATAACCCATGGTATTGACCCATGGTAATACCATGGTATTCATGTGAGCATAAACTATTTAAAGGGGAAATTCTATCATCTTAGATCCATCTTAATTCTGGGTCTACCAAGTGCTCAGAGGGATAAATAGATTTCATCCCCCTAAGAGTGGTAGATGTGGAGTTAAGATGGATATAGGTTGGTTTTTATGATAATGAAGATATTAAATAGACTTAGGAAATTATATTGTAAAAACATCTTAAGGTGAATGGTTAAAGCATAAACATTGGACAAGTATATTTGTATACTTATGTTTTAAACTGAAACAAATCTAGGGCTAAAAGGAATGGATTGATTGCACTAATCATCCTTCTATGACTTTCCAACATATGCTGGAGTAAACAGATTGTAATTTGGGTAATTTTTCTAATTGAAAATAGGAACATACTTGTGTATTGGCAGGGTGGTTACGAGGTCCCTAGAAGTGATGAATTTGAATTTTTCTTGGTTTTATAGTATTAGGTTTTTTCTCATGCTTTCTGTGAATGGAACGGGTGAATTTTATCCTACACCCACTAGGTTATTGATATGTAATTTTGGTAATTTTGATTTCAAAAGATATTTTAAAGAAATGCAATGATTTCATTTGTGTATTCAATAAACACAAGATTTTATAATTGAGTAAAATATTCGCCATTCCTGGTGAGAGATTCGCGAAAAAATTATATATACATATCATATTATTGATAAAATCGCCTTCCATTTTTCCTATATACCATGGAGATTCGCCCATTTATTATACATGTAAATTTAGGGGGGGTTCTTAAAATTTTCCCTAATGGGGCATGTATAATGAAGAATTTTTTGTTTTATAAAATGATTAAATAATGAGTATATATATTAATGGGTAGAAAACCATGTGAGCAAGTTTCCCGAAGGGTTATGTCTTCTTTTTTATAAATTTGAGAGGGAAGTTCTCCTATTTTTTTTTTATTTTTTTTTAATTTAAGACTAGAACGACTCCCATGGATGATCCAACGCAATGTCTAGTTTAGATTTATTTTATTTCGGAACTTATTAATTTTGGATTTATCAAGTGTTAACAAAGATAACTTTTTTCGAGGTGTAAACTTATTCTATTGTTGTTTAGGCTTAATACATTAGGAATTTTTTCCACACAATGGGAAAACCTATCATAACTTAGTTTCCAAACCATAACCGAGGACATATAGAAATTCCTTGTAGTTTCAAACTGCAGATTGTATTATTCTAAAACAATTGACTTGAATCAATTCTGCTCATTAGTGGAAACAAGAAATGATTGATGAAATCATGAACCATACAAGAGAGAGAATTCAATCACACATAACACAATGATTTTCTCAAGCCTGAGAAACCTCTGCACTATCTCTATCTAAATCACTAACTCTCAGACAAGCTCAAGTCAATACTTAACCAATTCCTCTGCCTACTAAGATCATATTTCCTTGCACAGTTCCCGTAGGAATTTACCCATATTTAATTGGGAAATTCCACATTTTTGAATTGTGTAATCCACATAGCCGTTCCTCTAATTTCATCAACCACCTATACAATTCAAATGATTAGACAACTTATAGTACACTCTCCCTAAACTACAATCTCAACTGGGTCTTTCTCTTATATGACATGCATGTGTTAATTATGAGTGAATCTTCAGTTTTCTGGTTGATCACTGCTGGTTACACCCCAATACTAGATCTCCAACTAATTCCTCCTTCAGCTGGAACTAGTTTAATTGACTTTAACTCAGTTAAATTGACTTAAATAATTACAACTCCAAAAAAAATCAACAAGGGATCCTATAAAGTAGGAGACACTCTACATGACTCAATTTAGACCCTCAACTCGAATTAATTGAGCCAACAAAGTCAAATTAACTTATTTAACTATTACAAGTTTTCATGAGATGTGGAATTACAATTTAATTCCTAATTTAATTCAAGGACAATTAAATTATGATTTTCTTGTTGCATTTTCAACACTCCCTCTCGACAAGAAAGGGATTATCTGCTACCCTGATCCTACCTTTGTAAAACTCAAATTCGCATTTTGACAATGCCTTTGTCAAAATATCTGTATCTTGTTCCTCTCTAGGAATGTATTCGAGCAACATGATTCCCCTTTGCACACAATCCCATATATGGTGATACCAGATGTCGATATGCTTGGACCGATCATGAAAAACTAGATTATGGGAGAGTTTGATACAACTCTTATTGTCACATTAAATCATTGTAGGATCAATCTACTAACCAAATAACCCATCAAGGATCTTCCTCATCTAGATAACCTCACAACCCGCTTGACTAGCAACCATGTACTTTGCTTCTTTTCACATGAGTGCAACTTGTCTCTGCCTCTTGTTGTTCCAAGAAACTATTGTTGACTCAATACTAAAGATTGCTCGTCATGTGATTTTCCTTTTAGATGGACTCCCTACCCAATCTACATCTATAAATCCTTGAAGCTTCACTCCCTCTTGTGGTTTGTACCAAAGACCAAATTGAATGGTGCCTCTAAGGTATCTCCACACATGTTTATCTGCCTTCTAATAATGTTTGGTTGGCTTAACCATGGCTTGACTAAGCTGTTTAACTAAAAAACACATGTTCGGTCATGTTTTCACTAAATACACTAGTGAACCCACAAGGTGTCTATAAATAGTAGCCTCCACTACTTCACCTGAAGAAGCATCTTCCTTCCTCCAATTACCTACTAGAGGAGTCTCCATGGCTTTGTTGCTCTCCATGTGGAACTTTTTCAGTATCTCATCGGCATACCTTCCCTAAGATACAAATGGTTCCTCATATCCTTTCAATACTTCCATACCAAGAAAGTAATGCATGAGCTCAATGTTCTTCATTTCAAATTCTCTTACAATATGCTCTTTACAAGATTTTATCAGCTTCTCGTCACCTATTAGAATCAAATCATCAACATATAATACTTTAATACAAAATTTACCTTCAACCTCAATATGGTAAAGGTTCACATCTACTTCACTATTGGTGAAACCCAACCTAGTGAAATAACTGTCAATTATGGTGTGCCAAGCACAAGGTTCTTGTTTTAGTCCATATAACACTCACTTGAGTCTACACACATGTGACTCTCTATTGAAGGTCTCAAATCCTTCTGACTGCTCAATATACACCTCTTCCTCAATCATACCATTGAGGAATGTTTTCTTCAAATCCATCTAATGTATCTTCCATCGCATCTATGCTGATAGTGCTAGAATAGATCTAATTGAAGAGTACATTCCAACTGAAGCAAAGGTCTCATCATAATCAATTCTCTGCACTTGAGAGAACCCTCTAGCCACAAGTTTGGCCTTGTGTTTCTCCACACTCCCATTTGCTACTTTCTTTACCTTGTAAAGCCATATAGAACTCACAACTGACTTGTCTTTTGGTCTTGGGACCACTTCCCAAATATTTTTTTTTGATAATGGAGTCATACTCCTCAACCATGGCATCAACCCATTCTATTTGTTGCACTGATTCCTCAAATGAGGATGGCTCAACCTCTACACTCTCTCTCATCAGATCCATGTAGCTAGTGTACTGATCTGGTGACCTCCTCTGCCTATGTTGTGATGTGGATTCTCCCACATTCTCTCTAGAATCATTCATAAATCTATTAGCCTCTCAGGTGTGCTTCATTCCATCTTTGGAAGTATCTGCTTGAGTGGGTTCTTCCACTCTCTGCTACTCTACATGTGGCTGCTCCACATTAATCTCAGGTTCCTCGTTTGGAGCTAAATGCTCATGATTTTCATGTAACTAAATCTCCCTCTGAAGGGAACATATAATGGCCTTCTCTTCATCGAACTTCACATCTCTATGAACCATTGTCATCCTGCTGGATGGAAAGTACACCTGATAGTTGTGAGGTATATCAGTGTACCCCACAAATATGCCCAACTCAGTTGTTAGCTCTATACATTTCCATGCATCATTTGTAACATAACAGTATACTGGTGAACCAAATATATTGAAGTGTGCCACATCTAGTTTCTTATGTGAAAAAGCTTCTTCTCATGTACTCATCCCGACAATTTGATGCGGGCTTCTATTCTGCAAATAAACAGTTATGTTGCATTCTTCAGGCCACAAGTGCAATAATAGGCCCTCATCATGTAACATCCCCCATGCAGCTCGCACAATACTTATTTTCTTCCTTTTAACCACCCCATTTTGTTGTGGGTTATTCAGTGTTTTTAACTCCTGTCGAATGCCTTATGATGCACAAAAGTTCTTAAATTCATTCAACACTTATTCTCCATCATTATTGCTTCTAAGAGCTTTAACTTTCCTACCAATATATTTCTCAACAAGTACTCTAAATTCACAAAATTTAGAAAATGTCTAATCTTTCTTCTGCATGAAGAAAATCCAGCACTTATGAGAAAAATCATCAAAAAATATTATATAATACCTATTCTTGGTTGTGGATATTGTCGAGAACAATCCACACACATCTGAGTGACTTTCTATCAAGGATTTCTTGTGCTCCACTGTCTTTATCATGAAAGGCATGTTTGTTTTACCTCCCTAATGTACACTCTTTGCATGTGTCTCTCTACTTTAGTGTACCCTTGGGAAATCCTATAGAAAATTCTTGGATGATCTTCAAAGCTCTGTGGTGCAAGTGACCCAATCTTCTATACCACAACTCACCGATGTCTCAAATCTACACCTTCTCTACTTTTGTGTTAAAAGAAACACCATCTTCTACATCTAATTTGTCTAGGATTCACCCAAACTCCGATCCGCTTCACCTATCCTGAGGCTATATGATGAAGGAGAGCCTTTCCTTTAATAAATATTCAATCGTAGTCATGGTCCTCCAACATGGAAACTCAAACCAAATTCTTCTTCAAACCCATAATATACATGACATATTTTAATGTGAGAGGAGAACCAAACTCCCTTTGAATGGTAACAATACCTATTTCGTTATGCTATATGTCCCATCATATCCTATATCGATATGCATCTAGAGGTCCTTATCCTCAAAGTCACTGAAAATATATTTGTTAGTGGTCATATGGAATGAGGCTCCACTATCCATGTACCACACACTACCCATCACCGATGTCACCATGGAAGCGATGAGGGTGAAATCCAACTCAAATTGTGAAGCAAGAGCTTCACCTATCGCTCCTCCAGGGGGATTCTTACCAACCTTCTTGTCTGGACACATTGTGGCATAATGTCCTAGCTTGTGAAAATGAAGAAATTTAATCTTCGACATGTCCTTACTCTTCCCCCCTCACATGAATTTGATTTGTAATGGTTCCCTTTCCCTTTCTCCGCCTTTCCAACTAACACACAATTCTCCACATCATCATTCTTGGATGAGGATCCATCTCTGCTGTTCCACTGAATCTCTTCTCATACCAAGTCATACCACAATCACTTCCACTCTGGTAGCTTCTCCATTTGATTAAATGAGTCTTGGTAGCTATGCCAACTCTTGGGAAGGCCTAGAAGTGATAGGCTCACCAGATCATCTTCATTAACTATAACATTGACACTTCCAAGCTCATCCCGACATTGGGTAAACTTGGTCAGGTACTTCGGTCTTGTTTCTCCCTTCTCCATCTTGGTTTTTCTGAGCTTCTCCTTCAGTGCCACCTTCCTGTGGTCACTGCCATTTTGAAACAGGTCTTTCAATTCCTTCCACATTGCAAATGGAGTTTTCTTACCATGGAGGTTCAAGATAATATGATCTCAAACTCCTTCTAAGATAATCCTTCTCACCTTTACCACACATTTTATCCACTCTACCAGATATTGAGCATCTGTTGGCTTAGGAATATATCTGTTTATGAATTCCTTAACTGTGTTGTCTTCCAACACTTCCTCCATCCTATCCTTCCAATAAATATAGTTTGATGTACCCTCAAGGGCATACTCGAGTCTCAATTTGTAGAACAACATCCTGTTGGTTCTGAAGTATGATACTGCAAATTCGATTTCTCTAGAAAAAGACAAAATTGTATTCTCCTCTTCTATAGTGATTTCACCTCTGATACCATGTAGAAATTCCCTATAGATTCCAACTATATATTGTAATATGCTAAAACAAATGACTTGAATCTACTCTACTCATTAGTGGAAACAATAAATGATTGATGAAATCATGAGGCATATAAGGGAAAGAATTCAATCAGACATGACACAATGATTTATGGGGAAAGCCACAGCTAAAAACCCCTGCTATCTGTATATTGCATTAATCAGAAAATACAAGAATATTACAATGCTTTTCACAAGCTCAAGCAACATCTACACTATCTTTATCTATCTCATTGTTTCCCAGACAAGCTCACACCAATACTTAGCCAATTTGGCTACCTACCAAGATCATATTTCCTTGCACATTTCCCTTAGGAACTAGCCCATATTTAATTGGGGAATTCCACAATTATGAATTGTGCAATCCTCATAGGCCTTCCTATGATTGCACGCACCATCTATACAATTCAGATGATTATACAACCGATAGTACATTATCCCTGAACTCCAATCTGAAATGGGTCTTTCTCTGATCTGACATGCATGAGTGTGGCATGAGTTTTTTATGAGTGAATCTTCAGTTTACGGGTTGATCACTGCTGGTTACACCCCACTACTCGATCTCCCACTAATTCCTCCATAAGTTGGAACTATTTTATCTGAATTTAACTTAGCTAAACCAAATCAAATAATTACAACTCAAATTAACCTCAACCAGGGCTCCTATAAAGTAGGAGACACTATACATGACTCAAGTTAGACAATCAACTCTAATTAACTGAGCCAACTAAGTCAAATTAACTTGGTCAACTATTACAAGTTTCCATACAACGTGGAATTACAATTTAATTCAAGGACAATTAAATTAGGTTTTTCTTGTTGCATTTTCAATAGGACAACCATCACTAGGTGCTATCTGTTGGTGCACTAAGATGACTTTTAAAAGCAACCTTAATACCTACATTAGTTATCAAACAATGGTAACTTTGTTTATTTCAAGAGTGTTCATCATTGTCTATGAAAGTGAATTCAGAGGCTAATTCAAAATGAAATGATTTCAAATTGTTCCAATAAGTAACATCTAATTCTGAAAGTTCAATCTAAAACAAATCTGAAAACAAACCTTAAAGCATTTTCAAATATATTTTAATCTACTGTGCAGAAAACTAAATTTGAATGCAAGTAAAAGGAATCACTCTTAGTAGATCTAAGTAGTATCAACAATAATTCATTTAGCATGAAAGAAAGCTACAACAAATGAAAAACAAGCAAGTATTCAATATTTTAATAGAAAGCAATCAACTGTAAACTCAAGATCTATGATAACACTACTTCACAAGGAACAACAATCAAATACTTCAACTAATTTGATAAATTCATTAACGTGGAGATGTAAACATAGCAAGATCTAGGATCTAGTTTGAACGAAAAAGGTAAATCATAACAATCAATACTCACATCAATCAAAATAATTCTAATTACATGAAATAATAGGAATAAACAATTGAACATGTAAACAGAAATAAGCATGAGATGAGCAAAGAAGTAAATCTCTTATCGACCAGGCCCAGAGTCTCCAGAAGTCGCTACCAAAAGATACTCAAAATATGATTACAGGTAAAACATATTCTTCTTCATTAAACTTGATAATAAAGTTACAACATCATCGTAGTGAGAATACTCTGTGTCAAAAGTGAACAATTACAGTCTCCAAATTTCTAGCTAGCTATTTTGTTAGGTCCCTATAATACTAGTCATTCCCCCATTACTATTGTCATTGTATCCTTTATTGTTATTGTTGTGCCCCTATTGTCCACATATTATTTTTAATGTGCCCCATAGAAGCCCACTATTTTTATTTTTGTTCCCTTATATTATTATTGTTGGGTCGGCTTTGGTTATACTGTGACCCCTTAGACTCCTATATATAGAAAGGAGGTTTTGTCATTTGTATAATCCAAGAATTTTTCATTTGTGTAATGTAAAGGAGGTTTCCCCCTTAAAGAGGCTGATTTATAAGTCATTGATCTATCTTTTCTATATTTTTGTGAGTTGGTTTCATAACATTTGGTATCAGAGCTTTGGATTCTAGGGTTTTGCTGCTCTAAACAGGTCATCATGGCATTTTTGATATAAGTGTTTTTTGGCGAAGATTGAGAAGCTACAATAAAAACCCATCTGAGCCGAAATCATTTTGAACCTCGTATCCTAATTTCAGAACTTTTCATGCTATATGTTTTATGATATGATCTGAGGAAGTTATGGATTTTGCAAGCTATAGAATTCCATCTCAAACAGGCCATCATGGAATTCTCACTATAATTTGTGTTTTATGAAGGTTCATACACTGAAATTAAAACCCATTTGATTTGGATTCATGGTGAAGCTTGGGCCTGAATTTCAGATCTTGTTTCGCTATATTTTCAAAGATATAGTCCAAGGAATTTAGGGTTTCTGTAGGTTCCTCAATTACATCCCAAACAGGTGACCTAGGGACAATATTCATAACTTTCTCTCTAAGCATCAGATTGTAATTTCGTAAGACTCTACAGAAAGAGGATAGACTTTAATTTTCCGTGTATTTTTTTAGGTCCGTAGGTCGAAACAGAAACACGTGGTACTTCGTACAAGTTCGTTGTACTGAAAAAGTATATAAGAAGGTCATCTTGGGAGGTGGGCCATAACTTCTTCTTGGAGAATCCAATTTCTATCCGACGGGTGGAATTGGAAAGAGGGAATAGAGGGATACTGCAGGTCACATTCTCATACCTTGGAGATCTCAAATTACAGAGTTATAGTTGTTTCAATATCGAGCTCTTACAAAGTGAAAAAAGGTGTGTAGTTTTTTAAAAATTTTGCATAAGTTTGGTTTGAAAAATTAGTTTGAAGGAATTCAAAGGGCATAGTGAAGAATTATTATCAGTAATTAATGCTCCAAAGAAAGGAAATGGAAACACCTAGTAAGCAACCTGATAGCTCTAGCATGAGTCATGAAGAAGAGGAAGAAATGATACATGATATATCAAAATTACAAGACCAAAAGCAAAAAATTTCACTCGCACAAAAAGTAAGAGAAGCTAAGATGGATGGCTTAAAGAAAGATGTAGAAGCTAAGATGTATGGTGTGGAAGCTAAGATGGATGGTTTAAAGAAAGGTGCAAAATCTAAGATGGATAGTTTAAGGAAATGCGTAGAAGCTAAGGTGGATGACGTGGAAGCTAAGATGGAATATTTGAAGAGAGATTTGACAAAAATTTTACAAGAAATTCTTACTAATGGTGAAAGGGTAGTAAATGAAACTCATGATGAGAACAAAATAAATGTTAATCATGATTTCATAGACTCTAACATTGGATTAAAGAACCCCCATGTTCCAAAGGTCGATATGAGCAAGGTTGATGGAAAGGATCCCGCAAGATGGATACTACAAATGGATCAATTTTTTGATCTCCATAATGTCCAAAACACACAAAAGGTATGCATTGCAACGTTATATTTGGAACCAAATCAGTTTGTATGGTATTGATGGCATTTCTCTCGTAAACAAATTTTCACTTGGGCTATTTTTACAGATGAAATGATAGCACATTATGAGGATACAAAAAGCAACACTTTTTTAAGAAATTGATAAATCTCAAACAAAAGGGTTCAATGATGAAGCACATTGAGAACTTCCAAAAATTGAATATAAGGGTAAAAGATATTCCAGAGGAGCATAGGATTGATGTAGTCATAGGGACTTTAAAGGATAACATCCAACATAATGTTTTCCTTTGGGAACCTCATTCATTGGAGAATCCATTCAGGTTGGCAAGAAAAATGGAAAGAAAAATTATGGCAACAAGGAAGCCTACTACTCACAATCATGAAGATGGAAGTGTTGTTTCCCCTAGCCATCCACAACCTACACGGTTGACACCACAACAACCGGAGGAAAAAAGAGCAAAAGGGCTTTGTTACAATTGTGATAGCAAATACACTAAAGGTCATAAGTGTGTTGAGAAGAAATTATTTTACGTAGACTGTGAAGAGGAGGATGAAAAGGAATAGCTTTTAATTTTCAAGAACATTTCATGAAATTTTATTTAGAAGGAAAGGAACTTGAATTAAGAGTTACCATAGGGAAACCGAGAAAGATAATTAGCTCTAATGAAATGATGAATCTTCTAAAGAAATAACAACGAGGCATAATTGCACAATTATGTTCACTACAGGTTCCCACATCGAGATCATCTATTTCTCCAGATCTCCAAAAAGTCTTGGATAATCATTCCAAGGTATTTGGGACTCCCAAAGGCCTCCCACCCAGTCGTGATCATGATCATGTTATTCATTTGATTCTAGCAAGTGTTCCTCCAAACATCAAGCCTTAAAGATATCCCTATGCCCAAAAGGGTGAAATTGAACGTATGGTTGTAGAAATGCTAGACGCTGGTATAATTCAACCTAGTCAAAGTTATTTCTCTGCTCCAGTGTTATTGGTCCAAAAGAATGATGGATCATGACACATGTGTCCAAATTATTGCGAGCTCAACAAGCTCACTATTAAAGATAAATTTCCCATTCCTATCATTGATGAAGTATTGGATGAATTGCATGGATCAATTTACTTCCCCAAGTTGGATCTTCGTTCAAGATATCATCAAATCAGAATGAAGATGGAAGATATTCCAAAAACAACATTTAGAACTCATGAGGGTCATTATGAATTTTTGGTCATGCCTTTTGGCCTTACTAATGCACCTTCTACATTTCAAGGTTTGACGAATTCCATTTTCAAACCCTTACTTACAAAATTTATTTTAATAATTTTTGATGATATACTAATCTACAACAAGTCTTGGAAGGATCATGTTCAACATGTTGACAGGGTGCTCAAACTATTGGAGGAGAAACAATTATATGCAAAAAGCTCCAAATGTTTCTTTGGAGTACAAGAGGTGGAATATCTAGGTCATATTGTATCTCATGAAGGTGTTAAGGTAGACCCCAGAAAAATTAAAACCATTAAGGAATGGAAAAACCCCACATCCATAAAGCATCTACGTGGATTTCTCGGGTTGACAAGGTATTATCACATTTTTGTTAAGAATTATGGGAGAATAGCAGCACCTCTAACAACATTATTGAAGAAAGATGCATATTCATGGACTCAAGAAGAAACAAAGGCCCTTGAACATCTTAAAGAGGCAATGTGCCAAGCACTGGTCTTAGCTACACCGGAATTTAGAAAAAAACTTTATTGAGGAATGTGATGCCTCAGGAAATGGAATTGGTGTTGTTTTAATGCAAGAAGAAAGACCCGTTGCTTTCGAAAGTCATCCAATCAAAGGAAAGTATTTACACAAAGCTATTTATAAGAAGGAAATGTTGGCAATACTACATGAACTTGAGAAATGGCGACCCTACCTAATGGGAAGACACTTCAAGGTAAAAACAAATCATGTTAGTCTTAAATACTTTTTAGAACAAAGATTATCTTCAGAAGAGTAGCAAAAATGGGTCACAAAGATGTTGGGTTATGACTTTGAAATGATATACAAATAAGGGAAGCAAAATGTTATGGTAGATGCACTCTCAAGAAAGGATGAGGATGTGGAAGCATTTCTTTACGTCATTTATATTATCCAACCAGATTGGATAAACGAAGCAATGGATGAATGGAAGAATGATGAAGAAGTGTGGGAACTAATTCAAAAGTTACAAGAAGATCCCAGTACATCTGATACATTTAGCTGGAAAAATGATTCATTATGGTATAAAGATCGGTTATACCTATGTAAGAATTCCCAACTGAAACAAAAGATTATTAGGGAATTGCACACCTCTCCCTTAGGAGGACACTCAGGATTTCTAAAAACTCACCAAAGGGTTAAGAAGGAATTTTTTTGGGATGGCCTTAAATCGGATATTCAAAAGTTTGTGGCGGAATGTTTGGTTTTCCAACAAAATAAAGTTGAAACAATTAAGACTCCAGGTCTATTACAACCTTTATCCATTCCAAGCCAACATTGGGAGGAGGTTTGAATGGATTTTATCATAGGTTTGCCCATGACCGAAGGAAAGGGTGTTATCATCATGGTAGTTGACAGAGTTACCAAGTATGCACACTTTTGTGCATTATCTCATCCATTGAAAGCGAGTATAGTTTCTATTGCATTTATGGAAACAATTCAAAAGCTACATGGAAACCAAAAGATTATTGTGAGTGATAGAGATCCCATTTTCACTGGAAATTTTTGGACATAATTATTTTCTTGTCTTGGTACTCAGTTAGGTCATATCTCATCCTATCATCCTCAATCTGATGGGGAAACTGAGATACTAAACAAATGTTTAGAAGGATATCTTCATTGCTTTGTATCTGATAAATAGACACAATGGGTCAAATGGTTGCCTCTAACTGAATGGTGGTATAACACTTGCTTCTATACTGCAACAAAAATGACCCCATTTATGGCACTTTATGGATATCATCCACCATCCATCACATCATATTTAAGAAAAAAATTCTAAGGTTCAAGTAGTGGAAGATCACATCAGGCATTAACAAGAAGTTCTCCAACTCTTAAAGGATAACCCCACCTTGGCACAAAATAAAATGAAACAACAAGTAGATCAACATCATAGCGAAAGAATTTTTGATGTAGGTGATTGGGTATTTCTATGGCTACAACCATATAAAAAAATGTCCCTCAAGCAAGCTAAGAAGGATAATAAATTATCACCAAAGTATTATGGTCCGTACAAGGTGTTACAAAAGATAGGTATTATGGCATACAAATTGGAGCCTCCTGCAGCTTCTCAAGTGCACCCAGTTTTCCATGTGTCATGCTTAAAGAAGGTTATAGATGACAAGCTCCCAGTTCAAACAATATTTCCAGAACTTGATGAGGAAGGAAAAATCATATTGGAACCTGAAGCAATCAAAGAAACAAGAACTCGACAGTTACGAAATCGATCAATTTCATAGTATCTCATCAAGTGTAAGAACTTACCCATTGAATATTCCACATGGGATGATGAGAATTTTATACAGAAGCATCCAAAACTACTCAAGTGTTGAGGAAAACACTTTTTTGAAGGGGAGTGGCATGTTAGGTCCCTATAATACTAGTGATTCCCCCATTTCTATTGTTATTGTATCCCTTATTGTTATTTTTTTGCCCCTATTGTCCCCATATTGCTATTATTGTCCCCCATAGAAGCCCACTGTTGTTATTTTTGTGCCCTTATATTATTATTGTTGGTTCAGCTTTGGTTATATTGTGACCCCTTAAACTCCTATATATAGAAAGGAGGTTTTTTCATTTGTATCATCCAAGAATTGTTCATTTGTATAATGTAAAGGTGATTGCCCCTTCAAAGAGGATGATTTCTAAGTCGTTGATCTATATTTTCTATCATTTTGTGAGCTGGTTTTATAACATGTTCTATTTCATCTTCAAATTTATATCACCTATGTGAGACAAACGGATAGAAGTGAATCCTCAGTATCAGGAGATCCTGAGGATTTCACAACTGACAATCAGATTTCATTACAAAATAAACTCAATTCTCCTGGTCTTCTGCTAGTCTTCATGATTGAAACATTGTCCCTTTTATTTTATTGGTCGTTGTTGGTCCATCATTTGAAAAACAATCGTTCAATTCATGTTCCTACATATAAGAATAACGAAATTTAGATTTTCATGCCTAGAATTACCCATTTCATTAATGATCGATTTTATCCAGCTTCTATAATCATTTCTTCTATATTCTTTTCTAAAATGAAGATAAACATATAAAAATGAATGATTAATTAAAATAATATGAGGATAAAACAAAACTTGTCTACGACCCAACATACTCCCCTGCTTACCTTTTTGCATGTCCTCATTCAATCAAATGATTGAGGTGCAGTTGTGTCAAATAATAGGCAAGATACACTTCTTCCTTATATAACCGAAAAACATTTTTTAGTTTAAGTAATGCAAAATCATGGTTTACATGATAATCTGGCAAATCATAGGCACCGTAATACCCTTCAAGGGGGTACCAAATAATAGGGAATCTGTAATGACATCCTATCCATATGAGACCCATGCCTAGGACCATATTGTTGTACTTGTTTAGATGAGCAACAACCACTTTAAAGTTCCTGTACCCAAATGGCTCCCGGTTCTTGACATTGTTAGTCGAAGCTTTCGATCTTTGCCTTGCTTCCAACAAAGCTTCATCCTTAATGTCCTGAAAATATTATCTTCTTGCCTATATAACATCTCTATGGAGTGGTCCCAATTTAGCCATGAACTCCTTTTGTTGCATAAACCTTTTATGCCAAATAGAAAGGTGTAAGGTTTTCGTGGGTTCTCCTCTCACCCATAAATCTATACCATGTTCCCTTTCCTGAAAAGTGTTATAGGCTTTAATGCATTTAACCTAATTGGTAGCAAAGGAGAGGAAAGCTTGGAATTGAATGCCCCTAATGAAGGGTCTAGAATTACTATCCAGTTCATCCTCCAAGAACAAATTGTGCAGGTGTAATTCACATAGAAGGCGTTGTTCCTGCTCATTTTTCTTCTTAAAACATTGGACAAAGTCTCGAGTGGTCTTGAATTTTTTTGACTCACCAGCGCTGACAGCTTTAACTTTCAGTAATAGGTACCTTTCCAACAGGAATAACACATAATTAGTGTCAGGTGACCAGCAAGACAAAGCATCAGAGTAAAGAGAAAAAATAGTTTCAATTTGTTACTTGGCTTATTAAAGCTTGTCTCGTGCTTTCTCTAATTTCTTTTGCTCATCTGGAAGCTGGAAAAAGTCTCATCTTTTGTTACAGTAAGTTTATCAAATTTCTTCTGCAGCTTCTGGTGTACTTGTAATGCTACCACTTCTTCCTTATGTTGAGCCAACTCCTGCCAGGTCTTTGTTAATTCATTCTGCAATTTAATGATAACAGCTTCCCTTGCGAGTGGAACATAGTTAGGGGCTTCCTCTATCTGAGTTTCATCATCATGTGTTATCACTGAATCAGTTTGAACAATACTTCGGTTGTTTCTTGGGACTTACAATAGTCTACATGGGCATTCCCCTCAGAATTGGTTTGAACAATGACTTCGACTGTTTCTTGGGGCATATAGTAGTCTGCCTAGGGATTCTCCTCAGAGTCAGTTTGAACAACAAGTTTGAGTGTTTCTTGGGGCATACACTAGTCTTCCTGGGCATTCTCCTCAGAATTGGTTTGGATAGCAACATCTATGGTAGGAAAGTTCGTTTGGGTCCCCATTGAACAAACACAAGGAATTTCAGTCTGAGTCTCAATATCCTCCAAATGAGATTGTTTTGTTTGGGTCCCTATCATTTCCAATTCCACTTTCAGTTTCCAGGCCTTAAATGCTTCTTTTAACCACTCTCTCAATTGTTTGACTATTTTCTTCTGTTTCTTATATTTCTTAATCAACTCCCTCAATCCGTCCTTGTACAATTTCTTCTTTATGGGGTTTCCGATTAGAGCTAGCACAATCATGTTTATTTTAGGTTAATCAGGAGCTATGCCAATATCAGGGTTATGTTCTAATGGAACTCCTGATTGAGTTTCATCTCCAAGGCCTTCTTCTACATGGGCTTCTTTCTTTGGTGGTTCCAATGGAATAATATCTCCATATTGATTCTTGTCGTTGAGTTCTTCTTCTACACGGGCTTCTTTCTCAGGGGATTCTAATGGAACAATATCTCCTGAGTGATTTTCATCTTCAAGGTCTTCTTCATGGGCATCTTTCTCTGGGGACTTAATTAGAACAGTATCCCCTAGTTGATTTACATCCCCAATGGTTTCTTATGCATGTGCCCCTTTCTTAAGGGACTTATTTAGAACAGTATCCCCTGGTTGATTTTCATCTTCATGGGTTTCTTCTGCATGGGCCTATTCCTCAACGGTTTCTTCTACATGGGCCTCTTCCTCAAGAGTTTCTTCTGCATGGGCTTGTTTCTCTAGGGATTCCAATGGAACAATAACCCCTGGAGGATTCTCATCCTCAAGGGTTTCTTCTACATGGGCCTCTTCCTCTAGAGACTCCAATGGAATAGTAACCTCTAGTTGATTTTAACCCCCCAGGCTTTCCTCTGCATGGGCCTCTTCCTCTAATCACTCCATTGGAATAGTGACCTTTGGTTTATTTTCATCCCCAAGGGTTTCCTCTGCATGTGCATCCTTCTCAAGGGAATCATTCATAGAGGGAACTGATTCCCTATGATCCTCCAAATTATTAGCAGATGCTAAAGCTTCAGTATGGCCAGAACTACTAGCAGAGGTAGACTGGTTAAGGGAATGATTTTTCCCTTCATAGTTTCCAGATGGATCCCTTTCTTCACAATATGTCCGCATATTCTCCAATACTTGAGCCATTTCTTCCTCATATTCCTACAAAAAATCATCTTGTGGGCTTGGAGAGGGCATATGAGACGGCCCTACTTCTTTTGTTGGAATTGGGGTGTGGTGCTGTGATTTTATCCTTGCAGAACGTCTACGTTTTGCTAGGCCAGAGGCCAAAGAAGAATTCCTTCTTTTTCTTTTCATTTCTAGACCTACTACCTTTACTCTTTGTTGTTTATTATCTGTGTCACCCATGTTTCTATCATCTATCCCTATTTGTGCATCTAGGTTTCCTTCTAGTGGGGTTAATGCTGGATTTACAAGGTTATACCAAGTTAATTATTGCTGGGCCAATCCATGAAAAATGATTAACTTAATTAGACCATGATGGTTGATGATATAATGTTGTTCTTTAGCCTTGCTAACCTGACTAACAACATCATGCAATAAGGAATTTAAATAGAATGGAAAATTAACCGTAACCTTCTTCTTCAGAATATCTAGTAGTTTGAGCTGTCGAGGTTTTACCACATCTTGACGTTCGTCACAAGTGATGTACCTCTGAACAATGGTTCCCAATTCTTGCCATGGTTGCTTTAAAGTTGTGGGGTGAATACCTTTTCCTTTGCGTATGAATTGTTCATTTGGGTCATGGAATACCACAACTATGTCCTGCAAGAGGACATGCTTATCAGTCCATCTTGTGCCTTCTGCTAGAAGTCCAGAGACTTCAGCTATAACTGCTTCAGCAACTATTATATTTCTTCCCTTCACTGTCGTGCGTCCATCCTCTATATTTTGCAAGAATTCAAGTGCTATTTCCTCATGGAATCCATGTAATTTGGCCAAGTAGTGAAGCAAGCTGGCGCGCTCAAGAATTTTGTGAGCATGTTCCATTACTCAGAGTATTGTAGGTTCACTATAGATAACTTTTCCTCCCATGGTTTCTATTTCTCAGCAGCTGGTTTACTTCACACTTTTGCATGTGATTTCTCACAAATTCTCATTTTGCAATAGCACAATAAACCGTATGAAAACTTTAAAGTTATTAAAAGAGAAATGACAATGAACCATATGAAAACTTTAACATTGTTATTAATAGGAAATGATGTTTTTTGTCATATCAACATTTTTTGGCGTAGCTTAATAATTAATTCGTATGTTATCCATAATGGTTACCTTCCCCCCTCCAATCAAAAAACGGTTTGATAATTATTACAGATGCTATTCATAATGTAGACCTTCCCCCCTCCAATCAGAAAAGGGCGTCCACAACCATAAAGAATGAGAAAAAGGGAAAGGACATTGGGGATTCATAAATATGCTTGAAAACAATCAGAGCAGCATAAATATGACATAAAATGGTCAGAGCAGTATAGGCTACAAAGATTTGAAATGAGAGAAAACATGAATAAAACAGCGAATGGATCATTATGCGAAGAGATATTTTCCTTAGGTGGAAAAAATGTGATGAAAGCATGACTGGCGGTAAATGATAATAACTGTTGGTATTGATTGATCAGATAGTATTGATATAATGCATATAAGAGTATAGTTTACCATTCATGTTGGTCAATATGGTTATAAACGTTGTTCAAATGGTAAATTCACCTTTAGAAATGACTCAATAGGAAGTAATGGGATAAAGAATAATTGGCAATGTAACATAGAACTTCAATACCACAAGCAGGGCCACTACTGCCAGCAGGAATTCATAGCCTCAACAGGGTTTCTTTTTAACCCAAAAATGAGTAAGATTCCTCCCTTTAGTATTTAGATGGTTTTGTTTTTTATTTCTATAAAGAGACCGCTATGCTGGCATGGTAACCAGATAATCATAGTGCCATTCACCAAGATATAACAAAGTGATCAGGTTGTCTCGTGATGAGACTTTCTATCCTTCTGACAGTTTTGACTATCTAGAAGGTCATTACCTTGGTGTGGTGGCCATAATGGAATGTCACTTGTTACATCGTTATGATCATGCTAGGTTGGATCATGATGAGGTCCCCTATCCTCTTTAAGAATATTTTTATTGCATTTTCATATTTTATATTTCCATATTTTCATGTTTTTATTGTAAAGGGAGGGACACTCATTTACTCCTTAAGAGTTAGGGATGGCATGAGAAGTAAAAAAAATTCCAATGAAAGTTATACTTTTATCCCTATATCATCATACCAAAGGGAATTATCAATTGAAAGTGTGAAGGATAAACCAACATGGTATTAATATAGTGAATCATTTTATGATATGTCCAAAAAAAAGATATCTAGCCAGTCATTATATAGATGAACCATCTCAATTTCGGAATAAAGATAGCTATAAAAGGCTTTACAAGTCATAATGGTATTAATATTCATGTTTTTCCTTTATTTTGGGTACAAATTCAAAACCCAAAAATATGGTTTTGGTAAGAAAACATGGAAGAGAAAAATGGCAGTTTGATTAAAATGAATGGCAATGGAACAACAATTATTAGTTTTAAGAAAAATAAATCACAACTATTTGTTCTACCGAAAATCAGTTGTTCAATTGACTAAACAACAACTATTCAATTGATTGAACAACAAACACACAAAAAGACATAAGAGTTTTTCAATTGACTCAACAACAACTTTTCAATTGATTGAACAACAATTGTTCAATTGATTGAATAGCAAACACACAAAAAAGAAATCAGAGTTATTCAATTGATTGAACATCAGCTATTCAATTGATAGAAAAACAATTGTTCAATTGATTGAACAACAAACATGCAAAAAAGGAGTCAAAGTTGTTCAATTTACTGAATAACAGTTGTTCAATTGATTGAAAAATAATTGTTTAATTGACTGAACAACAGTTGTTCAATTGATTGAACAACAAACACATAAAAAAGAAATCAGGGCTGTTCATTTTTTCAAATAGCATCTGTTCAATTGATTGAACAACAGTTGTTCAATTGATTGAACAACAGTTGTTCAATTGATTGAACAATAGTTGTTCAATTGATTGAACAACAGTTGTTCAATTGATTGAACAACAAACACACCAAAAGGAAATTGGGGTTGTTCATTCTTTCAGACACCAACTGTTCAATTGACTAAACAGTATTTGTTCAATTCCTTGAAAAACAATTATTAAACACACCAAAAAACAAGAAAAATACATGTATTTACACAATGATGCATATATAAAAATTACAACCAACCATAAGAAAAAAATATATACATTATTTACAACTGAAGAGATAAGTTTTCATGAAAGTAAAGTTGTTGAGTAACAGAAAATTCATTTTCTGTTACTGTATAGTTAAGTTTAGCACTAGTAAGATTTTTGCTCATATAATAAACAACATAAGGCTTTATGCCCCGCTCTTGTCCAAGGATAGTGCTTATTTCCCCATCTGACGTGTTCGTGGAAATATGAAAGGGTATCTCCCAGTTAGGTCCATGCAATATTGGTTCCGTCGAAACAAATTTCTTCAAATCTGTAAAATAAGTGTCACATTTATCATACCATTTAAATTCAACATTTCTCGTTAAAGCATACAAAGGCGCAACAATTTGTGAAATTTTGTTATGAACCTGAGATAATAACCTGGATATCTGAGGAAGCTACGTACCTCTATCTGAGTACAGGGTGTAGGTAGTAGGAGAATTACTTGTATCTTAACAGGATCTACCGGTATCCCAGGCACTAAAATGTAGTGTCCTAGGATTACGCCTTCTGTCATCATCATGTGACACTTGACGTTACTTAAACACATCCTAGTGGTGATGCATCATTCCAATACCTTTTCTAATGTCTCTAGTGCTTGGTCAAAGTCGTTCTTCAAGTCCTTCATTTACCAGATTAGCAAAAATATTGAGTATGGCCCTCTGAAATGTAGTTGGGGCATTACATAAACCAAACGGTAACACTCTGTAAGAAAACGTACCCCATGGGTAGGTAAAGGTGGTTTTGTATTGGTCTTCAGGGGTGATTTGGATCTGATTATAGTTGTTGAAGCCATCAAGTAAAGGGAAAGGATTTCTTTACTGCCAGTGTATCAAGGACTTGATAAATAAATGGAAGAGGGAAGTGATATTTTTGCGTGGCTTTATTCAATTCCCTATAATCCACATAGATGCGCCACTTCCCATTTTTCTTTGGAACAACTACCAGCGGAGAGACCCACTTACTATCTGAAATGGTATAAATAAAATTGATGTCCAACAACTTCTGTATTTCGTCTTTCACAATACGTTTGAGATGAGAATTTAGTCTCCGTTGAGGATGTTGGATATGATGAGCGTCCTTTTCGGTGTAGATATGATGTGTACATAATTGTGGGTCTATGCCTTTCATGTCTGGATAGGCCCAAGAAAAATCCGCTTTATATTTTTGCAGAACTTGAATGAGTTTTTGTTGTTAGTCACTGTTCAGACTATCACTGATATTTAAAACCTTGACTGGTTCAATCTCAACAGGCTTGTTGTTATGAACAACAATTGTCTGAATATGTTGATCATCAATATCTTTCAAAGGTATCATGCGGAAAGAGTCGATTTTGCGGACAAAACCAACCTCCCTAGAAGCTTAAGGCTTTCTAGTGACAAACAAGACAATTAAGAGCAATCCTTCTCTAAATATGCATTTATCATACAAGAAATCAAGTGTTTAGATCCTACCTGTAACCCAACGCTGTTGTAGTAGTCCAGCCTCGTCGATCCGGATGAGCTCCTCCTTCTCTTCGAAACCTGCATTCACTAACAATCAAACGATTAAATAGCACCTGAATATCTCATAAAACAAAACATATTTAACATACAGACCAAGGAGTATATGAAACAACTCATAAATAACAAATTGTTGAGAAGAATGGACTTATTTGCATTAATAGGAAACAAAAGAAACCATTACAACCTGAGCCTTGGTGTTGTGCAGGTCCCTCCCAGGGTCCAGCAAGAGTTTTCCTTTACTTTGATAAGCTAACCCACTTCCAAATGAAACAAGAAAGGATGGGAATCTCTCCTCACAAGCTTCTACAAGGAAGTCCTAATTCCAGCAGCATCTACCCTTAGGAATGTTCAGCTTTCAACCTCTCCTCCTTCTGGCCCAATGCCTGTATTTATAGTGCTCTAGAGGAAGTTAATCAGGTCCACCATCAATGGGATAAGCCCCTCTTTGGATGGGTTAGCTCCCCTCTTGATGGGATAAGTTCCTCTTTCATAGGGATACATGAACCATCTGGAGGCGCTCAATACACGTCAAACAAGCTTCTAGAATGCTCTAGAAATGACCACAAGTAACTTTTTTAAGATGAAACTCACGCCTTTTGACCTTTACAGGGGTACGCACCCATCCCTTTACATACAGAGCGTACAAGTACGCAGGTATTGTGAACTTGGGTTGCGTACATGCAGGTAAGGCTGAGAGAAACTGCGTACCCAGAGATAAATGACTTTAAATGACTTTTCTCTCTTTCTTGGAGTTTGACATGAGAAGCAGAGGCATGAGACTTGCCAAGGAGGATAGTATGACAGTTGATGGAGCCATACTAACTGCAAATAGTCATGGTGACAAATTTTAGTGTAACAGATTGCCCCCTAAAGTGCAAAGCCTGTAGTAGATTAGGGTTTTATATCATCTAGGAAGGGTGAAGTACTTTATCATTTCAAGGATTATCTTGTGGAGAGCCCGGTCAGAACCTGCAAATATTCAACACAAAATACATATATAAGATCATATCATCGCTGAGGTAGGCATTCCCATACTCAAATTGAAAACTTTAACTAACAATCTAACTACTGCTCTGATACAGGAATGATTTCGCAGTACATCATAATCATAGACTCATGTAGACACAGTATGGACACAGCCATCTGTTTATGATTAGTCTACTATATAATGAATACAAAACTCCTCGCAGCCTGGATGGTGGAAACTAGATCCAGGGTCTTCATTTCTACTTCCCGAATTGGTACGATTCTATCCATGCGAATAAATGAGTTGATGTCGAACATGGTAGAAACCACTTGATTACCAGTCGATGATGTAAACTGTTAACAAGCGTGAGAGAGACCACCAGTAATGTCAATGGTTCTCAAAGTACCCAGTACAATCCATGAGATGCGAATGAATGGGTTGATGTCGAACACGTCACAGAATCCTTTGATCGAAAGTCAATGATGTAAACTGTCGTCGAAGGCGAGAAACCTGCCATTGATGCATGTAGACTTCAAGGTACTGACGATTTCTCCGTCATCTTTCTAGATAATGTGCTGATGTTGATAGAAAGCGACCCGTTGCAGGCAAGCCCACAACACGAAATCATAGTTCAAGTTGAAGAAATGTTGCTGTAAGGACTGACTCAGGGATGGTCAAAATGGATGAAAAATATTTTGCATATGAATGGTTTATTTGCAGAGACCTCTTGAACACATAACGACACGACAGATGGCTTGGCGACGATTGACCCAAAGTTAATACCCAGAAACGGTTGAAGACTTTCAAAGTGGTTTAATCAACTTTAAGGCAAAGGATTTCCCAACCCAGGTGAATGAAAAGTGTCGTGTTCAAGAGTGGTAATAAGGTTTTTTCTGTGACAAAGGATAACAAATAGGCTCATTCTTCTCTCTTTTCCCCCACCATTTCTAGCAAGTACCTCTTTATTTTTTACAAGCTTGAGGAGGATAACATATGCTTGATTATAAGCTCATCCTTCGGATGAGTCCAACTTAGTTTAGATTTGGACCCTAAGAAGGAGTGGTCCGTTCCTGTTTGTAATCGAACAAGTCCTTTACTGTGAAATTTTAACGAGTCCAGTATAGGAGAAACTTGGCGTTTTTCAATTTTAGAGAGTCTGAAAAAACTATAGAAGACTCCAGGGTTGAACTTTTTCGTAAATTTGTGTCTCCCAAGCCCGAAAAAGTATAAAATAATACTTGAGAGAACCGCTTGATCTTGCGACCAAGGAGTACTTTCATGATTAGTGTCTTTGACCTGAAAAGTAAAAAGCGATCAAGGACACGTCGTTTTATTTCCAGTATCGAATTTGAAACGACAAAAATCCGGCAATCTTTTCCTATTTTTACAGTCAGAAAAGGGCTATAAGGGGACCGTCTTTTAATTCCGTTTTAACGAGTGTAAAAGAAACGCTCGGCAATCTTTTCATGTTTTAGGAGTCAGAAAAGGGCTTAAAAGATGACTCTGATGTTTTGGTTCGTGAAAAATGATAATTTTCCCTGAAAGTCCTTTTGTCCTGCACAAAAACAACACATTACTCATACCTGTTTAAGATAGGCAAAAATACATTGAAAAATCTCCTTCCATGGTGAAAAATAAACAAACTTAGCATTCATTTATCCAAAAAACCTATAAAAAGACCTTTTACCATGTCATTTTTACCATTTTACTGTTGAAGGAGAGAAAAGGGCTTTTGGCAAGAAACTTCCCGTGGACTTTACGGAGAATCCGACCATCGGAATCGAGCGCCGTCTCTTTCAGGTATTTCACAACATCTTATTCTTTGTTTTCATCCATTTAGAATTTCATTTAAAGCCCTAGTTTGATTTTTTGGGGGCTTTGGGGTTTCAAGATCCTCTTTTCGGGGTACGCAGGTGCCCCATGGGTGACCTGTGTACCCCGACATTTTTGTTAATGGGAAAACGGCAGGAGTACGCAGCCTACCTTCAGAACAGTTGCATACCCATGCTCTGTTTTCTGAAAGCGGGGTGCTTACTCCTCGCAAAGTAAATTTAAAACCCCAAATCTCAAAACTAAACCATTAATTTTTGATTTAATGAATTCTAATGAATGTTTTCTGGTGTGTAGATTGCCCACCATGCTTGATTGGCGCGAAAGAGAACACGAAGATGTCGATTTCACCACAATAGATCATCAACCTTCCATTGATGCTTTGAAGGCATGCGGTCTCTACAAATACTGGGCCATACCTGGCATGAGGGCCCAGGTGCGATTCTTAGAGTGGCTGGTTGAAAGGTGGAACGTTCAGGATCAATGTTTTTACATCGGAGGGCACCAGCTCAAGATAGAGCCCTCAGACATATACTTTCTCACTGGTTTGCCTAATAGGGGCGAGCAACTGACTCTGTTCGGGACTAGGTCGGGTGGCCAATCCCTTGCTAGTCTCCGGCTAGAGTGGTGCAATAATCAGCACCAGGAGAAAGGGATAGAAATCAAATACATATCCCTGCCTGAACTTATGGTAATTGCCTTTATAGTTACCAGACTCTGCGGCGCAGCCGCTTTTCATATTGCCACCGGGTCCCAAATGCGGATGGCGATTGATTGCTTCCGAGGCACCATTTTCAACTAGTGCGATGCTGTGTTGGCCAATATGAAGGGCCAACTGACTAGGGCGAAGAACGGGCAATTAAAGACCTTTGGGTATGGGCCTCTAGTTGTGAGCTTTTCCCTAGAGAGGGTTCCGATGCTGATCCCACAGCATCTCACTGTTGCAGTTGGGCCTCCTCGAGAGCCAAAGTTGATGTGATGGGTTGCGGTGATGGCCCGGCATCCTGATGAGGGAGTGGGAGTTGTCCGATTTCCTGCGGGTTACTTTCACTGGTTGGAGGACCAGGTCTTTGCGATCCAGGATTTTCCTTATGCCGGAGTGGATTTTCGCGGTGATCCGGACATGGTTCTTCCACAGGGAGAACAATGGGACGACAGAGGTACTTCATTTTTCACAAGTTTTTAAATTATCTATATTTTTTTTGTTTTTATATTGTCTCAAAACTGACAGTGACAATTCTCAAAATGCAGATGTAGGCCCACAGCGTCCGGCCAATCTCCGGCCTTTCGAGAGAAGAGTACCAGTTGCACCAGCACCGGCCCCACAGGATGCGGCCGCAGAGACCTTAGCCGAGTTGGAACAGGACCTAGAGCGTCTTACGGCGGACATACCAGAGACGACTATAGACGATATTCCTATCCGACTTCAGCGCTATGTGGTCGCAGTCCCAGGACCTTTCAGGAGGTTCCTGTGTAGGGTAGCGCGGGCAGTGGTGTCGTATAGAGAGCACCACCAGTGATTGGCTAGTCACTTTTTGTAGACACATGTGACATTTTGGTTTTTTGTACTTATCATTTTTGCCGATCATAAGGTGTTTTTCAACCTATGATCGAAGACGATGTATATTTTGACACACTCCTATCTATATAAATCATTATTACCGTCTTATCTTGTTAAACATGTGTGATGAAATGTTTTTAAATTTACATGTATGATTATCGCAAATGTCTGTCTAACATTCGAGAAGCAATTGCATCTGCTAATGTATTTAATGACCTTGGAATATGCTGATATTCAATGTAATCAAATTCACGTTCCAAGAGACGCACCCTCAAAAACAATTTTAATAACACTGGATTTCTAATGGCATAGACTCTATTAAGTTGTAACACAACGAGTTCAGAATCTAACCTCACTATCAAACTCCGAATCCCAAATGAAATAGATTCAGATAATAACTCAATCACTGCACTGTATTCTGCAATGTTGTTTGTTGTTTGACCGAGGCTCACCCCATGCATAGAAACTAACTCATCAGAGGGCGAATAGATAACCCAGGCTGCGGAAGAGATATTCCGTGTAGTACGACAAGCACCATCAGCGAATCCAATGTACGTTTGGAGAGGCGTCGACATCTGCAATATTAAGAGTAAAACCAAGATAAGCCAGAATAACGACGAAAACACACTTTCTAAGCTAAGCACACTGTCTAAACTAACAAACACACCAGCTAGAAAGAAAAATTAACCTAACTAACCTAACTAAAATCTCCACACCCATCATTTAAGCATAATACCTCTTTAGGTAAAGTCCATTTCTGGGTTTACCCAAAGAGTCCCCATCAAAGTCAACCAGCTCATAGGCCCCTTTTGCTAGCTTTCGCTTAACAATGTAGGGTCCATGCCACATAGGAACGAATTTTCCAGCACCTAATTTATCGTTAGCTTGATCATACAATAGCACTAGATCTCCTTCCGAAAAATTTCGAGGGGTCACATTTCGATCATACTGAGCTTTCATTCGCTTTGCGTGAGTCTCGATTGCCAAAGTAGCGTCATGTCGAGTCTCATCTAATTGAGCTAAGTATAATAGACGTTTTTCCTCTTCGGAAGTAGTTGGAAGTAATTCAACAGCCATTTGAAGTGATGGGATTTTGCATTCAATTGGCAGCACTGCTTCCAAACCATAAACTAGTTGGAAAGGAGTGAACCCTGTTGATGTTTTTACTGAGGTTCGGTACGCCCAAAGCGCTGAAAATAACATGTTGTGCCAATTCGACCGATGAATACTAATGATTCGTCGGATCATGATAACTAGAACTTTGTTGATGGACTCAACCAAACCGTTTGCTTGGGGATAATAAGGAGTAGAACTATCATGACGTAAACCAAGCTGGCCTGTAAGTTCTGTCATCATAATGTTTCAAAAATGGCGCCCATGGTCAGTGATTATCGCTTGTGGGACACCAAACCGAGCAATAATGTGATTGAATATGAAAATCGCAGCTGTCTTGCCGTCTGCCTCGAATGTAGGCATCGCCTCGGCCCACTTAGTAAAAAAATCAACCGCAAGGATGATATACGCATGCCCCTCGGCCGAGTGAGGGTTACATGTAATAAAGTCAATACCCCATTTTGCAAAAGGACCAACGACAATTATAGGGTGGAGAGGAGCAGGTGGTGCGCGCATCTTACGATCAAACACTCGACAGTTGTGGCATTTTCGGACCGCAATGATACAATCTTTAAACATGGACGGCCAGAAGTAGCCAGCACGCAACACCTTCTGAGCTGTGGCATACCCAGACATATGACCGCCACACGCCCCAGAGTGACAGTCATTCAAAACCCTTTCTGCCTCTTCATGAGTTAAGCAATGTCGGAAAACCAAGTCTGCCCCACGGTGATAAAGAGTATCTCCAATAATTTTGTACTGTTGGGACTGGAATCGAATTTTCCAACGTTCCGACTTTGAAGCTTCGGGCCGAAAGGATTGGGTTTGGAGATAGACGATTATATCCCCATACCAGGGATCTAAAGTGCTGATGAGAAACAAAGATTCGTCCACAATGGGTTCCTCTGCCACAGTTTCCGTGTCAGCACGCGGGAAGTCACACATCAACTCTGCAAAAACTAAAGATTTCTTAGACTTAGATTTTTCAAACTCTAAGTCGAACTCTTGCAAGATAACAATCCATTTAGAGTACTTGCCCCCTAGCAATTGTTTAGTCAAAATGTAGATCATAGGGTTGCAATCCGAAATGACTGTAGTTTTACGGAGAAGAATGTAATGACGAAAACGTTGGACAGCCTGAATGGCTGCCAGGGCCAATTTCTCCACATGCGAATATTTTAGCTCAGTGGGATTTAACGTCCTACTAAGATAATATATCACATGTTCTGTTCCAACTTCGTCTTCCTGAACTAACACCATTCCAATAGTGGAATGAGAGGCAGCGAGGTACAAAAAATAATCTTGGTTGTAGTTGGGAGGATGCACCAACGGTGCATGGGTCAACGCGTGTTTAAGAGCATCAAAAGATTGCTGAGCTATCTCATCCCAAGAAAATTGAGCGTTCTGTTTCAACAACCGCGTGAAACCTTTTGTGACCTCGGCGTAGTTAGGAATGAACCGGCGTAAAAAGTTTGCTTTCCCTTGCAAACTCTGGAGTTGGCGAAGACTCGAAGGAGGAGGCAATTTGATGATAGCTTCTACCTTCGAGGGATCGACGCGAATGCCGGCTTTTGAAACTATAAATCCTAGCAATCGTCCCACTTCTATATAGAAGACACATTTGTGTGGGTTCAAACGTATATGATAATGCCTACACCTCATGAAGATTGCTCGTAAATGGACAAGGTGACCAGCTCGATGTAAAGAATGAGCAGGCAAATCATCGAGATACAGTTGCACAATGTGTTTGATGTCATGAAACGCATAAGACATTGCCCTTTGAAAAGTGGCTCCGGCATTCTTAAGTCCAAAAGGTAGTTTGCAATAAGCAAATGTCCCCCATGGACAAATGAAAGCCGTTTTTGGTTGATCGGCAGGTAGAATATTGATTTGATTGTAACCGGAAAAACCGTCCATAAAGGAAAATATTTCACTGCCGGCACAATCATCAATTATTTGATCGATATAGGGTGTTGGATAGTTGTCTTTTGGACAAGCACGATTAATATCCCTATAGTCGATGAATATTCTTATTGTTCCCTATTTCTTGTTAACCGGAACAATATTCGATACCCAATCCGTTAACGGGATCGGATAAATGAAACCTGCTTTCAACAGCTTCTCAACTTCTTCTTTAATTGCAGCCACTTTCCGAGGGTGTATCTGTCGTAGACGTTGCCGAACGGGTTTAGTGTCCGGGTAAGTCTTGATCTCATGAACAACAATGGAGGGATCAATTCCTGGCATTTCCTCATAGGACCAGGCAAACACGTCGCGGAATTCTTGAAATAGGGCCTTGTATGTTTGAATTTCGTCATTTGTACACGAGGCGCCTATATGAATGTTCTCAACAATTCCAGTTTTGACTGAAATGTCAATGGCAATAGTTTGGGAAATGTTTCCCAAATTCAACTCTGAATCAGGATGTTTCATGGGATTCTGAGCGTCCTTGACATATTCAGCCGTAAAGATTGATGAAAAATCTTTTTCAAAGCCATCACCCTCAGGGAAAAACGAAGATCTATGATGGAGAGCTTCCCATGGTAGATCGTCTACACTTAGGATTTCGCGAAGTTGCTCGTCAGATGACACGACTTCGGGAAATGCTATCCGTTCTGAGGTTGATGTGAAAAGTGATTCCTCACCGACCACATTCATTTGGTCGATTTGGGTTGAACGCGGGTCGGTAAAAGACTGCACGGCTTCATAAGCAATTTCATATGGACTCAAAGGCATAGCATCACCGAATGAGTCTATCTCAAATTCAGATGGGACAATCCAAGGATCATCGTAAACAATAGTATCTGATGTAATCATATGAATGAATGCGAATGAAGGGTCTGCGTTGATTGGAGGAAAAGGAAAAGTTCCCAGTAAACCAGAATCTTTAACTAATCCTACGCCAACATCCTTATAAGGGATATTCGTTTTACCGACATGCTGGATACTCTCTGAAGAGGTTGGGTCGGATGAAAAGAAAGCCAGCTGGTCTATTGTCACGATCTTGCCATTATGTAGAAACTTTATAACTCTGAAGACCGATGAGACAACCGCTGTCATAGCGTAAGACCAACCGCGACCCAAAAGAAGGTTGTAGTCTAGAGGGGCATCAACCACCTCCACATCCAGACTAACGGTTTTTCCTTCAACCCCTATAGGCAAATCCTGTAAAATGCCAAACGGATGGAACCCACGGCCATCAAAGGCCTTAAGAATTGTCGGGGATTGGTTCAGCGAAGGAGAACCAAGTGATCTCCAACACTGAATCGACATAATACACGTGGAAGCTCCCTCATCAATTACAGTCCGATGAATAGGCCTGTTTTTGACTATCACTGGGATCTGGAACACCATCTGATGAGGTAAACGCGGTGTACTATTTTCTAGATCAAAGATTATCAGGTTCGGGTCCTGAACATCAACAGCTCCTATAGCCAACAAAAGTAATTTTCGTTGTGCTGGGCATGATTGCAGCACTTCTAAAGCCGACATTGCTGAGGGTGAAACAACTAAATCCTCAACAATGTTGTAATTATGGGCCGCTCTCGCATGTGGATTGAAAGCAGACCTTCGAAGTACACCCTTGGCGAGCAGTTTGATTACTAAGTCAGGGTTAGGTTTCTCGATCTGTAGTGGATTGGAACCGGGAGCTGAGGTTGATGGATTTGAATGAGAAGATTCTGCTTCTTTCGATCCATCAACAGGACTTTCACTACCATAATCGTGTGATCGAGTCGCAATCCGTACATGAGACATCATCAATATGGGTTCTTCACTGGCACTCGAGGAAGAACCTATCATCTTACTCTCCTGCTTTGGAAATGGATCTTTCAAAACAGCAGGAGTTGGGGAACCCTTGACGATTTTCACAACCTCGGCCTGATGAGGGCAATCTCTTGTAAAATGATCCTCTTCACAAATAAGACAAGGATATCGAGGTTTGCACTTTTCGTCATTGGTTTCCGACTTTTCTTTTTTCTCCTTTGGAGCCTTGTCTACTTTATCCTTCTTCTTGCCTTTCTTTTTCCCACCGTTTTTTGATTTGGCCGTAGATGACTCTACAGCATGAATATCAGCGGAAATTTTAGGAGAAGATTCTCCTGTCGGGGAGTCTGGTAAGGTTATAATGGGTGAAGAATTCTTTGAAGACTTCTTCTTGCTTTTAGTATTTACCGTACCAATCATGCCATCAGCAGCATGAGACCCCGAAGGAGCAGCAACAATTTGATTTGACTTTGGAAGATCTGGGATCTTTTCGTGTAACGTACCCGACTGAGTATAAACTAAGTCAAGGTACTGCGCTTGAGAAATTACTTGCTCTTCAGTAACTACTCCGGCCTTAGCTATGTCTTCAGTAATCTTCGGTAATAATGATTTAACAAACCATTCAGCTAAGATTTGGTCAGGGATAAAAGCTTTCACTAATTGCCTTCGACGTCTCCATTCATGTATATGATCGGAAATATAAGTGGACATTGACTGTTTTAATGAAGTTAATAACTCGGTGCCATTATCATACCTGACGGGCAACTGAAAATGTGTTAAGAACGAGGTAGCTAACTGACTAAAATTATAAAAAGAGGCCCGTGGTAACTCAATGTACCACTTGGCCACGAGACCAATGAGCGTACGCTGAAAAAGACGTAAACGGATCGAATCATCCGAGATAGAATTTGAAGCACACCAGAGGTGGTAAGTCATCACGTGATTTGATGGATCCTCTCCAGACTTACCTTCGAACTTGGGTATGTCACTAGGCAACTTATTTGGCATTAGCGGCCAGAACGGAAGATAATTTATTGGATCGTTCATTAGGCGCGTCAAGTCTGGTAAATCCAAAGTTGCAATAAACGGCAATTGCCGATTAGGATCCCTAAAACTCTGGGTCACAAGACCAGTCCCAGGAGGAGGATATCCAGGATAACTTGGAACAGGAATCGCATTCGAGATATTGTATCCTCCCGGAAAACTAGGATTAACCGGACCGTACTGTGGTTGCTGTGGTTGTTGATAAGTGTACCCAGGATACGGTTGATACTGGTAAACCGGTTGTTGGACAGCAGGCCCGTATTGGTACTGTCCCTGGTACGGTTGATAAACAAATTGTGGTTGACTAGTGACAACCGTACTTAAACCAGGCTGCCCCACAGGCATCTGAACCGTAGTTTGAATCGTGGATCCAGACAATGGTAAAGATGTCTGCGGAGTAGTGGCAGAGACAGTAGAAACCAAAGCTGTCGATACTCCAGAAGTAAGTGTGGTGGAAGAAACAGATGTTGCGGTAGTTGCAGTAGTCGTTTGAGATGGAGTACTAGGTGCAATGGGCGACTGAGTAACTACCGAAGGTACAGAAGTTTGAACACTAGACTGGACTGGTTGCTGGGGTGGACCAGAAACCATAGGTTGTCCAGTTTGAGATGACAACTGTACGCTTGGCTGCAACACTTGTTGAACTTGTGATGGATCCCACACTATGTTCATTCCAGGGTATTGACCCATGACAGGTTGAGGATATTGAGATCCATTACCGGATTGAGGGTAGGATTGATAATTGAAAGGTACATTTCCCGTACCTTGAACATAAGATTGACCTTGGGGTGGTTGATAACCTTGACTCGAGTACTGACCTTGGGGTAGATACCCTTGAGGTAAGTACTGATACTGGGGTTGACCTTGAGGGATATATTGATACTGAGGTTGACCCTGGGGTACATATTGAGGCTGGGGTTGACCTTGAGGAATATACTGTACCATAGGTACATATTGTCCTTGAGGCTGCCCCCCAGACGCAAGTTGTGTACCTTGAGGTTGCCCCCCAGGCGTTAATTGAGGCTTCCCCCCAGGCGGTAACTGGCCACCTTGAGGTTGAGAACCGGGAATTGAACCTGACATCATATAAATGTCTCCTACGCCCAACGGTTTATTACCATTGTTTCCAGTTAATGACCCATGTCCAATGGGTTGAGGAGATGCTCCTGCAAAAGTACCAGCAAGTGACTGATACCCAGCAGGAACAGAAGGACCACCATACAAGAAAGATTCAAGAGATTGAGTGAACACAGACGACTGACTAGATATATTTACAGGATTATAAATACCTCCGGATGGATAAGGAGTACGAGGTGGAGAAAAACTTATCCCTGAGTTGTCTAAATAATTAGTTAACGAAAGGTACCAAGTAGTACTTCTAGGTGGACTGTAAAAAATGGATTCACGCTCTCTTAGATCAATAGTAGGTTGATCTTCAAGAATAGGGCCGCCTACTTCTTCTTCCGGAGCAAGTTCTTCAATAGCTATCAAACCAGAAGGAAGATTTTTGGTGATGACTCTTTCTACCCTAGGTGAATCAGGAACACTAGAAGTTGGAGTAACAGGTTCATATATTTCAGGTTCTTCGCCTATATCACTGGTAGATGAGAAACTACCAGCAAGCTCGGAAACTGCAACAGCTTCAGGATTATAACCTGTTTCTAGACTTTGGTAATCTGGATGGACTACCAACGAAGACTCTCCTTCTTCAGGTGAACCTACTTAACTGCCACTAGGAGGAGTTACAAGGACTTTCAAACCTTCGTAATGACCCGGGACGTCTTCAGGAGGTTCGCCCCGAAGTCTACGGGACTTCCTCAACAAATCGGCCACGGTAACAATCTCAGGAGACTGGCCCCGAAGTCTACGGGACTGTCTCGGTAATTCCGCCATAGTTAAAACTTTTAACTACTGCACATGCAAACAAAGTAAAATCTCAAAGCAAACCACCTAAAGTCTCTAAAGAACCAAACAAATTTGAATCATACGCCTAAAGAATCTAGGGCGTCAAACCATACACAAACAGTAGCCTTCCGGACCGAAAACACTAGTTGGTGATGAAGCCCAACATCGCCGAATTCAGTACAGAAGTGGTGGGTGGAACAGTTACCCCGGCAACCTGCTTAATGAATATACCGGCACAAGTTCCTCCACTTTAACCGTCTCAAGTGAAGTGAACACCCCGGAAAATCCAAGTGAGTCTAGCCGACGTCTGCTCCAGGTACAGTGGGATCTTCCCTCCACCGTCACCTCGGGTAGAATCCTAAAGATAATGGTCACTAAGGTTACCAATAGCAACAAATACACCTGGGGGAACAGTCTACGCTCCAACAGCACGCAAGGGCAGAGTATCAAGCTCAATCCCCTTGCCGGCTCCTTGACAATAATCCAAGGTTTACCGACAAGTGACCCCTGGCTCCTCAACAATGGTTAATCCGAGGTTTACCGTTTGTAATACGTGTGTGTCTGGCATCGTTCCCAACGAGGGAGGATTGATCCCCTCACTGGTTTGGACACGAGCTCGTGCTTCTCCTTTAAGAGGAGCTTTCCCAGGGTATAAATTCAACAGTTGGATTTATCCTACCACAAGATAAGCTACTTGTTTGGTTTTGCTGTCTTGGAGAGTTAATTACTCTCCTACTCCAAGACACTAGCCTGATCTATATTGGTGTTTCAGAGCCCTAGTAAATAAAAAGTTACTATGTTGATTTTACTTTAAGCGTTAATTTTTATGGCTTTTCTTTAAGACAAAAGGTAGTGGAGATGAAACTGATGGTGTGTAGACTCGACTCAAATCCACTAAAAAGATGCACTTAGGATGACTTATACTAATTTTCTTTTTCAATGAATTCCCTAGCTAAGAGAGTTGGAGAATGCAAAATTTATAAAAGACAACTTTCTTGGCAAAGACAATCAAAGAAACAATCTCTTTATCTTTTCCAAAACGTACAACACATGACCACTAATTATTCTACGAAAATTCCTTTTTCATTCAAAGACTCAAATGCTACCAAGCAAACTTTTCTTTCAAAAGAGATTTTTGGATTTTTTCCTACTTAACAAAGCATTTAAAAATCAAGAAACAAACCTTTACAAATCTATGACAATCAAATCAAAGCTACTTAAAAGCAAATCAAAAGAAATTCACCTAATAAGCAAATCTAATGAGGCCAAAACCTACAAAGTATGATCCCAGGATGTTTTACTCAGTCGTGATTTAACTAAGGACTAGTCAATGCATAATCAAAAACTAGCCAAAAACAAACATCAAAATCTTTTGTTCTTTTTCGTAAAATGAAATTCACAGTTCAATCAACAAACTTTTCGAGATTCGGCAAAGAGACAAAACAAAGGTAGGTGTCTCACAAGGGTAGATTCTATGACAGGCCCGACTCCTAAGAGGACTGAACACAACTAGGGAGATCCAAAGTTTGACAACCTCTAAAGCCAAAGTCACTACAGGACCAGTTAAAAATCAAACCCTAAGGAAAAACCTCTATGAATTTCACTAAAACTCTTGACACTGACGAAACAAGCTTAGGTGAAGATTTATGGCAGAAAACCAGTTGATCTGGGTAGAGAAAACAAATTAAAATCAAAATCTAAAAGGCAAAAAAGAAGAAAATTGAAATTTTCTTAATTTTGACAGGGTATGCAGGCGACCTGTTTGCACAGGTGCGGGTACGCTCTGTGCACAAAGCGACAGTGCGTACAGGTACGCACTGTGCTCAACGCAGAGGCTACGTACTTCTAGCAAAACAAAGAAAAACTAAAATCTAATTTAACCCTAAGCTAGCCCACCCAAAAACACAGTCAAACAGCCAAAAACCAGAAAACAAACGACTTTTCTCAGATCAAAATTTCATACAAAGGAAAAATAATTCACATCAATGGAGTTCCCCAGTGGTGTCGCCATTTTGTCATGCGGAAAGAGTCGATTTTGCAGACAAAACCAACCTCCCTAGAAGCTTAAGGCTTTCTAGTGACAAACAAGACAATTAAGAGCAATCCTTCTCTAAATATGCATTTATCATACAAGAAATCAAGTGTTTAGATCCTACTTGTAACCCAACGCTGTTGTAGTAGTCCAGCCTCGTCGATCCAGATGAGCTCCTCCTTCTCTTCGAAACCTGCATTCACTAACAATCAAACGATTAAATAGCACCTGAATATCTCATAAAACAAAACATATTTAACATACAGACCAAGGAGTATATGAAACAACTCATAAATAACAAATTGTTGAGAAGAATGGACTTATTTGTATTAATAGGAAACAAAAGAAACCATTACAACCTGAGCCTTGGTGTTGTGCAGGTCCCTCCCAGGGTCCAGCAAGAGTTTTCCTTTACTTTGATAAGCTCACCCACTTCCAAATGAAACAAGAAAGGATGGGAATCTCTCCTCACAAGCTTCTACAAGGAAGTCCTAATTCCAGCAGCATCTACCCTTAGGAATGTTTAGCTTTCAACCTCTCCTCCTTCTGGCCCAATGCCTGTATTTATAGTGCTCTATAGGAAGTTAATCAGGTCCACCATCAATGGGATAAGCCCCTCTTTGGATGGGTTAGCTCCCCTCTTGATGGGATAAGTTCCTCTTTCATAGGGATACATGAACCATCTGGAGGCGCTCAATACACGTCAAACAAGCTTCTAGAATGCTCTAGAAATCACCACAAGTAACTTTTTTAAGATGAAACTCGCGCCTTTTGACCTTTACAGGGGTACGCACCCATCCCTTTACATACAGAGCGTACAAGTACGCAGGTATTGTGAACTTGGGTTGCGTACACGCAGGTAAGGCTGAGAGAAACTGCGTACCCAGAGATAAATGACTTTAAATGACTTTTCTCTCTTTCTTGGAGTTTGACATGAGAAGCAGAGGCATGAGACTTGCCAAGGAGGATAGTATGACAGTTGATGGAGCCATACTAACTGCAAATAGTCATGGTGACAAATTTTAGTGTAACAAAAGGGTCTTCCAAGGCTTCATTTTCAAGAATAGCTTTTAACATTTAACATTTTACATTATTCATAGTAGCTGGATGATTAATAAATTTATTAATTACATCATCTTCAGTCTAATTCTTGAACTCAACCGCCTTTGCTACTGTAAGTGGTGAATGAATACTTTCTTCCAGGTGTGAGAGTGGTTTTTTATGTATTTTTACAATGGGTAGACTTGGTTTGGCAGGAGGATACAAAACGAGATTCTTTACAGCATCTCCCTTAGAAATGGTCATGATGCCCTCACGGAAACCTATGTAAGCATCAGTTGTTTCCAAGCAAGGTCGACCCAAAATTAAGGGATGCCCATCTAATTGACTTTTTGGGTTGATAACTAGAAAATCCACTGGGTACTCCCATGAATCAACAGAAACCGTAATGTCTTGTAAAGTTCCGTTTGGTCTTACCATCGAATGATCATCGAGTTCTAGTCGAGTGGTGGTTGCTTCTAGAGATGTGATACCAAGTGTCTCACAAGTTTCCACGATTAATATGTTAATGGTTGCACCCAAGTCAACCAGTGTGTTCGGGAAGGAGCGACCATATATTTGGACTGTAACTATGGGATTCCATGGATCTTCATATTTTATTGGTGTTTCCCCTCCCAAAATTAAATCAGACAAGGTCCCTATGACATGGATAGTTGGTGAAGATTTTATTTTCCTCACAAGCTCTTTTGCACATAGCTCTTTAATTGTTTTAGCATAAATAGGAATATCTTGGATGGCCTGGAGGAGAGGAATTTTAATGCAAATATTTTCAAGTTCCCCTGTGAGATTGAAGTCTAGATAAACAATTGATTTAGGTATTGCTAATCTTTCACGGAATGGGGGAGAAGTAATTATGTGCTTTTTAGGATCTTTTTGCTCGACTATGCCTTCTCCCTATTTTATTTTTGTGTTAGTCACAGTCGAAGGTGTATTTACAGGTGGTGTTTCTAACTCATTTGGTAGTTGGTATTTGTCTTCCACAGGAGTGATAATGCACCCTGACCTCACGCTAAGTTCATTACATTATTTTTTTTCGGTCTCAAGGTTTGAGTTTTCAAAAAATTGCACCACCTGCACTAGTCTGTTATTGGGGTTTATATTTGGTTGAGCTGGTAGTTGGGGACATAGAAGAGGCTAAGGATTCTGATGTAATGGATATGTGGCTGATAATGTAGGTTGAGGTTAAGGGCATATACCCATAGATGTATTGGTTATCCCTAGAGGTCGCTTCCAATTCGGAGACCAGTTCGAATTTTGTGAAGTAGAGGCAGGCCACTAGGATGGATATGGATTATTTTGCCAAAAAGGAGTAAAAGGAGAATTCAGCCAACCATTACCTGGAAAGGATTGAGTTGGCCAAGGCGACATAGGAAATGGCTGGGACTTCCAAGTTCAGAAAGGTGGTTGACCTTGCCATGATGTTCCAGAATTCTCTTGCTGAATAAATGATGAAGAAGGAAAGAACTGAGATGGGTCTTGTGACATACTTGTAGGTTGGCCTTGCCATTGTTGAAGTTCATTCATTAAGTATATTGGTTTTGTCTCTTCTTCTTCTTCTTTAGAAACTACTTTCAGCCCTGGAAGTGATGGACACTGCTCAGTGGCATGGCCCTTGGTGTAGATAGTGCATGTCTGGACCATGTTTAATGGACACTCCCATTGAATGTGCTTCTTCCGACAGTGTGGGAAAAAAAAGGCCAAAATCTATTCTACTAAGGCTTGTTTCTATTTGGCCTATAGGACGTCAAACTGCATTGTAAGGGTTCCTAAGATGTCTATCTTGAAGTCCTCTAGGAGGTTACCAATTTCCATTCTTGTTATGGCCCCACTAGATAGTTTTCTTCCTCTAGTCATAGGAAGCCGCTTCCTGGACTGGTGTGTGCGCTACCTCGTGAACACCTGATACACAAGTGAACAATTTCATCATAATCCTCTTGAGAAATGTGTCCCTTCCCCATCAAATTTAAAGTTTCTATAAATTCTTCTTTGATCCCTTTAATTAATATGGCTTTTAGGACTTCTTTTGGTAATGTGGGGTGAGGCGATCTTTACAAATTGTACTGAAACAATTCGACATATTCCTCTAGAGTTTCATTATCCTTTGTAGACATTTTAAATATTTCGTCTTTTAATTCCCTAGTCCTACAATAGTCCTGGTATTTTGTGAGAAAAAAGTTTTCATGTCATCCCAAGAGTTAACAGTGTGTCCACCTAAACCCATAAACCATCGCAAAGCTTCTCCTTTTAGGGTAGAAGGGAACAAATTCAATTTTTGAGGATCAGTGGTGTAATTGTATTCTCTACAAAGGACACAAAACTCAAAAAAGAAGGCATCCAGATCCTTTGTGGTCATCCCATGAAAGGTTGGAAGATTTTGCAAGGGAATAGCTTTCATCGGGACATTGGATACTCGGTTGACTATGGGATATTCCAACCTTGAGGTTGTTGATTCGCCATTTGGTCGAAAATGTGCCAATATCCTTCAGGGACTTCAAGGGATGCTATCTGAGTAAGTGGAGTATTTTCAATCCGAATTGGTTTTACAACACTGCCCAGATCTAGGATCATAGGAGATTCTAGTTCAGACAACTGTGTCTCTGTTTTAGCAGCTCCACTGGTTTCTCCCTCCCTCTCTCTTAAATTGCACAATTTTCCCTCTTGTGAAGGATAAAAATGTAAATCTTTAGTGACCTGAAATCTTTGCTCAGATCCTCCTGTTTGGCTATGAATATCAGCATAGGCTACAGATAGTGAGCTTACTTCATGAGGGATTACAGCATGAATTTTTCCATATATATTCTGGGGTCCTACTGATGCTTGAGATTCTTCTTTTCTTACGATTTCATCTATAAAAGTTGATATTCCAAGGTTCACTGATCCCTTGGGTTTTGTGGATTTGGATGGGGGTTCTGATCTTTTTCTACCTTTTTATTCTAAGTGATTCACAAAAAAAACCCTACTCGTATTTAACTACTATGCATTTGTTGAAAAGCAGGCTAATGGGCAAGCACTTTACTTCCCTGTTACATAGGTTCTTACCTCCCAGTTCTAAAACCCAATTCTCTTACAAAAAGAAAAATAAAAGGAAATCACTCTAAAACACTCTTTGCGGCATTGACGCCAAAATTTGGGAGCACTAAGATTGCTTTTAAAAGAAACCTTAATACCTACATTAGTTATCAAACTAGGGTAAGTCTGTTTATTTCAAGAGTGTTTAGCATTGTATATACAACTGGATTCAGAGGCTAATTCATAATGAAATGATTTCAAATCATTGCAATAAGTAACATCTAAGCCTCAAAGTTCAATCTAAAACAAATCCGAAAACAAACCTCAAAGAATTTTCAAATCTATTCTAATCTACTCTGCAGAAAACTGAATCTGAATGCAAGTAAAGGAATCACTCTTAGCAAATCTAACTAGTATCAACAATAATTCATTCATCATGAAAGAAAGCTACAACAAATGAATAGCAAGAAACTATTCAACCCTTTAACTGAAAGAAATCAACTGTAAACTCAAGATCTATGATAACACTACTTTAGAAGGAACGACAATCAAATACTTAAACTAATTTGATAGATTCATTAACACGCAGATGTAAACATAGCAAGATTTGGGATCTATTTTGAACAGAAAAGGTAAATCATAACAATCAATACTCACATCAATTGGAATAATTCTAATTACATGAAATGACAGGAATAAAAAATTTCATGTGTAAACAGAAATAAGTATGACACAAGAAAAGTAGTAAATCTCCTATCGATCGGGCCCATAGTTTCCAGAAGTCACTCTTGAAAGACACTCAAAATATGATTACACGTAAAACACAGTCTTCTTCAGTAAACTTGATAAGAAAGTTACAGCATCACCATAGTGAGAATACTCTGTGTCAAAAGTGAACAATTACAATCTCCAAATTTATAACTAGCTATTATATTTCACCTGTCGGCTTTATATAACCTATGCGAGACACATGGATAGAAGAGAATCCTCGGGATCAAGATATCCTGAGGATTTCACAACCGACAATCAAATTTCATTATAAAATAAACTCGATTCTCCTGGTGTTCCGCTAGTCTTCGTGATCAAAACATTGTCCTTTTTCTTTTCTTGGTCACTGTTGTTCCATCATTTGAGCAATAATCATTTAATTCACGTTCCTGCATATAAGAATAGCGAAATTTAGCTTTTCATGCCCAGAATTACCTAGTGCATTAATGATCGATTTTATCAAGCTTCTACAATCGTTTCTTCTATATTCTTTTCAAAAATGAAGATACACATATAAAGATGAATGATTAATTAAGCTAATATGAGCATAACACATACCTTTTATATGACCCAACTCTCCCCTCGAATGGAGGTTGACTCATCACAGATAGATTAAGAGTTAAGGTGAATGTAGGTTGATTTAACTATTAATAATTAATAATTATAATTATTAATTTCATTATTTAAGGTTTACACATATTCAGTTTCTCTGCGAGCTTGATAGATTAAGATTTAGGATGAATCAAGAATGATTTAATTATTAATAATTGTAATTATTATTATTTTTATTTCATTTAATTTTTAATTTTTAATTTTTAATTTTATGTAATTTGACTTACTCAAAATGTTTTAATTTATAATTGTGTTGATAGGCCCTCTAATCATGTATGGAAGATATGTTATAATGTCCTATGGTGTTACATTATGTTATATAAACATTTTGACTCGTCAAATGATATAAAAATAAAAATAAAAATAAAATTTAAAATAAACATAAATTAATAATTAAAATAAAATTGAGGTAAAATAATGAAATTATTGTTGGCACATGCACTAACTATTCAAAGAGTCTCCACTTCTAATTAGACCAACCTAGATCCATCTTAACATTGGATCTATAAAGCGTTGAGAGGGATCAAATATCTTAAGGTGTAAACCTCTTTTTTGGGTGAAAAACTTGAGGAAAAGTTTGTAACTCTAGATATTTGATCCCTCTCGAAACTTGATAGATCCAGGGTTAAGATGGATCTAGGTTGCTTTCAATCATGTGTGGTCATACAAAATTTGTTGAACATCTAATTATTTTCATCATTTAAATATGCTAAATATGTCTAAGATTAATTTGGTAAATTTAATTTTAAATTTTCTTAGTTACCTCAGTTTGTTGAGATGATATATATTGTTAGTAACTTGAATGATGAAATCAAAAGTTTGAGTGCAAAGTGACAATGTAACAATAGATAGATAGATATGGAGAGAGAGTGTGTATGTTTGGAGGGTGAGATAGGGAGATAAATAAGGAGAGATAATGGGAGATATAGATATAGATGAAGGGGTCATAGGTGTGCTTACACTGAAATTAATGCACATTATTAATCTAATTACTTTGAAACTAATGTACACAATACATCTAGTTGCATCAAATCAGAAATCAACCTCTACACTGAAATGAATGCATCTAGTGCACACAACTAGATAGGAATAGACATCAACATCTATAGTGAAATCAATGCATCTACTGCAAGAAATTAAATAGGATTAGAAACCAATATCTACACTAAAACCAATGCATCTTGTGCAACCAATCAAATAGGAGTAGAAATCAACATCTACATTGAAATCAATGCATAGAGTGTAAGGTATTAAATATGATTAGAAATCAACATCTACAGTGAAGTCAATGCATCTACTACAAGTAATCAAATAGGAATAGAAATCAATATCTACATTCAAACCAATGCATCTAGTGCAAGCAATGAAATAGGAGTAGAAATAGACATCTACACTGAAATCAATGCATCTAGTGTAAGGTATTAAATATGATTAGAAACTGACATCTACAATGAAATAAATGCATCAACTGCAAGTGATCAAATAGAATTAGAAATCAACAACTATACTGAAATCAATACATCTATTTTAGTGGAAAACCAAAATATTCATTACTTTATAGATCTAACTTCTATGTCTATCTTTGTCTCTATGTGTCTCTTTCTTCTTCCCTCTCTCTCCCTACAATGTACATCTATAACTCCCTCCATCTCTCCTTATTTTTCTCTATATTGTAGCCCCTAAACACATGCCTCTCTCTCTCTCTCTCTCTCTCTCTCTCTCTCTCTCTCTCTCTCTCTATTTGTGTGTGTGTGTATATATAGATATATCTTCCTCCCTTCCTCTCTTTCTCTCTCTCTTCTTCCCTTTCATCCCCTCCATCTATATCTCTATCAACCCACCAACATACACTCTCTATCACCATATCTATCTATATATCTTTCTCTCCCTCCTCCCTCTCTATCTCCTACCCTTCTCTCTCCCCCATTGTATTTATCTCCCATTTTCTCTCTACCTCAGCTCCCAAACAAACACACACTCTCTCCATATTTGTCGATCTATCTCTCTCTCTCCCCACCTCCCTCTTCCTCTCCCTCAATCTCTCTCTCTCTCTCTCTCTCTCTCTCTCTCTCTCTCTCTCTCTCCACTTCTTTCTCCATATCTATATCTCTTCCTTCCTCCCTCTCTTTTCCTCTCTCTTCTACCCTCTCTCCCCCCTTCAGCTATATCTCTATCGCCTCTTGTCTCTCCTTCTCACCCCCAAAACATACACACTCTCTCTATATATCTATCTATCTCTTTCTTCCTCCCTCTTCATCTCCCTCTCTCTCTTCCTCTTCTCTCTCTCTCTCTTTCCCTTGTCTCCCTCTCTCTCTCTCTCTCTCCCCTTCTTCCTCTCTCTATCTTCCCCCTTGCTCTCCTCTCTCCCTCACCATCTCTCCATCTCTACCTTGCCACTCCCCCTCCCTCTCCACCTTTCTCTCTCTATGTCTTTCTTCCCCTTCCAACTCGAGCTCTCTCTCCCCCTCTCCCTCTCTACCTTATTCTCTCTCCCTTTCTCTCCCAACTTCCTCTGTCTCTCCCTCTATCACACACTCTCTTTCTCTCCACCCTCCATGTATGTCTCTATCTCCCACACTCTCTCCTTCTCGCTCTACCCCTCTCTCTGCCCTCCATATCTATATGTCCCTATCTCTCTCTTCCCCTTATTTCCCTATCTCTATCCTCTCCTTTTCTCTATCTTCCCTCATCTCCTTTCTCCCTCATTCCATATTCATCTCTTCCTTGTCACCCCTCTGTCTCTCTCCACCTTTATCTCTCAATGTATTTGTTCTTTCCCCCTCTAAATGCACCTCTCTCTCTCCCTCCCTCTCGCCTCCTCTCTCTTTGTGTCTCTCTCACCTCTATGTCTCTCTCCCCCACTCTATTCCCCCTCCATCTCACTCTCTCTCTTAAGAAAACATCTAATTAAGAAAAAACAATAATTGGCTGTAAAATATTAAACCTATATTTTGGATCAATCATGTCAAAGAAAATACAATAATAAAAAACTTTAAAGAATCATGCAATATCTTTCCTCTAGCATTGTTAGTCACTTTTCTTTCTCTCTTAGCTTGGATCCTTGGTTAAGATGCCTCTATCCCGGTTCTTTATAATATTATTTATATTATAAATTTCACATATGTATATATAAAAACATTCTCATTTTTAATTTATTAAAACCTCAATTTTATCTCTATGGGAATACTTTTAGTAGTAATATAAGGCCTAGATGGCCCATTGTATTGATAAACCATGGTATTAGCCCATGGTATTATAATTTTCTTCCTTCATCTACCTCTTATCCTCCCTCTCTCTATATTTCCCCTCTCGGTGTTGGCCCATGATATTGTAAAAAAACATATTTAAAAGTTAATAATATCCATGGTAAATATTTGTGATTATAAGTCTTGTCATATTGTAAATATTAAGTTTTTATTAGCTTATTAATTAAATTTATGGTTATTATGAAATCATTATTTTAATTTATATGGTAAAAGAACTTTTTATCTAAAAGGAAAATTGAAGAAGTTTCTCCAGATTTAATGATAGGTGTTTAGAAATTTTGAATAACATTTAAAGGGATTTGCAGAAAATAACTCATTTTTGTTTTGTTTTGTTTTTCCAAAACATCAATTTCGAATATTTTCCCTTATTTCCTCAATCAACCGGGGTTTGGAAGAATTGAAGCTATGCAAAATAATAACTCTGTGATTTCTCATGCCTTTAAAACATATTTAAATTTATCATAGTGAGAACCTATACAAGCAGAAATATGTTTCAAATGCCAATAAAAAGGGCAACGTCTGTTATTCAATTGGATATGCAGTAGTAAACCAACAGTAAGCAAGGAAAGAGTGTTTTTGGATGTCCTGGAAGATGGATACTAAATCTCAACAGTAAGCCAGGAGAGGGTGTTTTTGGATGTTCTGGAAGATGGATACTAAATCTTCTTCCTAGGCCTACCCAACCTATATTGTTGTAGTTCTTTCCAAAAATGGTTGACATATTTGAAAACTGGTGATAGAATTGATGTTCACCAATATTTTGAAAACTGGTGGTAGAATTGATGTTAACCAATATTTCTCCATTCTTGGAAAAAGAAGTAGCTTGTAAGATCTTTATTCATAGAGAAACTATTATTCATTAAAAGACTTTTTTGGTGACACTGCTCTATCTCTATCTAGTCTTGCTTTTTAGGCACAACTCAAAATCTCTGGGAGCTCTTTACGCTATAGATCTATCTATATTGCAACTATCACACTCAAATACAACCTATTGAGTGAGTGAAGCATCCCTCATTAAAGATATTTGATTCTTTACTTTTTATCCAAAATAAACATTTGCATTTGCATTAGCTAAAGAATGAAAATTTACAAATAAATAAATCTTGTTAAAGAGTGAAAAATTGCAAATTTATTGAAATTGTAATTTGCACTTGTCTATACAATTTGTTCGTTAGAGTGTGTTTACTTAGCAGTGTCTTGAATCCTCCAGCTATAAAAAAAAAAATACCAACGAAGTATTGAACATGCCTTCATTTTCATAGAGCCTCTCAAAGTAGGTGAGCTTAAGTGGCATTACGAAGTAGCTCGCCAATCTATGGGTCCTCAAAATGAACATGCACCAAGATTAAAGAATATTGACTTCGGAATATTGATTTGGTTCGATAGCTTAGAAAAGAAGTCCAATATCATGACTGATTGAATGCACATGGTAAAATATGGAGCAGGATTCAATAAATGCAAATGGAAAATGATAGAGCAGAGCTTAATCCAAGTGGTGGAGTAGTAGAGTCGAATGAATGCAAAATGCAAACATTGTTGCTTGTCTTTAAAGACCAAAAAACCAACATGGAGACCACAACACTAACATGTACATTTTCATGTGGGTGTATTTGGAAGCTCAATAAAAATCAGCAATAGACTATTCGCTTAAGAAATATGGTCTTGGTAGATATGAAGGTAAGATGGATCTAAGTTGGTTATAATTATTTATTTTAATTTAATTTTTATCCCACCTAGAAAGTGCCTCTCACGTGTAGAAATGTGAGATTTATTTTGATGCTTCTTACTAACCAATTAGCTTATATGGATGCTTAATATATGAAGTACATATTAAGAATTCAAAGAAGTACTGTACAGTTTTTTTTCACTTTAAATTAAAATAAATAATCATAAACATAAATTAATAATTAAAATAAATTTGAGCTAAAATTTTCAATTTATGGTTGACAATTTTTAGTCTATTAGGTAAGAAGTGTTATATATAGTTATATATATATATATATATATATATATATATATATATATATATATATATATATATATATATATATATATATATATATATATATATATATATATATATATATGATCCCTTTTGAGGCTTGTAGATCTAGAGTTAAGATTGATCTATCCTCGTTATACTTATTAATCTAATTTTATTTTTATATAATTTGACAAAGGGAATGATAGATCAAATTAAGATGGTTATAATTATTAATTTTATTGTATTTTGATGTAACTTGACCTAGTTAAAATGTTTACATATCATGACATAACTTTACATGTCTTGCATAATGGACTATAGAGAGCCTCTTAGTTGTAGCAGTGTGAGATGTATTTTGATGCTTCTTACAACCCATTTAGTTTATATATATATATATATATATATATATATATATATATATATATATATATATATATATATATATATAGATATATATATATATATATATATATATATATATATATATATATATATATATATATACTAAATGGGTTTTAAGAATTCAAGGAATTAGATGTGTATTGCCAAGTACATTGTTTTCACTTTCAATTATTTTTTTGTTTGTGTGTGTATATATATAGTTGTCATCAAAATAATTTATTTTGTTAGAAAGTGTGGCAAGAAAGGCTCAAATTGACTCTAGCCTTAGTCAAATTGGGTAAATTATTGAATTTCCACTTCAATGGCACAACTTGGAAGCAATTGACTAGTGTGCCATGGCTCTTGTCACTAATTTAGATCAACAAATTTGAGTTAGTGGGCTTTGAGTTCAATCATGCATGTGTTAATTGATAAACTTTAACAATCTAGTTCAATTATTTTGAGTTGTACTCAGTTTACTAACCTCTAAAAATTAAAAGAGTCAGTTGAAGGTCAGTTGAGTAGTCAAGGAGCAGTCTAACTTAGAGCTATCTCTGTTGGCTAACCAATCAACCCAAAATAGAACAAACATGCATGGAATTTGAATTGCACAGATGGAGTGGAGGAGACAAAGGCTAGTGTGACATTAATTGTATACTAGTTGAGTGTACAATGTTTTCATGCAGTTAGGAGATCAATTCCTTGGGAATTGTGCAAGGAAATAGGGACTTCCCTATTTTTTAGGAGCTCGAATTAGCTTATAATTTCACAAGGAAATAGGAGGCTGGAGGAGGAAAAAATTGGATAAGTGTTGGCAAAAGTTACTCATTTAGCAATGCGAAGAACTTTTCTTTTGAAAGTGGTGCTCAGAGTTGGAGCATGCGATTGCAATAGTTTCTCTATTCTACTTATTAATCCAAAGAGGCTTGAGTTGTTTTTCCTAGTTAGGTTCCCCTAGAAATCACTGTGTACTTGTGATTTTTCTTGTTGCATGTCTATGCATGTTGATCCAAATTGTAATTTTCATTTCGAAGATTAGTATAATAGACTTTGTGTCTCCTGATTTTAGTTCAATTTCTTGAGCCATTGCTATTTCTATAAAAATTTTACATGGTATCAAAGCCCTGAAATCACATGAGAACTAGTATTTTGAATTTATCCCTCAGGGATTTTGAAATTGTAGCTTCAGGGTAGCAACGTTTCTTCAGATTCGGGAGAATGTCTTTCAATGGACTGATTTTGGAGTATGACCTGGAGGGTAACTTGAATTTGATAGCTTGTAAGGACTGAATGGAATAATTTCTCGATGATAATGGTGTGTTAGAATATGTTGAAACTGATATTTTGGAACCCCGACAATCTGATGCACAACAATTATCCCAATGGAGGAAGGATGTTACAAAGGCCATGAGAATTCTTCTCGAAGGTGCGAGACACCATGTGGTCTCAAATATCCATGGAAAAGAAACACCATACGCTATGTGTAAGACACTCACCTTTCTATTCGAAAATAGCACTAAACATAGAAAACTAGTCCTAAAAGATAAACTTTGAAACATTAGGATTTAGAAAAATATTACCCTTCCACAATATCTCTCTAATTTCACTCAAGTTTGAGATGAGCTTAGAGGGGTTGGGATGAATGTTGCAGAAGGTGATCTCATGAGCCTAGCTCTTCTACACCTTCCAAAACCATGACATAGCTACCAGGAATATATGAATGGAAGGGAAAAAATATCAAATTGGGAAAGGTTGTGGTTTGATTTGGTTCCAGAAGAAATCAGGAGAAATACTAGAGATGGAGTATCATGCAAAGTAGAAGATGAAGATAATTTTTCTTGGTTGGGAAGGAGAAGAAAGACAAAGGAAAGAAGACACAAATAAAACCTAAATCCAACCAAAGTAATAGGAAGAAGAAAGACTTGAGTAAGATAAACAAATTCCACTACCATGAATACAAACATTATGCAACAAAATTTTTGTAGAAGAATTCTAACATGAGGCCTTCCAGAGAAGGAGGAGGTGAACCACTGGCTTCACAGTTCAAATTAGACTTTAGCCTAATATAATGCATGACCAAGACTCTTATGAGGAGTGTGTGGTACCTTGAATCTAGTGCCTCATTCCATATGATAAGGTGCAAGGAAATTTTCAGTAGCTTGGAGGAGAAGGATCTCCATATGCATACTGAATTTGGAGATGATGGGAAGTACAATGATACAGGAATTGGTACTATCATCTTTAAGAGGGATAAAGCCTCCCCTCTTCACCTCAAAGATGTTATGTTTGTACCCGAGCTGAAGAAGAACCTGATATATGTAGCAATATTGGTGGATAGAGGTTATGATGTTATTTTCAGTAAAGGGAAAATCTTTCTGAGACACATAGCTACTGGGAAAGTGAAGAATATTGGAGTTCGAGTGAAGAACCTATACAAACTTGAGGTGTGTGATCGCATTGCATTGAGCAGCAAGGTAAAAAGGTGCAGAGTTGAGATGTTGGATTGGGTCATGTACACCATGGTGCCTTAAAAATCATGTAACAAATTTCCACTAGTGTCCTGAAAGGATTTCTTGACTAACAAGATGTCTGCAAGGGTTGCACATTGGGGAAATATGTGAAATCCACCTTCCATGGTTGAGATAACATAGCATATGCAATATCGAAGAGAGTCCACTCCAATGTTTATTGACCCTTCTCTACAGCCTCCACAACAAAACATAAGTACTATGTAATATTTATTGATGATTTCTCTAGAAAATGTAGTATTGTGCTTCAGGAAGAAAAAGGATGAAGTGTTTTCCAAATTTGTAGAATTTGAGGAATTCATTGAGAAGGAGTCTGGGAAGAAGGTGAAGGACCTCAGGAGTGATAATGGAGGTGAATTTGTTTAGAATGTCTTGAAGGATTTATGTTCCAAGGAAGGTATTTGAAGAGAACTGATAGCACCCCATAACCCACAACATAATAGCGTAGATGAGAGGAAGAAAAGGAGAATCATTGGCATTGCAAGAGCTATGATACATTATTAGAGGTTGTCATTGCATCTACAGGAAGAAACATGTAACATAAAATTTTACTTGAAGAACTGAAGTCCTCATAGAATACTTGGTATGATCACATGGGAGGAAGATTTCTCTCGGACAAAGCCTCATGTTTCTCAATTCAGAATTTTTGGAGATTTTTTTTATTTTTATATCTCTAAGGTTCTGAGGAAGAAACTTTAGCCTAGAGTAGAGTTGGGATTTTTTGTAGGATACAGCGAAAGTCCACACAATTACCAGGTGTATTTACCTTCACTGAGGAGGACATCGGTGAGGAGAGATGTCAATTTTGATGAGGAAAAGGCTATGATATTATCTTTGGAATGAGAGTTAAGTATCTCATTGGAGTAGAAGATTCTAGCTCCAAAGGAGGAGCTTGAGGATGAGCTTCAAGAAGTTGTGGAGTGGAGGAGTCAAGAGGAGACCAAGTGGAGACACTCACTCAACCAAAAAAATCTAGAGAAGGGAGAAAGAGAACCAACATAGTTGATATATTGTTTTAGGATGCTAGGGAGAATGTGGGAACCCCTACATTAGTATGTAGACAGAGTAGGTCACCTAAGAGGTACACTAAATACATGACTCTCATGACTGAGCTCGTTGAATCAAATCCTTCTTAATTTGATGAAGAAGTTTCTCAATGTATATGGATGATGAGCACCAGTATTGCAGCAAGGATGCTGCAACTCCTGGGCTACCAGCTTTACTTATCAACCTGGGGTTCATACAAACTTGGAGGTGATAGTGTTGTATGCACAAGTAAAAGTGATGGTCCTGCCTGTTGTCACTGTTTAGCCGGTGAGAGACCATAGGGGTTCCAAGCCAGACTTCTATAGAGTCAGAAGAATCTTGATTCTTTGATGGAATAAGGGAAAATCTACTCTAAGAGAGCTACTCTACCGCAGTAATGAAAAAAACAACATGTAATGCTAAATCACACCATACCCTAATTAATCATTTAAGCAGCTATGCTAAGCAGAATTGATAAATCAACACTAAAAAAATGTTACTATCTAAGTTGCAGAAGTAAAAAGCATCAAACCATACTAATGTGTAAGCAAAAAAGCTAAACTAAATATGTTTTCACTTTTTGGGTTTTTTTTTGAAAAATAAAGTATGCAAACTAATTGTTCTTGTGGATGTGACAGGTGGATGGAAGGTATTTGAGGATAGCTAGAAGGTTTAGAAGTGGTTGGATGGTGTGGAGGGGTCTTAGGAGGCTTTTTGTGACTTCCTAGAGGTTTCCCAACAATTTGGCCTCAAAACAGGTCGTTTCCGGAAAACCTACAGGATATACTAGAAACCTACAAGATGATCTTGTAGGAATCACAAGAAACCTACAAGATATAGCCGAGAGCTAATTTTGAGGTGTTGGAGGTGTTGGGAAGCTTGGGAAAGGTGTGTGATGAGTGGAATGGGGTGTTATTAGGCTTAAGAGCACTCAGGAGTCAATATCCAAGATAAGAGATGGCTAGATTCTCTCAATGTATCTAGGGGAATTTCAATGAAAAATGATGAAAAGCTAGTTAGGGTGATGGTGAAACAAGAGATGGCTATAGTGGATGAAGTGGAAGGTGGCTGCTAGTGATGAATTCTGGGTCTCCTCCTGAAGTACCTTCTCTACTTAAAACATGTGTGTCTTCCAAGAACTATGCAACAAGATACATTTTCTAATCCAAATGGATCCGAGAGAACTCTCTAATTCTTCATGAAACTTTTAAAAATCATTCCCAAGGCCCAAAATCCTTTGAAGGATAAAAAATATCACAAAAGGGATGCCCTTAGCATGGTGGAGAAAACCTTTAGAATGAAGAAAAACAATATCGGGAGGCCTAAAACTCGTGAAATTGTGAATAAAACAAAGTATGGAGGCATGGAACAATAGATGCATAGGTGTTGTCAGATCTGGCCAATCAACATTCCAGATCTGATCGGAAATTGCAATTGGGACTCACAGAACAAGGATATCAGCGCTCAACACACATATATGGCGAGAGTGAATTGGCAGAGCTAGTATGGATCATCGATCAAGCACGCAGATTGACGACCCATATTACATTGTCGGATCGCTATCGGAGGATGCAGCGGTGCAGTTACAATGACACAAGGGTTATTACGATGAGCAATTGTGATACATCGCATCACCACATCGCATCAGAACTCTGTAGAGGAGTGATTACAATTGGCGGAGGTCATGTGCGATATGCGATATCACGTTGGGACATGGAGCGAAGCCGATATCAATACACCATGTGACAACCGCATGTGATAGCATTATAAAGGAAATTTGATACAGTTTCAGGTCCATAACAGAGCCCTTTTTAATTTATTTTTGTGATTTTCATGTATTCCCAAAATACAAAGGAATGGTTCCTTCCGATATGTGATAGTGACTTGTGGGAGGATCTGATATGGGAATGAATCGTATTTAAAGGACTTTGAAGTCCTGTATATTGATTTTTGGTGGACTTTCTCTGTTAAAATGTATCTTCACTCAAAAAATACAGTGCGGTCATTTCAGGCATTTCAGAGACCTGAGGCACTCTAGCACTGTGGAATGGGTGGCCACGTCCTCTCCATGCGTTAAGAAATGATTGTATAATGCTGGCAGAGGGATTCAAAGCGTTCAGAGGCCAAGGAGACTAAGAGCCGAGGATATGAAATGAACAAGCAACGTGGTTGGCTTAAAAAGCCATAGACAAAGAGTAAACAGGAGAGGGCAGTGTTGCAAGCAAATGCAAGATAGAGTTAGCATAGAGCTTGAGAGCTGTGAGGGAGTCTGTGTACTCATAGAGAACTTGAGGGATTCAAGTGAAGCTCTTGTAATTGAATCTGTTGTGTGTGAGACTCAAATTGAGCTCACTATTGTAAAAACTCTATTTAAAAACTTAATAGAGAGGCCACCACTGAAGGCTGGACCAGGAGATGTAGCCCAGGAGTATTGGGTGAACTCCTTATTAAATCTGATGTGTTTTATGTGTTTTATCTATTATAGTCTTTAACTGCTTCAAATTCTATGTATTTCACAATCTGATCAATCCATTGCATAAAATAACATAGGCACATCCATGCACATAAGTCTGTAATACCTTATTATTGTCTTAGATCTCATTATCAGATCAAGTGGTATCAAAGCTTTAGGTTGCTAAGGTTAGACAAGCTTGTGCTGGATTGTTAGTGTATGATAAATAGATCAAAGCTTAAATTAGGAGAAGGAGGATTGGTTGAAACTAACTTAGAAATTGGTAGAGTCTATTGTAGGAGGAAAATGCCAGAAGAAATTCCCTTGGAGTCAGACTCTCAGTTCATGGACAGTTTCATGACCATGAGAGCCATGGTAGAAGAAATGTATAGAGAATTTAAGAAAGGTCGAAGTGAAGATTCTTCCACTTCCAAACAAGACAAAGGAACAGAAGAATCTCTTATAGATGGCCATTCTAAAGGCAAAGGGAAAGGAAAACAGGTTCCTCTATCCACACCTCCTGATAGCCCTAAAAATAAAAAGAAGAAAACATCTGTGATTAAATTAGATGTTAAATTTGATTTGCCAATATATGATGGAGAGTTAAATGCAGAGAAGCTAGATGACTGGATCAGGCAGATTGATGTGTATTGCAGGGTGCAGAGCATTGATTCAGATAGAAGTCAGATTCAGCTGGCTAGCCTATGCCTTGGAGGAACTGCCTTGGTATGGTGGGAAGGCAGAACACAAGATGACTTGAAGAAGTATGGTAAAATTCTTTCTGTCTGGAGTGAATTTGTTTCTGCAATTAAAAAATGATTCTATCCACTAGCTTATATGTAGCAAGCTATGATGAGTTGGCAAACTCTTCGCCAATTAAAAGGGAAAAGTGTACAAAGCTACACCCAAGAGTTTAGAAAAAGAGCTTTAATTCTAGGAATTTCATTAGACTCACCTGAAACTTTGCTAAAGTATATAGATGGTCTACATAGTTATTTTAGACATACCATTCTCATGTTTAACTCTACTAGCATAGATGAGGTATCTGTTCAAGCTACCCATCTAGAGGCTAGAGGCAAGAATGTGAACCCAAAGATTTGGGGATCATCAAAACCCACTGCAAGCAAAAAAAAAGGAAAAAAAGGAAGAAGAAATGGAAAGAGAGGAAGTCCAATGCTGCACAAAAGGCCAAACCTTCATGCACTCACTGCAAGAAGGATGGACATGATGATGGACATTGCTGGTCTTTGCATCAGGAGCTAAAACCCAAGAATTTCGATGGTAAGAAGAAGAATACTGCTACTGCCATACAAAAATATTTGGGGTTAGACTCAGGTGATGAAACAACAATCTCAACCGCAGGTATACCAGGTAAAAATTCTAAAGCATATACTAGTAATTCTGCACAAACTATTGATAGTGAAGAAAATGGGAGGAAAAGACATGAGCTTTTTCATGTTAGAGTTATTTCCAAGCATCAAAAGATTGATACTTTATTTGACAGTGGCTCACAAGTAAATTTAATTTCTAAAGCAATTGTAAAGAAATTGGGACTGCTAACCACACCTCACAAGAAGCCATATCCATTAGGTTGGGTATGTGACAAAGTAAAACTACAAGTGACTAGACAATGTAAACTTAGGCTTTCTTTTGGGTCAGAATTTGTGGACGAGGTTGAGTTAGATATTGTTCCCTTGGATATATGTGGAATTGTTTTAGGAAGTCCTTACTTGTATGATAGAAAAGCCATATTCTATAGAGCTGAAAATAAGTATCAACTCGTTAAAGAAGGAATCAAATATATTGTAAGAGCTCATAAACTCAAGGATAATTATACTTTCATAAACTTAGGGCAGATGAAAAGAATTGTAAATTCATGCAAGCAATTTTTACTAATGGTTGTAAAGAAAAAGAAACCTGATAAAACCAATGTATTTGAAGGCTGTGATGCCAAATAGCAAGCTAATTTAGAAAAAGTTGTTTCAGAATATGACATCTTATTTCAAGAACCTAAAGGTCTACCACCAAAAAAGGAAATTGTACATGATATTAATTTGCAGCAAAATGCTCCATTGCCTAACATTAAAATGTACAGGTTATCTACTTTAGAGAATGCAGAAATCAAGAAGCAGGTATAGGAGCTACTCGAGAAAGGGTTCATAAGACCAAGCACATCACCATGTGGATCCCCAATAGTGTTGGTGAGAAATAAGGACAATTTGTGGAGGATGTGGATTGATTACCGAGCACTGAATAAAATAATGATCAAGAATCGTTATCCCCTTCCTCACATTGATGATCTATTGAATAAGCTCAAAGAGGCTATTTAATTTTCCAAGTTGGACCTACGTAGTGGTTACCATCAGTTTAGAGTAGCAGAGCAAGATGCATGGAAGACTGCCTTCAAAACAAAGCAAGGGCTATATGAATGGCTAGTTATGCCTTTTGGCTTAACTAATGCCCTGCCACATTCATGAGAGTAATGAATGATGTACTCAGGACTTTTATTGATGATTTTGTAATTGTATATCTAGATGACATTCTTATATTCAGTAAAACATGGGAAGAACATTTGAAGGATGTAAATCAGACCCTAGATGTTTTGAAAAAAGAAAATCTTTACGTTAAATTATCAAAGTGTGAATTTGGTAAAACATCTTTGAATTATTTGGGTCACATTGTAGGGGGTGGTGAACTGAAGATAGATCTCTATGAGGTTATAGTCATTGTAAACTGGCCTAAACCCAAGTCTGCTACTGAAGTTAGAAGCTTCCTAAGGGCAGCACAATATTGGAGAAAGTTTATTGCTAACTTTTCCTTAATTGCATCTCCCTTACATGCTTTGACAAGATTGAAGAAGGTGTTTCAGTTGGGAGGCAAACAGCAGAAAGCCTTCGACACCTTGAAAGAAAAAAATAGTGCAGCACCAGTACTAGCATTGCCAAATCTTCAACAACCATTTGAGATCGAAACAGATGCCAGTGATTATGCCATGGGAACAGTGTTGATTCAACATGGTAAACCCATATGCTACAATTTTGAGACTTTTAACTTTGCAGTAGTTAATTCTCCTACATATGATAAAGAATTGTATGCATTAGTTTAGAGTGTGAAGAAGTGGAAACATTACTTAATGGGAAAAGAAACAATAATACATACTAATCATTAGCCACTTTAGTACTTTCACTCACAAACTAAGTTGCAACAATCAAGACACTATAGGTGGATAGGTTTCCTACAGTAGTTTCATTTAGTTATCAGATATAAAAAAGGCATACACAATAAAGTTGTAGATATGTTGTCCAAACCAATTATAAATGCATCTAGCATAACTCAGTAATGCATGAAAGCTACATTGAACAATATGCTCAAGATATAGACTTTAAATATGTATATGCAGCTTTAAGTAATGGCAAAAAGGTAGAAGAATTGGATTACTATGTTAAGGACCGACTCTTGTATCATTTGGGAAAGATATGCATTCTAGAAATAGAGAGAATTAACATAATTAGGGAGGCACATACTTCTCTAATATTAGGTCATTTTGGTGTAAGTAAAACAGTTACACAGCTACAAAGACACTACTATTGGCCATAAATACATGAAACAGTTTCTAGATATGTAAGAGGGTGTACTATGTGTGCTAAAAGTAAGCCCAGCTATAGAAAACTAGGCTTGTACACTCCACTACCAGTCCCATCCCGTCCTTGGGAAAGTGTTTCCATGGACTTTGTTGGGGGATTGCCAAAATATAGAAAGGGACATGACTATTTATATGTTATTGTGGACAGGTTAAGCAAAATGTGTATTTTAATACCCTTTAATAAGCAGATTACAGCTGAACAAACAGTGAAACTGTTATTTCAACATGTATGGGTGCATTTTGGGTTACCCACTTCCATAGTATTTGATCGAGATTCCCGATTTGTTGGGAAATTTTGGTCAAGTTTGTGGGAGTTAATGGACACCAGACTGAAGAAAATCACAGCCTTTCATCCACAGATAGATGGCTAAACATAGGTAGTCAACAAGATAGTGATCCAGTTGCTCAGGGGTTATTGCAGCAAGCATCCCAAGCTTTGGGATGAACACTTATGTTATGTGAAACATGCTTCAAACCATGCTAAACATTCTTCTACACAAAGATCTCCTTTTGAGACCTGTTTTGGTTTTATACCAAGGTCTCCCTTGGATTTTGTCTTTGAAAAAGACATAGTAGTTACTAGACATAGTAATGTGGACAAAGCAACTAGATTCATTGAACAGATCCAAGAAATTCACCAGGCAATGCAGGAACAGCTGGAAAAGAACCAAGCCAAATACAAGGCAAGGCATGATAAGCACCAGGTGGAGCACAACTTCCAAGTTGGCAACCAAGTCTGGCTGTATATTAGCAAGGACAAAATGCAAGGTGAAGGGAAGAAGCTGAAGCCAAAAAGGTATGCGCCTTTTAAGGTACTTGATAAAATTGGTGAGAATGATTTTTTCCTTGATCTTCCAACATACACGCACATCTATTCAGTAGTAAATGTAGAAAATTTAAGACTGTTTGAACCTTCATTAATTGAAGATCTGAAGAGCAAAGTCAATTGCCTTCCATTGATGATCTGTTGCTTGAATACCTCAATGAGTTGCAGGAAGATACAATTCTGGACAGGAAGGTGAGGACAACACACAGAGGAGATGTTGAGTACCTAAGTATTGGACTCAATGGTTCAAAACATAGCAGTTCAAAATGGATAGATATTGGACAAGTGAGGCAGCTGTATCCTCACTTGGTTGATGCTTGAAAACCAACTTTTGGTGGTCCCAAAGCCTTTTTCAGTGGGAAGGCGTGATCCAAATGGATCCAAGAGAACTCTCTAAGTCTTCATGAAACTTTTAAAAATATTTTCCAAGGCCCAAAATCCCTTAAAGGATCAAAAATATCCCAAAAGGGATGCACTTAACATGGTGGAGAAAACCTTCAGAATGAAGAAAAACACTATCGGGAGGCCCAAAACCCGTGAAATCGTGAATAAAACAGAGTATGGAGGCATGGAACAATAGATTCATAGGTGCCGTCAGATCTGGATGATCAACGGTCTAGATCTGATTGGCAATCTTCGCAGAACAGGGATATTGACGCTCAACACACATATATGGCGATGACGACTTGGCGGAGTTAGTATGGACCATCGATCAAGCGCTCAGATCGACGACCCATATTACATCGTTGGATCACTATCGGAGGATGCAGCAGAGCACTTACAATGGCACAAGGGTTATTGCGATGAGCAATTGCAATACATAGCATCACTGCAACGCATCAGAACTGTGTAGAGGAGTGGTTACAATTGGCGGATGTCATGTGCGATATACGATATCCCGTCAGAACATGGTGCAGAGCCGATATCAATACACCATGCGACAACCAGATGTGATAGCATTATAAAGGAAATTTGATACAATTTCAAGTCCATAACAGAGCCCTTTTTAATTTATTTTCGTGATTTTCGTGTATTCCCAAAATACAAAGGAATGGTTCCTTCCGATATGTGATAGCGACCCGTGGGCAGACCCAATATGGGAATGAATCGTATTTAAAGGAATTTGAAGTCCGGTATATTGAGTTTTGGTGGATTTTCTCTATAAAGATGTATTTTCACTGAAAATACAGAGCGCAGTCGTTTCGGGCATTTCAGAGACCCGAGGCATTCTAGCGCTGTGGAATGGGTGGCCAACTCCTCTCCATGCGTTAAGCAATGATTGTATAACATTGGCTGAGGTATTTAAAGCATTCAAAGGTAGGGGAGACTAAGAACCAAGGATATGGAATGATCAGGAAGTGCGGTTGGTTTAAAAAGTCACAGACAGAGAGCAAACAGGAGAGGGAAATGTTGCAAGCAAATGCGAGACAGAGTTAGCACAGAGATTGAGAGCTGTGAGGGAGTCTGTGTACTCAAAGAGAACTTGAGGGATTCAAGTGAAGCTCTTGTAATTTAATCTGTTGTGTGTGAGACTCAAATTCAGTTCACTATTGTAAAAACTCTGTTTGAAGACTTAATAGAGAGGCCACCACTAAAGGCTGGACTAGGAGATGTAGCCCAAGAGTATTGGGTGAACTCCTTATTAAACCTGCTATGTTTTATGTGTTTTATCTATTATAATATTTAATTGCTTCAAAGTCTATGTATTTCGAAATCTGATCAATCCATTGCATAAAAGAACATAGGCACATCCATGCACATAACTCTGTAATACCTTATTATTGTCTTAGATCTCATTATCAGATCAATTTTATAAACTAGAAAAGCATGAATCAATTGCCTATATTATGCATGAAGAAAGTTGTTGAAGGGAATGAAAGAATGAGTGAGATCTTATTGCAAAAATGGAGATGGAAAAACATGACAATGAAATCTGCCTTGCAACATGAACCAAATACTGAATCAAAGGCAACAAACTCCAAAGCTCAGACAAGAACTAGAAATCTGTGTTTTTGGGGCCGCTGAAGGGTCCCTTCCTCAAGTCATTGTCCCAGAGGGAGTAAGTGAGGCTGAAACACATGATGACAACCTTGTGGTGATCCTTTTTCTCCTTGCTAACCTGCTACTTGAAATAAGGCACAAATGGAAGAAAATTATCACACAACCAATCTAATCTATACTGCTGTAATGGAAATGCATCTACTAAGAAAATGAACAATTATGCTATGAATCTATACTAGCATACATGTCTAATAAAGAGGAGCCTTGGCTGCTAGAGTTGGGCCCTAACCCAAGAGCTTCAGCCCTCCGAGTTAACTCCATGATGGCTCAAAACAAAACTCATTCTTATTACCAAAACAATGGATTACATAAAAAATTGTCACAAGTCTTGCAGCTCGAAAATAGAGTAGAGTTTTACAATAAAAAGAAACCTCGAATCCTACTGGGGTCCTAGGCCTCTCTACTTATACATCTGAACTATCTAATTAATTCCTTAAAATTAGGGAGGCTCGGCTCCCAAACTCGAGATAAACTGGTGCTTTGACTTTCACTTGCTCGGCTGCCTTCAAGTCCTCATGATTTGGCTGTTTGCAGTCCGAGCTAATAGAGGAATATTCGAATGGAGGGGTAGTAAATGAGGAGGATTTACCTTCTATAATCCCTCTCCCTTGTCCCATTCGTGTTTTGACCTTAGTCTTTTCCAAAATTCCTTGCTTTTATCCTTTAGTCCTGCATTAAATGCACGTTAGACGACAAAGAAAAATATCCAACTCTAACTCATCTCATAAACAAACTATAATCAAAAGTATGCAATAAGTTATGAGAATAGTTGGTTTGAATAAGCTAGGAGGTGAATTGAGGCCCATATAATTACCTGATGATGAGGCTCATCATCACCCCCCTACTGAAAGTGTTTCTCATACTTTGAGAAACTTAGTCAATATCCATATCCTTCATGGCTCTGCTAGCCTCTATGACATCCCATGCCTCTGTCGTGGTCTCCTCTTCTTGTTCATAGAATCTTGCTTTCTTTTGTACTTCTTCCCACTGCCTCTTTTCTTCTTCTTCTTTTCGCCCTTCTAGCATCCCTAAGAATAGTGGTGGATTGAGTTTTAGGCCTACCCAATTGACCTTAAACCTTTGCATAGATTTCTTATACATAGGTGTCATGTTGAGTGCCTCTCTCAACCTTTGAGGAGAGTGATATTCTCTTATTTTTAGGATGTGTGGCAGTGTGTTCCATATCCTTAGGCAAGCATGTATACTATCATCTCCTAGCAAACTAAACATGTCCTAAAAATGTGAAATTGCTTGCTCTTGGGCAGCAAGATATCTAGGTGCCAGCTGAGGATAATTTGCAATCAAATTATGCGTACTGATGAGGGCCATGGGATTTGATTGTTTAGCTCTGATCAAAAGAGATTGAATTTTCTCTCTGGCCAATATCCTTTTCATCTCTACAGCTATTGACTCCTCGAGGTTCATCCATGATGCCAAAGCCATTAATTGTAGATATCCTAGCTTGGCATTAGGGTCCCAAACATTCATGCCTGTGCGGGCCATGTTGTGCAAATAAAACTCAACCATTTTGGCCCTACCTTATAGTGTAATTTGATAAAAAAGATCAATAAACTGCCTGTAGTCCTTAAATGTCATGGTTCCCCTCTATTCTAATGTCTTAATCTGGAACTATAGCCATTATTCTTTAAGGTAAATAGCATAGGATTTAGCTGGCATCCTACACTAGATTGCCTCCAAGGAGAGGCTGGCCATAGATGCTAGTTGGTTCTCTCCTTCCTGCAGTTGTCCCCTCAACCATGCATTTTCTCTCTCAAGTTGATTTCTCATTATAGCTTCTCTATCCCTTAAGCCACTTAGCTCTCTGATTTGAGTTTCTCTTCCATGTGCCCAATGTCTTCCACCCCCTTTGATTTGGCGATCTGCATCCATCGATGGGTTCTGGCCCTCTCCTTCTCAAGCTCGAAGAATAGTGGGATGGAAATGTTTTGAGGTATTATCCTGCCTCCTTCAAAAAACTAGTAATAAGAGTCCAGGTTAGGTTGGTGGATGGGTTCCTTTATCTTTGGGTCTTCCTCTTTAGCTTCTCGCTGCTCCCCTACCTTTCTTTCCAATTTCTGTGCCTCCTGTAGATTCAGCAGAGTATCCTGTAGGACTGTTTTTTCTTCATGTAGATTTTGTTGTGGATCCTGTAGGTTGCCTTACCCTTTGAGGAGGTTGATCTAGTAGTAGGCCTCCTTACATAGGTGATAGGGGACTTAGGGGAAGGCATTTTGTCTTTTTGTGTAGGGGAATCTTCAATCTCAATAGGACTTTTTGTTGATGTTTGTGGCTTTCCCTATTTTATTCTTGTGCTCTATCTTGTTTTGAAATATAGTGGGGTTTGCCTCTTGCTTTTTCCTTTTTCTTGACTGGGGTGCTGTGAGCATTAAGGGTAGATGTTGCCTCTCTCTTAGTGGCTTCTAGAGACACCATAGGTGACTCGTCCTTTTGTTCTTTCCCATATTTTCTATTGTCTTCTTCCTCTCTATTTTTCATATCTTCTTCCTCTTGTAGATTTTCATCATCTCTATCAGTTTCCTCCTTAATTTCCTCCTCTATTTCACCATCATCCTCCTTCTCTTCTCCTTCTTCTTCTTTAGCTTCATCATGTTCCTCTGTGTCAGCTCCTTCTTCATCCATATCATCCTTATCTTGCTCTGTATCTTCCTCTTCTTGTTTTACCTCCTCTTCACTGACAGTAGGACTAACATCATAAGTGAGTGCTTTGATGTCATCTTCTGCTGGCAAGTCTCTGAAGACTGACCATGTTATAGGGGTTATGAGGTTTTGGAGGGCATCTTCAATGAGGATCCTAATAAACCCATTGTGAGCCAATTGTTGGGAATTCCCTTCCTTCACTTTGTTGCTTGAGTCTATGAGTGATTGTAGCAAGAAATATGGTATGTTGAATCTTTGGTGAGGTGGTGATTCTACCCCAAATCATAATTCCTCAAGGATCCTGAAATGATAGCCATAGACAACATTATATCTACCCTCACATGAGATGCATTTGATGACTTGGTAGCCTACCTCACTCCATGGGTATGGAAAACCTTCCCTCACTCCATTTTTTCCTCAGTGGGTTCTTCACCTTCTAAAAACAATTTTCTTTTTTCCACCTGGTTGTCTCCTTTGTCTTCTTTTCTCCATAGGATTCCTAGGGGAAGTGTGGTGACCCTGCTGATGATCTATGGGGTGAGATCTATAGTGAGGCCCCTTACTACAATAGTGGCATGGATTCTGCTATATAGAGTAAGGGAGAGAGAAAATTATTGAGCCACCTCATCATCATACCCTCTGAATTTTTCAAAAAACCCTATCCAATTGTGTCTTGTAAAAATTTCAAGCACCTGGGGGTGTTGTTGGATTCTCACAATGTTTGTGGGCTCTCTCCTATTAAACCCTCCCGTCATCTTGTTGGTGAAGCTTGAGAAGAAAATGAGAGGGTTGACACAATTTTTCAAATGCAGGAGCAAAACAAAGTTGACTGTGTATTTAATTCACTTCACATAGTTTCTAAATTCACTCAATCTTAGAGTATCCCTAGTTCATTTACTTGGAAAGGGGGATGAGATTTTAGAGCCTGCCTATTTATACTAGTTGCAGTGGCCAATTCCCATGATATCCCTTTTAAACTCTTCTCTGCCAATCTTGTAGACTATCTCTCTGTATCCTGTAAACAGTCTTTGTGTATCTTGTAGAATTTATCCTGTAGGAATTCATGTGCATTCTCCTATAGGAATTCTTATGTAGAATGTTGGATCTTTGCTTTCGATAGGTGGCCTAGGTTATGAGAGCGACTTGAGTGAGGGAGTTTCAAGGAGGTGAAATGCATGAATGCATGGGAACAATGTTTTATTTCCTCTTATGGTGATTCAGGGTGAGGTGGTGTGCTGGCAGCAAAGGTACGTTGCCATTTTTGGACCGTTGGTCCCCACTACCACCTCATCATTTTCCACTCCTTGTAATCATCTCCCACCTCGTAGATCCGTAGTTTAACAGCTTTTTTGTCCTACTTCTTCTCTGTCTTTGAGTTTATTGTAGCCACGTTTGAGAGGATGCCCGGTTGTGAATGTGTCGCCTAAATGAAGGTGGCCAAGTTAACTAGCCACCTTTTCACTTATAAACCAACTATCTCATAACCCTTACAAATTTTGACTACATGATGCATATGAGTGAGTGAGCGGGATACTTACTTGTGGTTTCGATGCTATGCTGCAGTTGTCGAAGACTAGAGGTGTTTCGTTGTATATTTGTTGCATGCCATTATTTTTCCTCCTCTTGCAGTTTGCTAATGGTTTCTTTTCTTTTGCAGGTATCTATTGCTAAAGATCTGATGTTACTACTGCTATGGAGATCCTGTATCACCTTAGTGAAGACCTGTTGTTGGTGTGATTGGAATTCTGTGGGATAGGCTACTACAAGATTCCCTATAGGATGTCCTGTAGCTGCTTCTCCCTCAAAATTCTTTAATCAAATTGCTAGATGGGGCTGTGAGGATGGTGACATGGATGGAAAGAAGGAGTATAAGTGTGGAGAGAAAAGGATACTCAAGAAATTCTCTTACTCCTCTCTGTTTCCATTCTTTTCTGAGACTGGTAGCAACTATTGAAACTGATTTTTTCTACTTTGAATGGTGAGTGTAGGGATGATGATGATGGACGTGGTGAGGTGCTAGATCATGCATAGGGTGTGTTATAGATCCATTTGGGCACATCAACCGCAACCTACATATCAGTACTATTAGGGCCCATCAAACCCTAATTCAGTTGTTACATGCCCTAAAGAAGTCAACCATCAGAATGCGTAGCTTCCCAAGAGATTCCATGACTGAAATCATCATTAAACTGCCTCTAAGAAGATCAGCATAGGCAGGCACATTAGGATGCGCTGCAGTGCAGCCCAGTACACTACCAGGGTGCACTGCAATGCAGCCTAGTACACTACCAAGGTGGATCAGTGTAGGTAGATACACTACTAGGGTGCACTGCAGTGCAGCCAATATACTATCAGTGTGCATTGCAGCGCACTTGGTCCCTCTTTGGCCTATGCTGGGAGAATTTGAGAGAATTTCCATGAGGGTTTGAGAGATTCCTTATCCACTGGATGCTTCTAGAAGTTTCTCAAGGATATCCACTCCTTTGGGTTCGTATTTGGATGAGGTAGGGAGTTAAGGAACATCAATCCCTTTATCCTTCCCTCATGGAACTAGATCCTAAATTGGGAGAGCATTCATAATCACCATTAATGGCCTAATTTCCTCCTGTCACATATAAAAATACCACTCATCTAAGTGATCAAGGGCTGGCTGGGCTGGAAATTATTGAATTATAGGGAGATGCTGTTAGTATGAGATTTGAGTTGATTTCAAATATTGTAATGATGTTAAAATGTCTTGCTTGTTATGAGGAGAGGAGCAATGGAGTTGGTCAAGGGAGATAAGGAGCAAGTGAAGGCTACATGTAGGCTTCTTTGCCTCTTATTTAATCTATTGGTCATAGGAAAAGTATAAAATGCTTTGCACTGTCATTCTACAGTTAGCTACTAGTCTAGGGGTTTAAGCGTTTATCCGTAGACAATAAAACTTCCCAAAACAAATCGGCAACTCAGGTGGGGAGCAATCATCCATTGTAGTATCTTATCATCCTCTTAAGACATTTCCACATACTATACTTGTGGTCATTCATTGAATTTCAGTCTTCTTTCATTGAAAATTGAGCCAAAACTGTGCCAAATTGTCTTCAAAATTGCTTACTGTCACTAGCGTAGCCCAATGAAGGATATAATGTTTTGTAATGCACTTCCTGCATAGGTACAATGTGCTTCAACACATTGTCTCTCACTATTTCCTGCACTGATCCCTTGAGGGTCAATTTCCCATCTAGGAACTGAAGTTTTTGAGCCAATTTTCTCCTAAATGATGTCTTGTCTTTGAAAAAGTGTTTCATATCCTTACTTGGCCCTAATTAGACTAGGATTGATAAATGTTTCTTATGTATTTACTTTGTCATTTTCAATCTATAGTCGAAAGTTAGTTTTTGATCGATTGATCTTTAGCGAAAGAAAGTGTCGTAAAATCGTCTTTTCCTTCGAAAATTGAATTGTTGTCAAATCTTCATTCATGAAAGATCTATTGATTAATGTGTGCAAATGATTAGTCTTTTCGTTCAAAGTGTCATATTTCCTCATTTATTTGAAAACGAAAGTGTCGTAAAGTCTTCCTTTCCTTGAAGAGAAATTGTCGCAAAATCGTCATTTTTATGAAAAGAGATTTTTGATCGATTGTGCATATTTCCTTTTTGTTCATTCACATTAAGGGAAATTGAAAAGAAATACATGCATGTTGCATTGAAAAATTTTGTGTGTGTTGATAAGGAATAGTGTAGGGAATTTTCATTTAGATTGTGCTCTTTTCTCTTTGATCAAAAGAAATCTGATTGCTCTATCCCTAAGTAGCTAGGATTTTCATCATTAAACTGAATGGAAAGAATGCTTATCATGATAGTTGCATTCCTAGGAATTTCAGAATACATCACATGGCGAACATGAAAGGCAAATTCCTAAGCAATATCAACTTAAAATAAACATCAATTTACCTAATGGAGCATTGTCATTGTCATTGTCATTAGTGGATCTAGGCTAGAGACGTGTTCCAACATCGTAAAACAAAGCAATTGTTGCTAAATTTTCTGCAATACATCCCGAGTGTGATACCTCATTCTACGTACATGAGTATATTGTAGATTGTCCATGTACCTTCAGGTATATAGGGCGGTGTTATAGTACGTAAAGTATATGGGAATGCTCTCACTGTGCGGTTTTGCATTAGACAACGCTTATACGGACTAGACCTCAACGTACCTTCAGGTATATATGGGAGGACAGCTCTAGGTTGTTATCCATCCTTAAGTAACCGAGTCAGCTGCCTTGTAAATTGTGATACACCAAACACAGCATTCGGGGAGATTGCTTGCTCGTACTTCTTGTTTCGCCAGGAGGTATTTTGTAGTTCAAAATTGCTTGGTAAACCTTTTGCCTAGTATACTCCTTTTTGTTTATTTCTTTTTTGATAATAAAATTAATCAGCAATCGTGGAGGAACATCAACTGCTACCCCGTCATTCATGGAGAACAGCGAGAAAACCGCCTTTGCCTCCTGAAGCGACACCAATTCGGGCAAAGCGATCTCACTTAGCTGAGTCTAGTACATCAAGAACTCCTAGTTCTTCATCTGAGTTACCTGAATCATCTATTTCGGTAAGTACAGAGACTCCAGTTACTCTAACTATTTCTGGTACATCCGTTCCTGAAGAGGAAGTTTCACAATTACCTGAGGACATTAACATTGATCCTAGTGAAACAGTAACCGAAGTTGTTCAACCACAAGTTGATCTTCAACTTGAGATTTCTCACCAAGAAAGTACTTCCGAATTTGAATCAGTTCAACTAGAAGTTAATCTAGAAACAATCCCAGTTCAAATATAAGTTACATCTGAACTTGAATTTGTTCAGGAACCTCTTACTGAAACTATTGTTTATTTACTGGAACATTTGGACTTCGAAGTTGAACATTCGAAAGTTGTTACTTCACCGGTTACCCCTCAGGCATTAGTATCTATTGAAACTTTAGATTCACCAACACTAGAAATCTTTTACGGACCTGACGGTGAAGTTCTTCCACCAGGTTTGATTTCCATAGAGGAGGAATTGGAAGAAGATTCCACACCTGGAACCCTATTTCACCTTGGAACTGGGATTTATCTTTACCCAAATACTCCTAATTTCTTTGCTTCATTTGATCTTACTTCTTTTCAAGTACCCATAGAATATTTAAGACAACTTTTGGGCCAGTTAACTATATTTGAACAACCGTTAACATCTTTGAATGTATCATCTGATGCAGCTGCAACAGATTTGTCTGTTATCACTTCTTCGATGTTTTCTAACACACCTAAGTCGCACCTGTATGGTGAATCGTCCATACCGACTAGTTACCAATCATTATTTGGAACCCACTCAGGGGTTGCTTCTACACCATGGTCATCACCCATGTCCTCAACTGGAATTTTACCTGGTTCTTCTCTAATGGGAACTCAACAATTTGATCTTGCATATTAGTATCAAGCTGGGCAATCTGGTCAACCAAGGCTTGTGTATCCATTAAATACTGGATTTCCACAATATGGAGAGCAATATGCTTATTCACCATATCCTCCTTATTCCAGGGGACTACCATATGGTAATATCCCACATTATTAAGGTCAACCTAGAATTAGAGTTTGTCAATGGCAACCAACAATGCCAATTCAACCAAGGCTTGTGTATCGAACAAAACCAATGAAAACCATGTCAGCTATTCCTACTAAACCTATTGTTACTATTGTACCATAGTCACAAGTTCAAACTGTTGTATCAAAACTTGTTCAAACTAATCCTTCTACCTTGCAATCATAAGTTTCAAGTCAAGAAGTTCAAATTCCTTAAGTTGTTGTACAACAACCACTTGTTTCTAAAGTTCAGCAACAACCTCAGGTTAGTGTACCCTTATCTGTACTGAGCCAGCCTTACATTGGTATAGTTCATTTAGAACCTGGCCAACCTCTCATTAGCAGATAGCAACAACCATGGCAGCCTCAATTTCAACAACCCCAATTCCAGCAGTACCAACCTCCATTTGGACCTATTTCATAGGCTCAACCTGGTTTTGATCAATCTCAAGCTTACCAAGGTCAAGGTCAACAAGGCTTTGCAGGTTATGGACAACCACTTATTCAACCTGGTTATCAACAACCACCTTACACTAGTTTTTTTCAACATCCGTACCAAGGTTACCAAATGCAGATGCCCTATGCCGGTATGCAAATATCTATTACCCAGGCAATTCCATCATATCTTGGGTATGCTCAACCTGACTTGAATCGAAAGTTTCCATTTGTAGCAACTTTAGAATTACTAGATTTAAATCGGCTCACTAATGATCCAATCTTATATGCACCTTGGTGGTCGATAATTCCACATAATTTACCATTTGACATTCCAAAGTTTAACGGAAATCCTGGAGAAGACCCATCAAATCATGTTATGACCTTTCATTTTCGGTGTTCATCTAACTCCTTAAATGATGATTCAGTCAGACTTCGTCTTTTCCAAAGAACACTTACTGGTCCAGCTGCTAAATGGTACATTGACTTACCAAGAGCTTCTTTCAATAACTTCAATACTTTAGCCACTACCTTTTTGACCCACTTCCAGTTACCTATCAGATATGAGATTGGAATGGAACTCCTAACCAAATTTAAATAGACTACTGCTACCCATATATCAAATCACATTCATGAGTGGCGGTGTCATCGTCGAATGGTTAAGACATATGTTCCCAATCAGCTTTTAGCTGAGTGGTTCATAAAATCATTGTTTCCATCAATCGTCGAGGATGTGGCAAAATTTGGAGTCGTCACAGAAGAGCAAGTCATTGGTCATGCCCAATACTTGGATTTAATTTACACACAATCCAGCACGCTTTATGATAAAATTCCCAATGCACCTCGACCAGCTTTCACTGTTCCACCTCCTCCACAATCACGTAAGGACTCTCATGCTGGTGACGGTGTGATCGGTTCTTCAATCACACAATCAGCAGGAAGACCATCTAGTCAAACTCTTGTTGTTTCCAATCAAACTACCATTGCATCAGAAAATACTCTTGCTTTTGAGATTAATGTCATGTCATCTGAAAAAGGAAAAATTCCAATGCAACCAGCAGGAAAGAAAAAGGGGAAGAACAAAAAGAAATAAGAAAATTCCCCTATAGAGAAATCATTTGATTCCTCTACCGCAACAAGGAAACCTCGTTATCCATGTTTGATATGTAATGACTAGAATTATACAAGAGATTGTCCACATCGCTCTGAGGTCCCTAAACTTTTAAAGACTTTGAACACATCGACAGCGTTGAAAGATCTGTTTCCAACTTCGAAAACACATTTGGTTGCAACAGACCATGCTTCCACAACCCAAGTACTCATGTTATCCATCACAAAGCCTCAAAACAATGTTTTGGTGTCAACAAGAAACAAAGGTTATGGAAATCTGTCGTCATCGAATAATCAGGCCACTGATCAACCTAATCCTTCGACCTCGACTTCATTTGAAGTTGTTCCACCTATTGTACCTAAATTGACAATAAAACCACCAAAAGGAGTTGTTCATAAATAGATATTCAACCCTCGGGCTCGAGCAGCTCAAAACTATAACATAGTAGAAGATCTTGCTCAATCACCTTTAGCTATGTCAACACTCGAGGTGTTGCAAAACTATCCCTCTTAGAAATAGACTTTATTGTCAGAAATAGGCAGAATAGATCCTACGAATTCAAATCTTGTAGTTTTTAACCATGCGAGATATTCACCATAGTTACCGGCGCAATTAGCTTTCCTAATCGAGGTAAAGGTTCTCAATAAAAATGTTCACCAAACTATTATTGATGAGGGAGCATCTACTTGCATTATGTCCATGAGCTGCTAGAAAACACTTGGTTCACTGCCGTTGTCATGATCACCAACCACATTGAAAGCTTTTGATGGAAGAACATATACTCCATGTGGGATTTTGAGTAACTTGCAAATCGATCTAGGGGGAAAAATGTTGAAGTTGAGGTAGTTGATGGACCCCTCAATTAAAACATTTTACTAGGAAGGCCTTTGGTATATGCTATGGCTACTATGGTTTCCACGTACTTTCGTACTATAGCATTCCCTTTTAAGGGCAGAATCATAGTCATTGATCAACTAGCCTTCTTTTACAATAGTTCACAGGCTAGAGGAAGCATTCTGTTGGTACACGGAACCCGCTGTCACTTCAAAGTATTGGAGTAGGTCTCTTTAAATATCCTTCCTTAATGGGTACTTTTACCCTCCCATCACCATCTGATTTGGCGGAAGTGGCAAGAGTAGAAACCTGCAACATGATTTCCTCCACCTCATCTGATTTAAGGAGGATTTCCAACCAAATTGAAGTTTACAGTGATATTGGGGTATTTTCATTAAGCCCCATTGAATTATCATAGCAATCAATCTTTCGGGCTTGTGCGGCAAACCCAAATCCACACTCAACTTTTGTATGGGTAGATAGATCGTTAGAATATGGTACCTCTTCAGATCCTTTTTCACGTATACATTCTATGGATGAAGGAATCGTCCAATCAATGATGATAGGAGAGGAATCACGGGGAGACTATCATCATCATTCCCGCCTTCCAGATGACAATGAAGATTATTCAAACAAACTTAACCACCCATCGATTGTTGATTTCTTATCAAATTCTATTAGAATATATGCTGTAGATTTTGAGCGTAATTTGTCAAACATAGAAGAAACAATTTCTATAAAAATTTCGACCAAGCATAATATTGTAGAGAACATTCATGTTGGCAAATATTGTTCTCCATTGGAACTTGATAATTACCGTGCTCTGTTTCGTTAATTTAGAGATATTTTTGCATGGTCTTATGAGGAGATTCTAAGAATTGACTCAAGTATTGTTGAACATGAGATTAAAATGTACCCTGATGTCAAACCAGTATGACAGCAGCTTTGACCTATTCATCCTAAGAAAGTCGTTGCCATTAAAGCAGAGGTTGAAAAAATTTTGCTCGCTGGCTTCATTTTCCCTGTACCTCTTACTGACTGGGTGTCTAACATTGTTCCAGTTATGAAAAAACAAGGGACAATTTGAGTGTGCGTCGATTATAGGGATGTAAATCAAGCATGTCCAAAATACAATTATCCTACACCCTTTATTGACCAGATTATTGGCGAATGTGCTAGATGTGAAATCTTTTCTTTCATGGATGGATTTTTTGGCTACAATCAAATCAATATCCACCCACAGGACCAATCTAAAATAGCTTTTATATGTCCTTGGGGCACATTTTCCTATCAAAAGTTACCTTTTGGTTTGAAAAATGTAGGGGCTACATTTCAGAGGGCAATGAATTATGCCTTCCATGACATCAAGCATATTTTTCAACCTTATCTTGATGATTTACCTGCTCATTCACGAAAGCGGACTGATCACCTACGTCATTTGAGAGTAATATTTTTACATTGTCGACACTACAAGATAAGACTCAATCCAAAAAGTGTGTGTTTTTTGTTGGCTCTGGTTGATTGCTTGGATTCATAGTCTCAAAAGATGGAATTTGACTTGATCCAATAAAGGTTCAGGAAATCCTTGACTTGCCTCCATGTTCAAACTTGTTACAGTTACAGAGATTTCAAGGGATAACAAACTTTTTGAGGAGGTTCATTCCAAACTATGCTGAGTTGGCTAAAGGTCTTGCACGTCTATTGAAGAAAGAGGTACCCTTCCATTGGGATTAGGTTGCACAAGCTTCCTTTGATGCTCTTAAATATTCCCTGATTAGAGCATCATTAATGTATGCCCCAAATAATAAAAAAGACTATTACCTGTATCTCGCCACTATAGATACAACCATTGGTATGGTTTTAGTCCAAGAAGAAGATGGAATTGAACATCCTATTTATTACTTGAGTCGTAATCTCAATGATACAGAAAGTAAGTATTCCTATGTCGAAAAGTTAGCATTGGGAGTCGTTCAAGCTGTACAGAGATTTTGTCATTACATGCTCCTCCGTAAGACTACCATTATATCATATTGCAACCCTATGACATACATTTTATCATGTCAATGGCTGGGGGGCAAATATTGAAAATGGATAGTAATTTTGCAGAAGTTTGATTTAGAATTCATCAAGTCTAAATCAAAGAAATCTCTTGTTTTCGCCGAGTTACTTTGTGATCTTCCCTCATCCTCCAATTATTTATCATCAGAAGCATCAATCTTGGATGATTCTTTGTTTCTTATTTCATCAAGTGATCCATGGTATGGAGATATACTGGTCTATCTCCAGACCCAAGCTTTTCGGCCTAATACCTCTCACTCTGAACAATGACGTACTCGATACCAAGCCAAAGATTATCTGATCATTGGTGATACCCTTTACCGTCGTGGTGTTGATACGATTTTACGTAGGTGCCTCACTCATGCAGAAGACGAAAAGGCTTTAAATGAATGTCATTCAAGTGCTTGTGGTGGATGTTAACACTCAAGTTTTCCCCAAAGTTGTAAGAAAGGGAAAGATGCTGAGGTAACCACAGACCAATCTTTTAGATACAGAATCTAGCCAATCTGTATCGAGAGAGGGCTCTCTCTTTATGATTTAGCTTTGTTTTTAAAGGTATTAGGCTAGTTATGAGGTTCAAGGCTCTTGATTGAGTTTGGGTGGTGAGATTCAATAGAATAGAGAGGTAAAACAGAGTAGTTCATTCCATTGGGCTAATGGAGTCAAAGAAGATGGCTTTCTGAATTTGGTTTCTTAATAGAGGATGGCTTCACAGAGCAAGGTAGTCAAACAGGGAACAAATAAAGGCTTGAAATAGATGGAATGGGTTCAAATGGGTGAAGGGCAGTTAAGAATCCTTCAACCTATTTAAAGAGAGAAAATGGATGGTTACTGATAAGGAGCAGTTAAGTATTCTTTAGCAAATAATCAATATGAAAGAATCAGGAAACATGAGCAATTAAGAGTTCACTATTTAACCAAATTCTGAAGAAAACATAGAGAACAATAAAGACTGAAAATAGAGTGCAATCAAGTAAATTCTAAAATTGACCTTTTCTTTATCATTCAGATTATGAAACACAAATGATATAATAAACAAGAAAACATTCAAAACACAAGATATAGAGGACTTATTGATCTAATGGTTGATTCAAAAAATCTGTGACAAGTCCTCTGCTTCAATTCTTCATCCAGTAGGCCAGTCAACAGTTTGATCCCAACAACTCTTTATTCCAAAATATCAATGTTAAAGTAAAGTCTAGGAATCCACACACCACCTTCAAAACTCTAGTGAAGGGGGTAATTATACAGAAAATTTGTATAACAAATATCTTGTAATAGCTGTGAGATAATATCTAGGATTTTAACTAATAAGAGTTTACAAAAATAGAAACAGCTAGTCTCTATGATAGGAAAAAGGGTAAACTAGTGTTGTGCTGGAGGCAGGCTCTTTAATTTGGCTGGCAGTTGTCTTCTGTAGTAACTCTGCACCGACTGCCTGTCTTAACTATGCTCTTTAATTCTAATTTGCCCCCTTTAATGCATGAGATGATATTCTTTGACTTTGATCTGATACTCTCCAATGCATGAGCTGCCACTCTTTAATGTTGATCTGACCCCTGCTCACCGCTATATGGTATTTAGCCTCAAAATTTCCCTTTTTCCAAGGGTAACAGTGCGGCTATGGATTTCTCTGTGGCTGGTATGTTGAGTTCTGTGGAGATTTGCTAAGAAAAAACGGTAATTGATGCCCTGATAGCCGATTGTTGGAGATAGCTGGAAAACGTACTCGTGTTTACAGAGGAAAACTGCATGATGCAGTTTGAATGGCTGCGAGCTCATTGATGTAGCCATTTTGGTCAAAAACTAGAGTAGACTTGGTCATTTTTTGTGCCCGGAGTAATAGTTTGCAGCAAACTACAGAAAAAATGGTGGTTTTGGCCCTTTATTTGATGAAAATGTAGTTTTGGCAGGAATTTTTGGTTTGAAGGATGGATGACGTCAGCGGGAGTACGGGGGCAGATGACGTGGTGGTGACATGGTGGGTGACATCAGCAGAGGGTGACATCAACGGATGATGTCAGCGGGGGTGGTAGGCAGTTTTACTCGCACCGCTTTTGGGGCTGGGCGGTTTCGGACGGAGGGTAAGCGATCATAGCAGGAATGCGATGCATGGTGGAGGTACGGGGGTAATACCGCCAGTCCCCCACGAGTTAACGTTCAGCGGTAAGGGGGTTCGTGAAATGATTGTCCATCGTTGGATGGTGGAACGGGGATCGGACGACGGACGCGCTTTGGAGATGGTAGAGGTTTAAACAGCGGGGCCGACATAATAAAACAATGTTTCTTAATGGTTTTCGGGGTAGCTTGGTTATTAATTAACCAGAGGTTAATTAATCCCATGATTTGCACACGGTGGGGAGGGTTATTAATAGGGTTCAAATAAACCAATTAATTCTCGAAAAAAACGTTTATGGTTATATTTCAACCAGGGGTGGGAATATGTAATGATATCGGGATTTTTTAACATAATTATATACGATATGAGATTGGGTAACAAAGCGGGATTTATATAATAAAAGTTAATAGTTAATACAAAAATGAATTGAGAAAGTGCTAAGCCAATGTTAAAAAACTTACGCTGAAAGGGGGGAAGAAAGGGGTTTTGAGGTGATATTTGTGCATTCTCCTAAGTAAAATAGGGTTTTACTTAGGCAATGTTTATGAAATGAGATGAGCGATTTATGAATGATATTAAGAACAGATCTTAATACTTTGGTGGGAAATTAGTAAATTATTAGAGAAAAATATGAAGGGGAGTTAGTTATGAAACTTTGCATCGCTTGAGCTGCTTCAAGTATAATGTCCGCCATTGCGCTTGTGATAGGGATTAGATTAACATACTGAGATACATGGTCCCTCACAAGTATCATTCTACAATATCAATCTACCTACTTGGCCTACTTTAGTCCTAGCATTTTTTCCTTCTTTCTTTGGGTGCATTTAGACTAGCAAACCCTCATCAAATTTTCTTTTCTTTGCATAGTAAGCCTACCTAAAATCTGCACTTGTTACATCCAAGGGCTCAGATTTAACTGTTGAGCCCCTTTGCTTCTCTACCTATCCACTTATCTGCCAAGATTAAACAGTTTGGTCATATTTTATTCTCTATCTCTAAAATAGGAAATTCAAACATGAACTAGCTAAGACTGAGCTGTTGTGGCATGAATTTAACAAGTTGCACACAATGCTTTATTACAGAGAATGAAAAAGTAGTGGCATTTTGGACTAGCACACTTTCCTAGTCTATTTTTGTTTGGGGTTCATTTGTTTCACTTTTTTGACCTTTTTATTCTTTTTACCCTTTGATTTTTCTTTTAGGGCATACCCTCTTTACAATTTTTTGATTTTTTTTTTTTGTATAATATGGAAAACCTTTGCAACAAGGAAAGGGATGAACATATTACAGAGCTCATCAAGTCAATCATGAAATATGACACCTATTGGTATAGGAGCATAACAGTGGCTCCACTTGGGGATGGCTTTCCCTGGTGGAAAGTCAAGAACAACTGGTCATATGGCATTTTAAATAAATTTTGTTTTGCTCTGAAATTTCCTTCAACTGGTTGCTTTATTGTATGTATGATAGCACATTTGTGAAGTTTAGGGCCTTCTCTTCAGGCTTCAACTGTTTCAAGTTACTATCCAATCCAAACTGTGACATTATCAAGGATATAGTATGTACATGTTAAAGTCAAAATACATTAAAAAACTCGATCAAAGTAATGTTTCAGCATTTGACCATTCACTGGTCCTCCTTCTGTTTCCGTGCCATCCAGGCTCTTTAGAAGGTAAGTATTGTTCCCTTGCAATGCCTCGATGATAAATGGCCCTTTCCATAGGAAGTCAAACTTCCCATGTTTTCCTTTGTCTTCTCTCCTGGAATCCCACCTTAGAACTTTGTCTCCAAGGTAGAAGTCTTCTGCTTTGGTCCTTTTATCAAATATTTTCTTGAGTTTTTCTTGTAACACTTGGGATCTTTGGTGCACTTCTTCTTTGGTCTGCTACAAATGGATGGTCTGATTTATTCTCCTTTGAATGTCATTGGGTTCCGCCTAAGCTTCTTGCAGTAATTTCATTACAAGAACTCCTAAAGATGAAGGAAACACAGCCTCCATGCCATAGACTAACTCATAAGGGCTAGTTCCAATAGATTTCTTTGTAGTAAGTCTATCTGCCCATAGTGCATTTGTGAGTTTCTTGTGCCAGTTTTTCTTGTTCTCCTCCAACAATTTCTTAATAATATTAATCAGGCTTTTATTGGAAGATTTAGCTAGACCATTACCTTGAGGGTAATAGGCTGTGGAATGGCTTAAAGTGATGTGGTATTTGTTACAAAAAATTATCATTTTCTTGGAATTGAAGGCAGCAGCATTATCGGTTATGATCTTTTCAGGATAGCCAAATCTAGACAGTATGTTGGTTTCTAAGAATCCTATAATCATTGTATCATTGGCTTGTCTAGAAGGAATGGCTTCTATCCATTTGGTGAAATAGTCTGTGGCAGTAAGAATCCACTTATGTTGGCCAGAAGAGGGAGGGTGTATTTCTCCAATGAAGTCCAAACCCCATTGTTGAAAGGGATTTTCAGTGGAAATTGGTCTCAAGGGTAAGGGTAATAGTTTCATTTTGCCTTCAAAAATTTGGCATTTGTGGCAAGCAGTGACAAACTTTTTTACATCAGCGAACAAGGTTGGCCAGTAAAATCTAGCCCTTAGGATTTTGTCTGCAGTTTATTTCCAGCAAAGATGTCCACCACAGTCTCCTGCATGAAATTCTTTGAGAACCTTGTCAGCTTCTTCTTTTATTAAACAATTCAATAGAATACCTTCATGATTTTTCCAAAAGAGAGCATTATCTAAAATACAAAATTTTGAATCTTTCATCTTTAAAAACCTTTTCTTTGTTCTGGATAACCCTGGAGGAGCCTGCAAGTTTAATAAGACATGAATTATATCAGCATACCAATGTGATTCTAAGAAGTCCTGGCTGATTTGTGGAGTCGCCATCTCCTGTTCATTATCCAGTTCATTAATATCCAGGGCTTGAAAGTTTGTTTCAGTCATGAGTTTAGCCAATCCTTGTCCTTTTATAAGCTTTGTAGGTTTTATCTCAATATCATACTCCAATATATTAGCTATCCATTTACCTCATTTGCCTTCAATTCCATCCTGAGTCAGGATGTCTTTGACAACAACATTTGGTACATAAGCTACTACATGGGAGTACAATATATAGACTCTAAAGTCTTTAATAGCTTTCACAAGTGCAAAAGCCTGTTTTTCCATGATTTTGTAATTTAGAGGTGCATCTCTAAGTGCTTTACTGAAAAAGGCTATGGGTTTTTCACATACTTAATCGTCTTTTTGCAGTAAAACAACTGTTATAGTGTGTTCTGAGGCAAATGAGAAAATTATGAAGTCACTATCGAACTTTGGACTTGTAAGGACTGGTGTTCTGGTCAAAGCCATTTTAATTTCTTGAAATGCTTGTTTGGCTTCTATGGTCCATTTAACCTTTGAATCCTTTTTCAACATATTGTTCAGCAATGTAATTAATTCGGCCAAATTAGATATGAATCTTCTTAAAAAGTTAATCTTTCCTAGGAAATCTTGAAGTTCTTTGACATTTCTGGGGTGAGGTATTTGCAGAATAGCTTCTATTCTAGCAGGATCAATTCTGATGCCATCTTTGGAGATGATATGGCCTAACAATTTTCCTTCTTCTAGACCAAACAAAGACTTTTTAGGATTTAATGAAATACCATACTTTTTGCATTTTAAAAACACTTGTCTCAAATGATCTAAATGTTGTTGATCTGATCTAGAAAACACAGTGAGGTCATCTAGATATATAACCAAAAAATCGTGAATTTCTTTTGCAAAAGCTATGTCCATTGCTCGTTGAAAGGTTGCCCCTGCATTCTTAAGTCCAAATGGCATTTTAACATATTTGAATGTACCCCATGGTGTTGTAAATGCAGTCTTTTCTTGATCATCAGGATGAACCAAAATCTGATTAAAACCTGAAAACCCATCCAACAGTGAGATCCTAGAAGCACCTGTACTACTCTTTGTAAAATGTGATCCATCTTAGGTAAAGGGTAATTGTCTTTCAAAGAAACCTTATTTACATTTCTTAAGTCAACACATAATCTGATTTCTCCCATTTTCTTCCTGGTAGGCACTAAATTAGACACCCACTCTAAAAATCTGATTGGAGCAATTATCCCTGCATCATGCACTCGTTTGATTTCTTTTTCAATTAAAGGAAGCAGTACAAGGTTGATTCTTTTGAGCTTTTGTTTGAATGGTTTTTTATTTTCCTCGAGGGGTATTATATGTTGAATTACAGAGGTGTCATAAGATTTCAGGTCTTCATAGCTCTAGGCAAAAACATCCTGGAATTCTTTGATCAATTCAACATACTTAAGTTTTTGATCAGGGGGCAAAGATTTGGACAATTTTACCATTTTTGGATTCTCTTTAGTTCCTATGTTGTAGTCTTCAATGTCTACTTTTAGAGGTTCCATCTAGGGTTTATTTGGAATATTGTTGAGATCAAAGAGATCTTCCAAAGGAGTTAATCCTTTGGGCAAATGATTGTCTTTCAAATTGATAACTTTAGATTCTCCTTCAATAATCTCATCAACATCTATTTCTTTAAGATCTTGTATTTCCTTTTTGGTAAATTTCGTTGGATGAAGCATTTGAGTTGCATTTTCTGCTGAAATGTCTATTTCTATCTGATTTGTTGGACCAAACTCACTAACTGTATCTACATCTATGTTAGTGCTAGAAAATTCTTCTTATAGGGTTAGAAAATTGTTGATCTATTTATCACTGTCAAACACTTGCCAGTTCTTTACATTATTAGGTATGGCTGGCCTGTGTCTAATTTCAGCTGTGAATTGATGATTTGGTTCAAATAGAAATTTACAGGTGCTGGCAAACATTGCTAGGCTATGAGCTTGCAAGTTATGTTTTCTCGGGATTTTGGCAAGATGAGTTTCTAGAAATGTATTGAGGATCTCTATAGTTGTTCCCCTATATTCTCTCAATTTGGGATCATTTCTCAAGAACTTCCCTTTTATCTGTTGAAGGATTAAATTAGAATCTCCTAGGATTGACACTCTAGTTGCTCCCAATTTTTTGACTAGTTTGAGACCTAGCAGTAGAGCTTCATGTTCAGCCATATTATTAGTGCACCTAAAGTTTAATCTGTAGGCATGGCCTTCAGCATGATTGTTTTCAAGATTGTTCACCCAAACTCCTGCTCCTGCTCCTAATTTGTTCACAGAACCATAAAATTCTAAGTACCAAAGGATTTCATGTTCATATTTAGTATATGGAGTTTCAGGGATCTGTTTAATAGGGAGATCTGATTTTTTGGTTTCTTCTGGTTTATCTGATGTTTCATGATTTTTAGAGATTTCTTGGATTCGGACACTAGACTTTTCATTTGCAATTTTTTCTGTTTCATCTGCTAGAACTTTTATTTCATGTGGGGGACTAATTTCATCATTGTAAAGGATAAAAGAATCCATATCTGAATGTACTGAGTAGATAGGGAAATTTTGAGGTTTCTCTTGACTACTTACTACATACTTCATTAAGGTTTCTCTGTATAGTCTCTTGGGTTGACCAAACACTGAAATAGTAGCGTAAGACATGTCTAACTGTAGAGATCCTTGAAGCTTTGCACCCCAAGATCTAGACAATAACATACCATATTTTGGTGGAATATCAGCTACTACTATGTCCATTAAGATGGTTTTGGCAGGATATTGGACTAGTGACACACATAAGTCTTTGATTAAACCCAAACATTTGACCTGACTTGAATCAAAAGAGAAAAGGTCTTTATATGGCCTGGTGATGTCAAGGTCTAACCTCTCCATTACAGATTTAGGCATTAAGTTATGGGAAGCACCAGAATCAAACATGGCATTATGAAGTATTTTATTATGTATGTTTAAACCTACATAGAAAGGAGGAACTTCTCCCTTTACTGTTTTTCCATTTACTCCAGGGCCAAATATCAATTCAGGCTGGTCATCAAAAACATTTACTGAATCTTCATTCACAGAAATTTTGAGTGATCTGCTGATTTGACTTCTGTAGACATTATGTTTAACTAATTCTGATAATGGAACAACTATCTTTAGTTTGCCTACTTCTGTCTCCAGACTGAAAGGTTTATTGGTCTGAGTTCTTGTATTTCGGACAACTGAATTATCTGCATTTCTATCCTCTTCAGGAGTGGGATTATGGGCTGAAGTTGTTTCCAAATCAAGTTCTAGAGGCTCTCCTACTTTTCCTTTAGAAGGAATAGAAGTGGAAGGTTGTGTGTTAGGTGGTTGATTATCTGATACATCTTCAACAATTGGGTTGTTTGGGTTAAGATCTGTTCTAGAAAGAAAATGTACAGGGGGGGTACTGATCTTACCTTTGTTAGGCTGCTTGGTATCTTTCTGTTTACTAGTTTCAGGGACATCTATTCTTCTACTCCTCAGATTGTATTGTTTATGGACTTCATAAATGGTTGTGTCATATCCCTCCCTAAAGTCAAATGCTTTACCTGACTGAGTTTGGAATTGTTTAAGGATGTGAGCTTCTTGATCCTCTTGGGTTAGGAAAAAATTTTGCTCATTGTTGAGTCCCATCAAATTAATTTGAGTGTCTTCTATTGGTTCATCAGAAGTTGAGGTTTCAACATAATTTTCTTGAAATGGGGGCCTAATATTTTGGTCAGGCCTTGTCTTTCCAGTGCTATGATTTTGGTTCTTCTTGAAATTTGAATTTCTCCCAGTGTTGCTTGGATGACCATCCTAAGGGGATTTTCTCTCGATTGTTTCTACTCTATCCCCAAGTCTATCCATTCCTTTAATGATAGCATCTAATTTTTGTTCAAAGACAGAAGGTTCTTCTTTGAAAGGTGTCCTCCTTTCAGCTCTGGGTCTAGATCGTTTAGATATCAGGTTGGCCTCAATACTGACAGCTATACTCTACATCTCTTCTAAGTTTCGAGGAGCCCTTTCCCTAAGTTGGTATGCCATATCAAAATCAAATGCATCAGGGAATTTAATCAAGGCCAAATCTGGAGGAGGTCGGAGATTTTGAGGAGTAGCATTGTAGACATTATTGAATCTGGTACAGTAGTCTTGGACAGTTTCTTGTGTGCCTCTTCTTAGGTTTTCATAATCTGATAAAATGTGGAGAGGATCTTTCCTCTTTTCCCATCTGTTCAAGAAGGTATGATAAAGAGCTTGTGGGTCATTGATACTGTTTGCAGGGAGGGCTCTAAACCAGGTTCTAACATCTCCAGTTAAACTTTGAACAAATACTTTCATTCTAATATCATCAGCATCAATCTCATAACTTTCAAAATAGTCGATCATTTTCTTGGTATGTTGTTGAGTTGTGTAAGTACCAGTACCTTCAAAATAAGTGATTTTACTTTGATAGTCTTGGGGCATAGCCCCTGGATTGGCAGGTAAGTTTAGGGGAGTATATCATTTTTCCATGGTTGCAGAAATAGATATGACAACTGGAAGAGTAGGGATAACAATGGGAATGTGTGTTGTAGATGGAGAAGTGGAAAGGGTAGTTTGAGGTGCTGATGGTGAACCTGGAGAAGCTATAGTAATCACAGAAAGGTTTGGTGTTGCTTTAGAGGTAAGCTCACATTGAATGTAGTTCTACAAATGTCTGTTAAGGTGTGAAGTAACAACTTCAATCTGCAAATTTTCAATGAATATTGAATTTTGAACTATGTGGGTTACCCCAGATTATGAAAAGGTCTCAAATAAAGAGTTTTTAAAATACTTATTAGAAGATTCGTTCTCAGGGTAGATCCACCTTAAAGGATAGGATCTTGATCTGTATAAAGGCCGAGAACTAGTAGAATTTTCTTGGCTCCCTAGTCTTCTAATAATCCTAGGAATTAGATTAGGATTTTCAAGCATAGGTGGGGGATTAGGATCAGGATTTGATCTGGTGTAATTAATCCTTTTTGAGGCCAGCTTTCTAGGTGTGTTTTTGATTTTTTTCTTGAAATACAACTTTAACAGTCTACTCTAGGAGGTTTTAGATGTGGGGATTTTGAACTTTCCTAAAAACATTTTGAAAAGAGGCACTAATCAAATATTTGAAACCAACTGTCCAATCTACAAGCTAAACCGGAGATAGACTGAAGTAGCATTCATTTACTTCTGCAATTGTAAAGAAAAAGCATTTCAAAGGCTACATGGATAACTTTCAGGCTCCGTCTATAGCTTATGAAATAAATAATAGTAACAAACAATTATTCAGATCCCCAGCGGAGTCGCCAATGGTGTTATCACTTAGGTTTTCCCCAAAGTTGTAAGAAAGGGAAGGATACCGAGGTAACCATAGAACAATCTTTTAGATACAGAATCTAGCTAATCTGTATCCGGAGATGGATCTCTCTTTATGATTTAGCTTTGTTTTTAAAAGTATTAGGCTAGTTATGAGGTTCAAGGGTCTTGTTTGAGTTTGGGTGGTGAGATTCAATAGAACAGAGAGGTAAAACAGAGTAGTTCAATCCATTGGGCTAATGGAGTCAAAGAAGATGGCTTTCTGGATTTGGTTTCTTAAAAGAGGATGGCTTCATAGAGCAAGGTAGTCAAACAGGGAACAAATAAAGGCTTGAAACAGATGGAATGGGTTCAAATGGGTGAAGGCAGCTAAGAATCCTTCAACCTATTTAAAGAGGGAAAATGGATGGTTACTAATAAGGAGAAGTTAAGTAATCCTTAGAAAATAATCAATATGAAAGAATCAGGAAATAGGAGCAATTAAGAGTTCACTGTTTAACCAAATTCTGAAGAAAACACAGAGAACAATAAAGACTGAAAATAGAGTGCAATCAAGAAAATTCTGAAATTAACCTTTTATTTATCATTCATATTATGAAACACAGATGATATAATAAACAAGAAAACATTCAAAACACAGGATATAGAGGACTTATTGATCCAGTGGTTGATTCAAGAAATCTGTGACAAGTCCTCTGCTTCAATTCTTCATCTAGTAGGCCAAACAACAGTTTGATCCCAACAACTCTTTATTCCAAAATATCAATGTTACAGCAAAGTCTAGGAATCCACACACCACCTTCAATACTCCAGTGAAGGGGGTACTTATACAGGAAATTTGAATATCAAATATCTCATAACAGCTGTGAGATAATATCTATGATTTTAACTAATAAGAGTTTACAAAAATAGAAACAACTAGTCTCTATGATAGGAAAAAGGGTAAACTGGTGTTTTGCTGGAGGCAGGCTCTTTAATTTGGCTGGCAGCTATCTTCTATAGTAACACTACGCCGACTACCTATCTTAACAGTGCTCTTTAATTCTGATCTGCCCCCTTTAATGCATGAGCTGATATTCTTTGACTTTGATCTGATACTCTTTAATGCATGAGTTGCCACTCTTTAATGTTGATTTGACCCCTGCTCACCGATGTCTGGTATTTAGCCTCGAAATTTCCCTTTTCCCAAGCGTAACAGTGCAGCTATGGATTTCTCTATGGCTGGTATGTTGAGTTCTGTGGAGATTTGCTAAGAAACCACGGTAATTGATGCACTGATAGCCAATTGTTGGAGATAGCTAGAAAAGGTACCTGTGTTTACAGAGGAAAACTGCATGCTGCAGTTTGAATGGATGTGAGCTCGTCGATGTAGCCTTTATTGTTAGAAACTGGAGCAGACTTGGTTGTTTGTTGTGCCTGGAGCACAGTTTGCAGCAAAATATAGAAAAAATGGCATTTTTGGCCCTTTATTTGAAAAAAATGTAGTTTTGGCGAGAATTTTTGGTTTGAAGGACGAATGACGTCAGCAGGAGTACAAGGGAAGATGATGTGGCAGTGACATGGCAGGTGATGTCAGCAGAGGGTGACGTCAGTGGGGGTGGTAAGCGGTTTTACCCGCACCGCTTTTGGGGCTGGGTGGTTTCGGACAGAGGGCAAGCGATCATAGCGGGAACGCGACGCGTGGCAGAGGTAGGGGGGAAATACCGCCGGTCCCCCATGAGTTGACGTTCGGCGGTAAGGGGGGTCGTGAAATGATCGTCGACCGTTGGATGGTGGAGCGGGAATTGGACGGCGGACGCACTTTGGAGATGGCGGAGGTTTAAACAGTGGGGCCGACATAATAAACAATGTCTTTTAATGGTTTTCGAAGTTGATTTTATTGGTTCAGGGTAGCTTGGTTATTAATTAACCAGAGGTCAATTAATCCCATGATTTGCGCACAGTGGGGAGGGTTATTAATAAATTTCAAATAAACCAATTAATTCCCGAAAAAAATGTTTATGGTTATATTTCAACCGGGGGTGGGAATATGTAATGATATCAGGATTTTTTAACATATTTATATACGATACGGGATTGGGTAATAAAGTGGGATTTATCTAATAAAATTTAATAGTTAATATGAAAATGAATTGAGAAAGCGCTAAGCCAATGTTAAAAAACTTAGGCTAAAAGAGGGGAAAAAGGGGTTTTGAGGTGATATTTGTGCATTCTCCTAAGTAAAATAGGGTCTCACTTAGGCAATGTTTATGAAATGAGATGAGCGATTTATGAATGATATTAAGAACAGATCTTAATACTTTGGTGGGAAATTAGTAAATGATTAGGGAAAAATATGAAGGGGAGTTAGTTATGAAACCTTGCCTCGCTTGAGCTACTTCAAGTATAATGTCCGCCATTGTGCTTGTGATAGGGATTAGATTAACACACTGAGAGACATGATCCCTCACAAGTATCATTCTGCAATATCAATCTACCTACCCAGCCTACTTTAGTCCTAGCATTTTTTCCTTCTTTATTTGGGTGCATTTAGACTAGCAAACCCTCATCAACTTTTCTTTTCTTTGCATAGTAAGCCTACCTAAATCTACACTTATTACATCCAAGGGCTCAGATTTCACTGTTGAGCCCCTTTGCTTCTCTACCTATCAACTTATTTGCCAAGATTAAACATTTTGGTCAGATTTTATTCTCTTTCTCTAAAACAGGAAATTCAAACATAAACTAGCCAAGACTGAGCTGTTTGGCCATTCATCAATTGTGGCATGAATTTAACAAGTTGCACACAATGCTTTATTACAGAAAATGAAAAAGTACTGGCATTTTGGACTAGCGCACTTTCCTAGTCTATTTTTGTTTGACATTCATTTATTTCACCTTTTTGACCTTTTTATTCTTTTTACCCTTTGATTTTTCTTTTAGGGCATACCCTCTTTACATTTTTTTGATTTTTTGATTTTTTTTTTTTGGATGATATGGAAAACCTTTGCAACAAGGAAAGGGATGAACATATTACAGAGCTCATCAAGTCAATCATGAAATATGACACCTATTGGTATAGGAGCATAACAGTGGACATTCATCTGGTTACGCTACCACACAAAGAATTCTCTGTGCTGGTTACTTCTGGCCAACTATATTCAAAGATTGTATTCTTGCTATTAGAAGTTGCCATGCTTGCCAGATATTTGACTGAAAAACTAGATTACCACCTACACTGCTGCATCCAGTTGTTGTTGTTGGCCCATTCGCCAAATGGGGCATTGACTTTATTACATGTAACCCCACCTTAGCTAGGGGGCATGGGTATATTATAGTCATCATTGACTATTTTACCAAATGGGCTGAGGCGATGCCAGCATTGAATAACAGTGGCGAAACGACTGCTTTATTTTTCTTCAACCATGTGGTTGCTAGGTTTGGTGTACCACAAGCTGTAGTTACAGATCATGGATCACATTTTCGCAATCACATGATGGTTGAATTGATCACTAAGTTAGGATTGTCACATGATAGTTCTACTCCATATTACCCACAAGCTAATGGACAAGTTGAGACTATCAACAATGTCCTTAAGCACATGTTGCAAAGAATGATTGGAGTTCATAAAATAAATTGGCATTTAATCCTGTACTCGGCTTTGTGGGCATATCGAACCTCGGTGAGAAATGCGACTGGATTCACACCCTTTCAATTGGAGTATGGTTTGAAAGCACTCTTACCAATACAATGTGAAATCTCGTCTCTCAAACTTGCAATTGACCTACTACCGAAACTTCTGAAGAAGAAGCACGTTTCTTGGAGTTAATCCATCTAGATGAAACCCATCATGATGCCACATTGGCTAACGAAGCACACAAGAAATGTATTAAGGTGCAATATGATAAAAATGTTAAGCCTCGTGTCTTCTCAAAAGGTGACCTAGTCTTGCTTTATGATCAAGAGTCTGATAAACTTGGCGCAGGAAAATTTGAACCGCTTTGGATGGGCCCTTATATTGTTAAGCGTGTTTTGATGAAAGGTGCCTACGAGTTAGTGGACTATGATGGGATTCCATTGTCGCAGCCCCGAAATGGGTTGTACCTTAAACGTTACTATGCTTAGTTAAGTGTAGTAAAACTCACTGTATATATGCTTTGATTGCATGTGTGTGTGTGTTTCTTTTAGAGTTCTTATTTGGTTAAGTAATCCACTTTGCATTTGTTGCAGATGTCAAACTTTTTGGAACCATTTGTTGGTTATGCTGATGGGGCTAGTCATAGTACGCATAATTTATCCTCTGTAGCATGGGCCATTTTTTCTCCAAGCGGAGAGTTAGTGAGTTTTAGAGGGATATGTATTGGAAGATCGACAAAAAATATCACTAAGTATATCACGTTGAATGAACTCCTCTCTGATGCCATTTCACTTGGCATACGTCAAATCATCATTAGGTTAGACTCACAACTTGTTGTACTACAACTTACTGGCATTTATATCGTCCGAAACCCAGCAATTCATCGCATGTTCCTTAGAGTTCGTATTTTGGAAAGGTATTTTGAGTTTATTCAATATCATCATATTTCCAGAAATCTAAACATATTAACTGATTCTCTAGCAAATTATGTGTTAAATAGACATTTGCGACATATGTAAAAGTAAATATTTTCAATTCACATCATCAATTGAATAGGTTTGCATCACTTAACTATAATAAAACTCTGAAAGTAAAATAGATGATTGTTTTAAAGGTTTTTACAAATAGTTTGTGTCCAAGACAAAAAATGGTCATCTGACCAAAAGACTCAAAATGAATGCAAAAAACATCTAAGTAGACTAGTGTTGCTCATGATAACAGGTCACAACCTGTGCTATCATATGTAAGAGTCTCATCCAATGACTCGGCACACCGATGGTATGGTCCAGCAGTCGCATAGGCAACTCCTCGATCCAGACATCCGAAATGCCTAAGGTCAAACCCTCTATGTGATCTTGTAGCTTAGCCAATGTCTCAGCTAAGTCTAAATCTCGGAGAACTACTCTCCCAACAGGTCTTTGTGCTGGCCCACCTGCCTCTCATTGGTACCCCATAGGTCGAACAGGTCCAACATCTGCATACATTAAAAAATGTTTTGTTTAGTCTTGGAAATAATCAAAAAACACAAAAAAGGTAGAAAATTTAAAATAAAAAACACTTTGGTCAAACAATTTACCTATAGCACTCCACTATGATCCAACTGTTAACATCAAATCTGGATCACCACGAAAATCCATTTCTGAATATGGATATTCTAAGAAGGCCATATCCTGTCAATAAAACCACTCAAAGAATGCAGGGGTAAATGAGATCAATGACTGACCAACATGTCTAGCCATAAGATCTACCTATTTCTGCATCCATGGATCTCTAGGTCTAGATACTCCTAGTGAAATAAGTTGTGGCTGCATAAGTGGAATTATCTCCAAAATTAAAGAGAATAGAGATGGCTCCTACCTGGTCTAGATGGCATGAGGAATGGTCCACTGAATCCTCCGCAATCAGTTAGTGAACTTCGAGGTAAAAACTGCTGCAGAGCACCAAAATCAAAGGGTAAAAGTGAAATGGTAAAAATGAATGGTAAAACTTGTTTTTATGTTTATTTCTTGCACATTGATTGAGTAAACATTAGTTTTTATTCATTTTTATCCATGAAACAGGTATTTTTAATCTATTTTGATGGTGTTTTGAGCAGGTTTAACAATTGAAATGTAGAATTTCACGTGCTCAAATGTAAATTGAACATCTTTGACCACAAAGCAAACTTTTATCTCTTTTTTGAGCTTTGTTAAAAATGAAAAAGGAACCCCCTCGAGTCCTCTTGAAGCTCTTTTCAGAATCTCTAAATATGAAAAGATTGTCGAGCGCTTTTCCATTCCAGCACGTTAAACGATTGGAAACGATATCTCTCTTGTATTATTTTATGCCTTTTCGGACTTGAGAGATTATTTTATGAAAATGAACTTTTGGATTTTCCTTTTCATCCCTTTTCAAACTCCCTAAACATGAAAAGGACCAAGTTATATTTGTTGTTAAACTCATTAAAAACATCAAATAGTGACAAACTTGTCCATCTAGACAAGACCAAGTTTCACCTTTGTTAGACTCATTAAAACATCAAATAGCGATGGATTCACCCGAGGGTTGAAATTATACAACAAGCATATGTTATCCTCCTCAAGCTTGATAAAAAATAAAGAGGTACTGGTCAACAATGACTGGGGAAAATGGGGAAAATCCGAGAAAACTTTATGGTAGCAAGTCACTCTTAAACATGACACTTTCACCTCATCACCGTGAGGTCATTCAGCTTGATGGTTATCACACCATTGGTCTATCATACCATCCATTAATTTTTTTTGTGTCAATGCTACCAATTCATCTTAGTGTCACCGACATGTTCAAGAGAAGTCATTCAGTGCAAAATTCATCCTTTGCAATACCGTAAACCTTCATTTTCATGACCACCATTCCTAAACCTTGCTTCGTCAGTCGATTTTTCATCTCCAAAATCATTTACCTCGTTTTGTGTCGTTGCTGTGGGATACATCAAGGCCTTCCTACGATGAGTCACTTTTTGTCGACATCAGCACATCATCCAAGAAGTTGACTTAGAAACACCCCTTCAGTACCTTGAGGCTTGCATACATCAATCACAGGTTTCTTGCTTCCAGCGATAGGTTGACATCACTGGCCTTCGACCGAAAGACTTTTTATGGCATTCAACATCAAATCATTTATTCACACCATGCAAAATGTACTATAGTACCTTGAGGGTCATTATCATTATTGGTGATTCCTCTCGTGTCTGTCAACGGCTTACATCATTGGCTGGTAATTAGACGATGTCTTCCCATGTTCGACTTTAGATCATCTATTCACATGGTTAGACTTGTACTTGAGCGAAATGTTGAACAATATTGAAGACCCCGGATCTAGTTTCATCCATCCGGGTTGCGATATTTTTAGGATTACTAAATCAAATGTACAATGGCCTTACATTCATGGTCATCCATTCATGGGTCTATATCTATAAACGACTATATTTGTACATGTAATGAAAGTTTATAATTTGAGCATGGGTATGACTTCACTCAGCAAGTTCATGAGAAAAAATCAAATTAGCATGATATATGTATTGTAATTTATGCAAGTCACCTTGCGCTTCAAAACCTCCTCTCCACATGATAAAGCATTTCACTTGACATACATATTTACGACTTCATGCTTTAGGGGGAAACTGTTACAGATCCATTTGGTCACATCAACCCCAACCTACAGATTAGTACTATTAGGGCCCATCAAACCCTAAATCAGTTGTTACATGCCCTAAAGAATTCAACCATCAGAACACCTAGCTTCCCAAGTGATTCCATGACTGAAATCATCCAAAAACTTCCTCTAAGAAGATCAGCGCAAGCAAGCCTTCATTAGGGTGCATTGTAGTGCAGCACGGTACACTACCAGGGTGCGCTGTAGTGCAGCCCAGTACACTACCAGGGTGTGCTGTAGTGCAGCCCAGTACACTACCAGGGTGGATCAGCACAGGTAGATACACTAGCAGTGTGCACTGCAGTGCAGACAATACATTGTTAGTGTGCATTACATCACACTTGGTCCCTCTTTGGCCTGCACTGGGTGAATTTGAGTGAATTTCCATGAGGGTTTGAAAGATTCCTTATCCATTGGATGCCTCTAGAAGTTTCTCAAGGCTATCCACTCCTTTGGGTTTGTATTTGGATGAGGGAGGGAGTTAAGGAACATCAATCCGTTTATCCTTCCCTCATGGAACTAAATCCTAAATTGGGAGAGCATTCATAATCACCATTAATGGCCTAACTTCCTTCAGTCACCTATAAAAGGACCACTCATCTAAGTGATCAGGGGCTAGTTGGGCTGGAAATTATTGAATTATAGGGAGATGATTTTAGTATGAGATTTGAGTTGATTTCAAGTATTGTAATGATGTGAAAATGTCTTTCTTGTTATGAGGAGAGGATGGGATTGAACTGGAGGAGTGATGCTGAATCAAGCAATGGGTTGTAACTCTTCCTTAAAGTGTTCAAGTATTTTTCCATATGTTTGTGTTATTCATTTATGCTTTCATATGTGTATCATGTACTTGATTCCATGCTATGTTTAATCAATAGATCATTATCATATGCTTTGATCAGTTGTTGTCTTCTGTCTATGTGCAGGTACTCTTCAAGTAGATTAAGTATGGAGAGGAGTGATGGAGTTGGTCAAGGGAGATAAGGAGCAAGCGAAGGCTACAGGTAGGCATCTTTGCCTCTCATTTAATCTATTGGTCATAGGAAAAGTAGAGAATGCTTTGCATTGTTGTTCTAGACTTTGCTACTAGTCTAGGGGTTTACGTGTTTATTTGTAGACACTAAAAATTCCCAAAATAGGGTGAATTTTAGGTACCCAAAAAACCCATCATGTTCCTTTTGATTGGTTCTCGTAGGATTTCTGGGTCACTATAATTCCTACAGGATCATCCTATAGGTTTTCAGGGGATCCTGTAGGAATATAGGGGATCCTGTAGAAAACAAAACCTTTGCATAAATCGAAGCAATGGAGTGGAAAAATGACAAAAATGATGGAGGGATGCATGGTAAGGAGTGGAGAAGATGAATATGTGAGAGACAGGGGTCTCCTTGCAATCCTCTTTTTCTTCTCAATTGTCTTTCTCGCCCATGTGCAAGTGGAAATTTCATGACAATTATATATTTTTCTCTTTTTTTTTTTTTGAAAAACAACTAGGCTACCTCAAAGAGGTTTTCACCCTAGCTCTTTGCCCTGGGTGCCTCAAGGAAGGTTTTCATCCAAGGATATTCTTATTCTCTTATTCATTTTGTTCTTTTTTCTCTTTTTTTATTTTTATTTTTTCATCATTGGGCCGCCTCACGAGGTTTTCACCCCCAAATATGGGACTCAGGCGCTTGATGGAGGTTTTCACCTGAGTCCATATTCTTTTTTCTTTTTTTTCTCAGTGATTTGATGAGGGAGGAGCTGGAACTTGCTCCACCATCATCACTATTTTATTGATACTATCAATGAAATCTTGTTTTGATAAAGGTCTCTTGTACATTTTAAATTGATTCCCATGAACAAGCAAAGGAATGGCTTCCTCATCTATAGTTTTGATTTGCAATGAACCATTATCATGGTACCTTTCCACAACATAAGGTCGAAGCCACCTTGTCCTTAAATTGCCCTTGAAGTATTTATACCTAGAATCATATAACAATGCCTAATCACCCTCCTGAAATTGCTTCTCCTTAATATGTTTATCATGCCAGATCTTCCTCTGAAGTTGAACTATCTCTGTATGTAGGAGTGCTTGCACTCTAAATTCATCCAAGCCATTCAATTGAAATAATATCTCTTTTTGTGCACTGCTGAGATCCAAATCTAGTTGGGCTACCATCCTTAGTGTGTTATATTCAAACCCAATGGACAGCAGAGCCTTTTTCCCATAGACCATATCATAGGGTGTGAATCTAGTGGTGGTCTTCCATTTGGTATTATAGACTCAGGTGGCCTCAACTAGTCTTTCTTCCCAATCCTTCTTGCTATTACTCACCACCTTGGTTAAGATGCCCTCCAGTGCCATGTTGGTCACCTCCACTTGCCCATTAGCTTGTGGATGTTAGGGGTGGAGGTCCTATGCTTGATCTTGTCATGGCTGAGTAGGTTTTCAATCATGTTGGAGGTAAACTGGTTGCCTTGGTCTGTAACCAACTCTCTAGGGTACCCAAATTTGTAGAATACATTCTCCCTTAGGAACTTATCCACCTTCTCTTTTGTTGCTACCTTAATTGCCTTGGTTTCAGCTCACTTAGTCAAATAATCAATGCACACAGTAATGTATTTTTTTTGCTTTGATGGAGGCTTGATAGGCCCAATGAAGTCCATGCCCCACTTGTCAAATGGCTCGAAAGTCACTTGAGGCTATAGAGGCATTTCATTTTTGGAGTAGGCCTTCCCATCCTCTGGCACCGATCACACTCACTAGTGTAATTTTTCACATCCTCATGAAAAGTGGGCCAATAATAGCCTACTTGTAACACTTTGAATGTTGTCCTCTTTACTACAAAGTGACCTCCACAAGGCCCATCATGATAGATCAGAAGGATGTCAAATACTTCGTCTTCCCTTACACACCTTCTCAAGATTTGATCTACGCCAAGTTTGAAAAGATTGCCCCCAATCCAAGTGAAGGGGGTGCTTTTCCTGACTATCTTGCTCTTTTCTTTGGAGAGAAAGTTTGGTGGGAACTATGATGATACCAAATAGTTGTCTATATTAGTAAACCATGGAGAGAGAAATGAAGTAGCAAACAAGTGCTCATTTGGTAACTGGTCATCCACCATTACTTATTCACCTGCAGGCACATTTACCCTAGATAAAAAGTTTGCAACAACATTTTCCTTACTAGGTTTATTAACAAAGGTTAGATCAAACTGTTGTAATAAAAGAAGCCATCTTATAATTCGAGCATTCATGTCTGGATTTTTATTTAAATATTTGATTACAACATGGTCAGTATGCACAAATGTTTGATAGCCTGTAATGTAATGCCTGAATTTGTTTAATGAATGCACAACAGCCAAGAGTTCCTTTTCGGTCACTGTATAATTCAGCTTAGCCTTTGACAAGTTCTTACTGATAAAATAGATAGCATAAGATAGTTTTTCCTCTACATGACCTAGGGTTGTTCCTATGGCTTTATGTGAGGCATCAGCATGAATATGAAAGGGGAGGGCCTAGTTTGGGCATCGAAGAATTGGTAAAGTGGTTAACTTACCCTTTATAATGTCTAAGGCCTCTTGACATCTTTTTGACCATATAAACTCAGAATCATTTTCCAACAACCCAAATAAAGGAGACGTGAACTTGATGAAGTCCTTTATGAACCTTCGGTAGTATCTAGCTAACCCTAAGAAACTTCTGACATCTCTCTACTTTTGAGGAGGTGGGACCCTTTGGATGATGGGTATTTTTTTTGGGTCCACCTGCAGTCCTTGCTGCTATATTGAATGACCTAGCACGACCCCTTCAGTCATTAATAATTCACATTGTTTTCAGGACTAAGAAACAGGTTCATTTCAATGCATTTGTGCAGTACTTTGCCTAGGTTAGTTAGGGCTTCTTGAAAATCACATCAATAAGGTGTAATATCATCCATATAAATCTCCATCGCATCATGGATTAATTCAGTGAAAATACTCAACATTACTCTTTCGAAAGTGGCAAGAGCATTGCATAGGCTAAAAGGAAGGACCCTATAAGAAAAAGTACCCCAAGGACAAGTGAATGTGGTCTTATCCTAGTCTTCTAGGTAGATTTCGATTTGGTTGTACCCACTCAATCCATCTAGGAAAGAGAAAAACCTTTTCCATGTCAGGCTGTCTAGCACTTGGTCAATGAAGGGTAGAGAAAAATGATCCTTCCTTGTGGCTTTGCTCAAATCCTTGTAATCGACACAAATCCCCCACTTACCATTTTTCTTGGGAATTAAGCCAAAGGGGAGACCCACTCACTATCGGAGATAGGGTAAATCAATCCTGCATCTAGCATTTTTTGCAGTTCTTCTTTGAATATATCTTTAAGAGATGGATTCATCCTCCTTTATGGTTGTCGGATCGACTTGCAACCTTCTTTGATGTATATGTGTTGAGTACACACTGAGGGGTGTACTCCCTCCATTTCCTTGTAACTCTAAGGGAAGGCTTCTAGATTTTCCTTCAACATGTTGCATAACTTCTCCTCTTTGAGAGCAGAAAGAGATGGATTAATTTTCAAGGTTTTCTTTGGGCCGAATTCTATGGTTTTGACACAGAGTGGGTTGGAATTGGCCAAGCATAAGTCAATTGGATGATTGTTCTAGGTTTCCTTTATGGCTTCTTCTAAAGGTAATGAACCAGGAGTTGGACTTTGGAGAAAGTGTTCAATCAAGTCATCGTCATCTTGCTCTCCTCCTCCCATGGTTGCTTCCAAAGTGTAAAGTTGGGTGGAGTAAACCTCCTCTTCTTCCTCCTCCTCCAACCATAAAGGTAAATCATGCTCTAGAGAAGGTTGAGTAGGAGGGTATAGGACTAACTACTTGGACATATGCCCGTTCTTGATGGTCATATTCCCAGCTTTGTATTTAATGTAAGCATCATATGTGGCCAACCATGGCCTCCCAAGGATGATAAGATAACTAGTAAGCTTAGCCTTGGGCTGGAGAACTAGGAAATCTGCAGGGTTTTCCTAGAAGTCAATGGAGACCATCACATCCTCCACAATTCCCTCAGGGGTTACTGTGAAATAGTCTACAAGTTGTAGAACTATTGTGGTATTCCTCAATGACCCTTGGAGGATGAGCTTGAGCATGGTGTCCTTGGTCATCACATTAATGGCAGCCCCAAGATTGATCAGTGTGTGTCAGACAATGGTTCCATTGATGTGCACATCCACTACAGGGCTTTCAGGGTCCAAATATTTTGGAGATATTACCTGCCCCAGCATTAAGTCAGACAACTGCCCAATGGAACTAATGGTAGGGGCATCCCTTTTTCACCTCCTTGGATTCTTGAAGCATTTCTCCTTAATCAACTTATTGTAAATGGGAACATCTTTTATTTCCTGGAGAAGGGGTATCTTTACACATAGATTTTTCAATTCTCCCAGAAGTTCAATTTCTTCTGGGGTAGGCTGGAGTGGTTGGGCTAATCTCTCAGGAAAGCATGGATTTACTTTAAGGTTTCTTTCCTCTCTTTCTTCCTCAACCTCCCTAGGTGGAGGGGGAGGTTGGTTATCCGAGAGAACTCTCCTAGATCTCAGGTTAATATCCTAAATTTCCACAGCATAAGATGGATATGATGTCTCTCCATTGTATACTTACGGAGCCTACCTATTGTTCGGGTTCAGATTCAGATGGGTGGGAATCTGGGGTTTCTTAGGGGAGCAAAGTGTAGGAGTTGTGGTTTGGTAGGTGGTGGAGGCAATAGAGCTGGAGTGTTGTTGTATTGGGGCCTCCACCCCTGGAGTGGTGTATTCCACTAAGGTTGTGGCAAAGTGTAAGGTTGAAATGACTGGTTGGCTGGCTGGGAATGATACTGAGATGCATAGGACCAAGGAGGGGGGGTAGACCAGGAAGGATGAGCAGGGGGTTTCCAAGAAGGTATAGTTGTGGTTCGGTTGGGGTTGTAATATGCATGGGATGACCCTTGCATGCCCTGCTAGTATGGTCTAGGCCCAAGAGGTCTCCTTTGGTTAATGTAGCAAAGCTGCTCAGTGACCCCTTCAGCTCCTTGATATACAACTTTGAGTCTGGGTAAAGAAGGGCACTTGTCTATGGAGTGGTTTTCTTCATAGACTGAGAAAATTTCAATACAGTTCAATGGACATTCGTTCCTAGGATGCCTCCTGGTGCATCTAGGACAAAAGATGGCCAAGGCTCTCTCTGCTTCCTCCTACTTCCTTTTAATGTTCATGGTGTCCATTTGCAAGGAAAGGGTTTTTAGAATCTCGCTTTTGGAATCTTCCAGCATGTTTCCAATTTCACCCTTGATGGATGAGTTGGAAGATGATGTACTGGCCATAGGTTGACTACCCCTACCCTTTTTCCTAGCTGCCCTAGAATGGTTTCTAAACATAGCCTTGATATCCTCATAGGGTAATTGGTAGATATCTCCTCCTGCTAACAAATGTAAGGTATCTAGAAGATCTTCTCTTACTCCCCTGAGCAGGACCAGCTTTAGTGACTCAGGGTCAAGTGTGCACCTGGCCCTTTTGTAACTGAGCTGGAATCTTTCTTCGTAGTCTTCTAAGGATTCATCAGGGCCTATGGTCATCCTGAAAATTTCTTCTTTAGTATTCTTTGACCGATAGTAGTCTCGATATTTGTTGTTAAAGGCCTGCTACATATAAGCCCAAGTTGTGATTTTATCTCTAGGTAAGCCCATGAACTAGCACAATGCTGCATCCTTGAGGGTAGATGGAAATAGTTTTAACTTTTTCTCATCATCTATATAGTCATAGGTTCGGCATATAACAACAAACTCAAATAGGAAAGTGTTGGGATCCTCTATGGTCAAGCCATGGAAATGAGGTAGGGTAGAGGGGCTTATATTTTTCATCTTAATGTCGTTTTTGGTTTCTCTGATGGGGAAGGCAACTCAACTCTCTTTCTATTCCCTCTGTCATTTCGGTTTTCATCCATTGGTTCAGTAGGAATGGGTTCCTCTTATTCTTCTTCCCCTATAGGTTCTTCAAATATGTCAGGTTTCTCACCTAAAGGTTCCTCTAGTTCACATCCACCAAAGAAGAGAGAAGGTTGGTTGTTGGATGTGGTGGGAGTATTTGGCAAACATTTCCTTAAGTTGTCCCTATTCCTACGAGGCATGAAAGGAAATATTTTTGGGTTGGTTTTGTATTAATTTTTTTTTCTTTTTTCTTTTTAGCTCGAAACTACTTGCAGAAATGAAGTTGTTGATTGAATGAAAATCACTGACAAAATGAAAAAGCTACTTGCTGAATTGAAATCCTACTTGTAGAATGGGAAGGAAAGTAGATAATGACAAATGAAAGAAAGGAAGCAACTACATTAATTTTGCAGAAATAAACTAACGGTAGAATATTGAAGACAAGAAATAGAAGAAAGGAAAGAAGTAAACACATTATACTCAGACACCTCCCTGGAAACAACGCCAAAAACTGATGAGCGCCAGTATTGCAGCAAGGATGTTGCAACTCCTGGGCTACCAACTTTACTTATCAACCCAGGGTTTGTGCAAACTTGGAGGTGACAGTGTTGTATGCACAAGTAAAAGTGATGGTTCTGCTTGTTGTCACTATTCAGCTGGCAAGAGATCACAGGGGTTCCAAGCTAGACCTCTATAGAGTTATAAGAAGCTTGATTCTTTGATGGAAGAAGGGAAAATCTACTCTAAGAGACTTATTCTACTGCAGTAATGAAAAAAACACCATGTAATGCTAAATCACACCATACCCTAATTAACCATTTAAGAAGTTATGCTAAGTAGAATCTCTAAATCAACACTAAAAAAATGCTATTATCTGAGTTGCAGAAGTAAAAAGCATCAAATAATACTAATGTGTACGCAAAAAAACTAAACTAAATCTGTTTTAACATTTTTGGGATTTTTTATGCAAAACCAAGTATGCAAACTAATTGTTCTTGTGGATGTGACAGGTGGATGGAAGGTGTTTAAGGATGGCTAGAAGGTTTATGAAGTGGTTGGATGGTGTGGAGGGGTCCTAGGAGGCATTTTGTGACTTCCTAGAGGTTTCCCATCAATTCGGCCTCAAAACAAGCCATTTCAAGAAAACCTACAGGATGATCCTGTAGGAATTACCGAAGACCTAAAGGATATAATTGAGAGCTAATTGTGAGGTGATGGAGGTGTTGGGAAGCTTGGGAAAGGTGTTTGATGAGGGGAATGGGGTGTTAGAAGGTCTAAGAGAACTCAGGAGTCAATATCCAAGATAAGAGATGGCTATATTCTCTCAATGTATCTAGGGGAATTTCAATGAAAAATGATGAAAAACTAGTGAGGGTGATCGTGAAACAAGAGATGGATATGGTGGATGAAGTGGAAGGTGGCTGCTGGTGATGAATTTTGGGTCTCCTCTTGAAGTACCTTCTCTTATTAAAACGTTTTTGTCTTCCAAGAACTATGCAACATGATACATTTTCATAAACTAGAAAAGCATGAATCAATTGCATATATTATGCATGAAGAAAGTTACTGAAGGGAATGCAAACATGACTGAGATCTTATTGCAAAAATGGATATGGAAAAAGATGAAAATGAAATCTACCTTGCAACATGAACCAAATACTGAATCAAGGACAAAAACTCCAAAGCTAATACAAGAACTAGAAATATGTGTTTTTGGGGCTGCTGAAGGGTCCCTTCCTCAAGTCATGGTCCCAGAGGGAGGAAGTGAGGCCGAGACACCTAGTGAAAACCTTATGGTGACCCTTTTTCTCCTTGCTAACCTGCTACTTGAAAGAAGGCACAAATGGTAGAAAACTATCGCACAACCAATCTAATATATATTGATGTAATGGAAATGCATCTACTAAGCAAATGAACAATTAAGCTATGATTCTATACTAGCATACATGTACATTAAACAAGAGCCTTGGCTACTAGGGTTTCTCCCTAACCCAAAAGCTTCAGCCCTCTGAGTTAAATCAGTGTGGTTCAAACAAAAACTCATTCTTATTACCAAAAAAATGGATTACATCAAAAACATCCACAAGTCTTGTAGCTTGAAAATAGAGTAGAGTTTTACAATAAAAAAAACCCTCGAATCCTACTGAGGTCCTAGACCTCTCTACTTATACATATGAAGTCTCCAACAACTTCCTTAAAATTAGGGAGGCTCGGCTCCCAAACTCAAAATAAACTGGTGCTTTGTCTTTCACTTGCTTGGCTGCCTTCTAGTCCTCATGATTTGGCTATTTGCACTCCGAGGTGATGGAGGAATGTTCAAATGGAGGAGTAGTAAATGAGGAGGATTTACCACCTATAATCCCTCTCCCTTTTCCCATTCAAGTTTTGACCTTGGTCTTTGCCAAAATTCCTTGATTTTATCCTTTAATCTTGCATTAAATGCACATTAGACCACAAAGCAAAATATTCAACTCTAACTCATCTCATAAACAAAATATAATCAAAAGTATGCAATAAGTTATGAGAATAGTTGGTTTGACTAAGCTAGGAGGTGAATTAAGGCCCATATAATTACCCAATGATGAGGCTCATTAATGGCTCGATGCCATGGTGGAAGAATGTGAATAAATCATGAAGAACATTGTATGGGAAGTGGTGCCGAGACCGAAAGGGAAATTAGTGGTTGGTTCCAAATGGATTTGCAAAGTGAAGCATGTAGCTAATGGGAGCATCAAGAAGTAGAAGGGAAGAATTGTGGCCAAAGGATTTTCGTAGGTAGAGGGAGTTGACTATGAGGAAACATTTTCCCCTTTGGCAATGTATTCCTCCATCAAATCGATTCTTACATTAGTTATGAAGATGGGATGGAAGATCCACTAGATGGATGTGAAGAACACATTTCTCAATGGTGTTGTTGAGGAGGAAATTTACATAGATTATCCAAAAGGATTTGAGACATATCATTGGGAGTCTCATGTGCGTAGACTTGGGAGAGCATTTTATGGTCTCAAAGAGGTGCCATGAGCATGGTACACTCAGATTGACAGTTATCTCAGTGGATTGGACTTCACCAAAAGTGAATAATATGCGAATCTATATCACATTGTGGTACATGGTAAGTTGATTATTATTTTTTTGTATGTTAATGATTTAATATTCACAGGTGATGAGAGGTTGATCTCCTCTTGCAAAGAGGACATTTGAGATGAAATACATGGGCTTAATATACTACTTCCTCGAGCTGTAAGTATGGCAAGGTGATGGTGAATTATTTTTGTCTCAAGGGAAGTATGCCTATGAGATTCCTTAGATATTTCACATGGAGAATTGCAAGCCTATGGACACACCTCTACCTACAAATTGGAGGAAGGAGAATGTCACTTCATATGAAGAGGTTGATGTTACGATTTATGGGCAACTTATGTGGTCTTTGATGCATATTGTTAACACAAGACCCAAGATGTGCTATGAAGTAAACCAACTTAGTCATGCTATGTTGAGGCCTACCAATTTTTATTAGAAGAAAACAAAGCATGTGTTATGGTACCTCGAAGGCACTACTGAGTATGGATTATAGTACAGGAGGATAGAGGGAGTGAAGCTCCAAGGCTTCACCAATGTGGAATGGGTAGGGAGTCTGTTAGATAGGAAAATTACTTCAAGTGCTATCTTCAGCGTTGGGTCTACAATTATTTCCTACCATATCATGAAACAGACGTATGTGGGTCTCAACTCAGTAGAGGCTGAATACATGGTTGTAATTCAAGAAACATGTGAGGCCATATGGATGAGGAAAATACTTGTGGGAATTTTCACTGAGGAGATGGATCAGACAATGATATATTGTGATAATCAGAGTTGTATTAAGATCTCTAAGAATCTAGTATTTCATGATAGGTATAAGAATATTGATATCTAGTATCATCATTTGCGAGATTGTGTGTAGAGGAGAATTATGTTGCTAGAGTACATTTCAACTAAGGACCAAGATGGTGACATCTTAACAAAGGCATTGTGAAGAGGTAAATTAAACTTGCATAAGTGCGGGATACAAGTGGTGAAAAACCATTTCTTGCTAAGAGGGAGTGTTAGAAAATGTAGCAAGAAAGGCTCAATTTAACTTTAGCCTTAGCCAATTTGAGTAAATCAAATTTCCACATAAATAGGGCATCTTAGATGTGGTTAAATAGTATGACATGGCCCTTTTCACTCAATTAGATCATCAAATTTCAGTTAGTGGGCTTGGAGTTTAGTCATGTGATGAGCACAAGTATTTTAGGAAGAATGCTGCAACTCCTTGAGCTACCAACTTTACTTTATCAACCCAGGGTTCGTACAAACTTGGAGGTGACAGTGCTATATACGCAAGTAAAAGTGATTGTTCTACCTTTTGTCATTGTTCAGTTGGCAAGAGACCAATAGTGCTTTTCAAACCAGACTTCTATGGATTCAAAAGAAGCTTGGTTCCTTGATGAAAGAAATAGAAATCTAACTTAAGAAAGAGTTGATCTACTACAATAATGAAAAAGAATGAAATTCAATGCTAAGGCACACCATTTCCTAATTAACTGCTAAAAGTTATGCTTTGCACTGATGCTAAACCAACATGAAAAAAATGCTACTATCCTAAGCATGGAAGTTAAAAACATCAAACACAATTGTTATGCATGTAAAGGACTGTAATAGATCTGTTTTGTCTTTTTATGCTTTTCATGAAAAATCAAGTGTGCAAACTAATCTCTTTTGGTGATGTGGTAGGTGGTTTAGGGGTGTTGATGGACGGCTAGAAGGTTCAAGAGATGGTTGGAAGGTTTGGGGGACCCTTCAGTGACCTTGGGAGGCTTCTTAGAGGTTTTCCCTCAATTCAGCCTCAAAACATTCCACTACAGGAAAACCTACAGGATGTAGTAGAAACCTACATGATTCCTTGTATTTGTACAGGATGCAGCTGTGAACGAAAATATGGGTGTTGGAGGTGATAGAAAGCTTCGGGAAGGTGGTTTATGGGTGGAATGGAGTGAGAAGAGGCCTAGGATCACTCAGAACCCAAAACCAAGTTTAGGATATGGTTGGATTCGCTCAAAATGCTTGAGGAAATTTCCTTCTAAAATGATGAAATTGGTGAAGATTTTGATGAAAACGAGGAATGCATATGGGTGAATGTAGTTTGAAGGTGGTTGCTTGCTATGAGATCTTTGCCTACTTCTGAAGTGCCTTATCTACATCAAACATGTGTAATTTCCAAAAAGTCATGTAAACAAGAAGAATTCTCATGAACTAGAAAAGCAGAATGTAATGAACTAACTATCTACCTTATGCATGAAGAAATTACTGAATAACATGGAATTATAGATGAGATCTACTATAAGGATGAAGATAGAAGAGATGGAAACGAAATCCTACTTTGCAAAATTAATCAAATGCTAGTTTAAGTACAACAAATTCTAAATATCATTAAAGAAATGGAAATCTGCCTTTTTGGGCTACATAAGGGTCTTTTCCTCAAATCATGATCCCGGGAGGAAGAAGTGAGGCGAAGAAACCTATGACAACTTTGTGGAGCCTCTTTTATCCCTTCTAACCTAGTACTGAGGTAAGGCACAAATGGAAGTAAACTAATGAATAATTAATCAAATCTACAGTACTTGTAATGAAATACTTCTAACAATAGTTTAACCATGAACCTATGAAACTAAGCTAAGCATAAGGATACAAGAAGAGGAGCCTTTGTTGCTAGGGTTGGGCCCTAACCCAAGGGCTTCAGCCATATGAGTTAACTCAGTATTGAATTGAGGACAAACTCATTCTTATTACCAAAACAGAGAATTACATCAAAAAGTATTCCACAAGTCTGGAGGTCGGAAATAGCAAGAGTTTACAACAAAAATTTGAATCCTAATGAGGCTCTAGGCCTCTCTACTTATATAACTGAAGTCTCCAATGAATTCCTTAAATTTAGGGAGGCTCGGCTCCCAAACTCAAGATGAACTACTCTTTTTCTATCACTTGCTCGACTGCCTTCTAATCTTCATGGCTTGGCTGCTTGCCTCCGAGCTAGTAGGATTAATGAAGTAATATTCAAATGGGGAAGGAGTAAATGAGGAGCATTTACCTCCTACAATCTCTTTCCCTTGTCCCTTTCGAGTTTCAAAACTTAATCTTTGCCAAAATTCCTTGATTTTCTCTTCCAAACCTGTATTCAATGCATATTAGCCACTAGGAATAATATCTCACTTTAACTCATCTCATTAAACAAAATATAATCAAAACATGTAATAAGTTGTGAGAACAGTTGTTTTGACTAAGCTAGGAGGTGAATTAAGGCCCATATAATTACCCAATGATGAGGCTCATCATCACCCCCCTACTGAAAGTGTTGCTCATCCTCTGATAAACTCAATCAATATCCATGTCCTTCATAGCTCTAGTGGCCTCCCTGACATCCCACGCCTCTATTGTGGTTTCCTCTTTTTGTTCATAGAAACCTTCTTTCTTTTCTACCTCCTCCCACTCCCTCTTTTCTTCTTCTTCCTTCCTTCCTTCTATTATTCTTAAGAGAAGTGGTGGACTTAGTTTCAAGCCAATCCAATTGACTTTGAGCCTTTGCATGGATTGCTTGTACATGGGTGTCATGTTCAGTGCTTCTCTCATTCTTTAAGGAGTGTGGTACTCTCTTATGTTTAAACTGTATGGCAATTTGTTCCATCTCCTAAGGAAATCATGTTTGATGTCATCCCCTAAAAACCTAAACATGTCCTCAAAATGTGAAATTACTTGCTCTTTGGAAGCAAGATACTTGGGTGCAAGTTGAGGATCATTTTCAATTAAATTATGCGTGATGTTGAGGGCCATTGGATTGGGCTGCTCAGCTCTGATCATAAGGGTCTCTGTTTTTTCTTTTACCAATATCTTCTTAATTTTTGCAGTCCTTTCTTCCTCATGGTTCATCCATGATGCCAAAGTCATCAACTATAAATTTCCTAGCTTGGCATTAGGGTTCCATACATTCATGTTCGTTAAGGCCATGTTATGCAAATAAAATTCAGACATCCTGGCCCTGTCTTCCAATGTACTTTGATTAGAAAGATAAATGAACTTTCTATAATCCTAAAATGGCATAGTGCCTCTCTGTGCTAGGGTCTTGATCTAGAACTACAACCATTGTTCCTTGAGGTATAGGGCATAGGATTTAGCTGGCATCCTACACTGAATTTCTTCCAAAGAGAGACTGGCCATACATGCCAATTGGTTCTCTCTTTCTTGTGGTCATCCTTTCAACCATGCATTTTCTATCTCTAACTGATTTCTCAGTATAGCCTCTCTATCTCTCAAGCTACTTAATTCTCTACCCATCTCCTTGAACTTCTCCTCCATGTGACCAATGGCTTCCACTCAGATTTATAAATCTACATCCATTGATGAGTTCTATCTCTTTCCTTCTCAAGCTCAAAGAATATTGGAATAGAAAAATTTTGTGGAATGACCCTGCCCCCTTCAATAAATCTATAGTAAGAGTCAAGGTTAGGTTGGGGGCTAGGTTCCTTTAACACTGGGTCCTCTTCTTTAGTTTCTTGCTGTAGGCCTCCCTCCTTATCCACTTTTTGAGTCTCCTGTAGGTTTAACATAGTATCTTGTAGGACTGCTTCAGCTTCCTGTAGGTCCTATAGTGTATCCTATAAGATTGCTTTTCCTTTGGATGAGGTGGATCTAGTTATAGGCCTTCTCACATAGGTGATAGGAGACTTAGGGGGAGGCATTTTCTCCAGCTATTTAGGTGAGTGCTCAATCACAATGGGAATTTTGGTTGTTGTTTGGGGTTTACCCGACCTTATCCTTGTGATTTTCCTTGTCATGAAATATAATGGGGTCTGCATCCTGTTGAGCCGTGCAATAGGTATGTATTTACTCTTGATTACACTATCTTTTCCTCTCTTCTTATACATTTTGTTCCATTATATAATAACATATTGGTATGATTTTGATAAGGGATGAATGAAACTGCTCTTGATACAATTTGACTGTCCAAACTAACTCTCATTGCTTTTTATGCGAAAAAACAGTAGATGGAACAGCTGATGTTCCAAAGTCGGAACAACAAAATCTAATCAAGGGAAATGGGGTGTGTCATGTACAGTCGAACCAAGGAACGAATCAAGAGGATCAGCGCAAGATGAAAGAATTGTCTGAAGATAGAATTTAGTTGTGAATCCCTCAAGATCTCCTCATCCTGAGGAATCACATTTGTCTTTTTCCTTTTGACTATAAAGGGGAAAATTGAAGGAAGAAAGGGATCTCTCGCCTTCTACTTCAATTGTAATTTTAATTTACAGAAGCATGCTTTTGAAGAACAAGATCGTATTGTAATGGCAAGTGAATTTGATGATTAATATATAACTTGAGTCACTGTTCATTCAGATATTCTGAAGTAGCTAAGCAGTATTCGCTGGTGGCTAGGGCCCGATCTCGGTTGGATCTTACTATTGTTCCTTGTTTTATACTTTTCCATTTCCTGCAAGTTTATTCTTCGTTATAGCTTTGCAGTTGATTTACTTTCGTTAATTTAGATTTCAAGCATTCATTTCATTAATGCGCAATTATAATTATTTTTATTTATTCATGTCGTGGATTGAATTAGTCATCAGTTAAAGAATCATTTCTGGTTAATTAAAGGATAGAGTGTTATTGATTAGATCAAATGCTTTCCTTCTATCCAATAGTTTAAGTCCAGCTGAAAGAGCTCAGTTAATGCTATGGTGCTCTTGGTTGATTATCATTCGAATTGGTTAATTAAGATTGAATTATGGTTTTGTTTGAGATTGAGTCATGATGCTTAGATGAATTACTTCCCTTAAGGTTACAAGCTTGATATTTATGATTGCATCCATTTACTCTTATATTGAATTTAATAAATTATTTTAAAACCATTACTCTTTCTATTTATAGGTTGCACATATTGTGTACACTCTTGGAACAAAAGGACTTACCTAGGTTGATAATTAATGTGAGGTATTGAGGAGTTTTAAAAGACACCTTTTAGCACCCAACATTTTGGCACCGTTGTTGGGGAGAGTGTTGCCATTTTACAAAGAGTGATGTATGTTTGATGTTTGTCTGCTGAGAGAGAATTGGGTATTAAAAACGGGAGGTAAGAACCTGCGTAATGAGAGAGTAAAATGCTCGTTCCTCCACCCTCTTTCCAGCAGAATTGCATAGGAATTTAAGATAGAAATGAACTTTTGTATTTTTATATGAGTGACTAAGAAGAAAATACCAGAAAAATATATAATTCCTCCTCCCAAACCTAAAAAATCTAAGGGACCGGTGACCCTTGGACGATCAACCTTTATTGGTGAAATCATAAGAAAAGCTGAGTCTCAATCATCAGTAAGACCTTGAACTATTTCGACCAGAGATCCTACTGTCTCCCTTCAGGCCACATGATCACCATATGTAGATAACACTGAGATTCACAGTAAGACTAAAGGGTCTGAACAGAGTTTTCAAGATATTGAAAATTCAAAACCATGCCCTTCAAAATAAGGGAATTCTTGCAACCTCCATGAAGGAGAAGGAGAAATAGGTAATCCTAAAATTAAATCATCAGAACCTAGATCTCCTGAAGTAGTGATTGAACAGAGGACACCCAGTGTTTCGGATCAAGGTAGCATTGTTAGAATCATTCTAGCCTCTTTTGGACATTCTAGGAACAACCCTCCAGATCCAGAGATCCCTGAAGGATACTGGCATATTTTTTACCAAATGGCAAATAATCAACGACAACCACAAACCTCTACATTACAATAACCTATTGTTGACACAGCTGTCAATGCCCCCATGAGAGCTATCCCATTACTTAATATTCCTACCTTTCATGGGCTAACTTCAGAAGATCTGATGAACTCATTTTTGAATTCGATGTCCTATGTAGGGGTTATGATTATACTATCGACCCCCAAAATGTTGAAACTGTTCCCCTCTACTCTGAGGGGAGTAGCTCTGCGTTGGTTTATGGGACTTGGTGGAGGTACCATCAATGATTGGGACCAAATGAAAACATCCTTAAAAAAATACCAATATTATTGCCGAACTAGAGAACTAAAAGATGAAATCTTTCAAGTGGTAGCTTAGCCTAATGAGACTCTGGAAGAATACGTGGAGCGTTTCCAATATAATATGCAAAGATCTCCTTATGCAAATCTACCTAATAATGTTCTAAAAACCACGATGACTAAAGGCATGAAAGACCAATGGGTAGAAACACTGAATGTAATGGGTAAGGGCGGCATTTATCAAGAAAATTATGACAATATTATAGACTTGTGCATCAGGTGCTCCTGGGGTAGTACAAGGCTAAAACCAGCTAGACGCGATACAATCACTAGAGATAGCAAAGCCTTAGGAGGAAGCATTACACGAGTCAAAATTGGCAATCTATTGGAATATTTCAAAACTGATATCCTAGGGAACCTAACGACATAATTGGATATGATGCAAGCTAAACAAAAGCAGGATGAAGTAGAACAGAATGTGTCTATTTTCTGTCCCCGTTGCAAAAAGAAACACAGTCATAAAGAACGCCCACTAGATATGATACAAACATGTGCCATATGCACTAAGGAGCATGCCACAGAAAGTTGCCCATCTCTCTCGAGATTAAAATTAGTCTTCAAGGAAGTGGAAGAAGAAGTGGAACCAGTATATATACTGAACCAGCATCATCAATGGCAAGCACGTTAGACAGGTATGCCTACTGACCCATCTTCATTCTTTCCTCCCTTGCAATATAATTCTCAGCAATATTCAAGGGCAACATGGCAGAACCAACCACCCTTTTCTACTTGGCCACCTCAAGCATTTTTAATGCCACCATGGCCCAACCAGTCAAATCCAAACAATAATTGGCTAAATCCCTCTTACCCTCCACCCTTCTAGCAAAACAACCCTTATTCATCTCAATGGTCTCCTTCCACCTCACAAAATCAGAACTAGCAATCAACTTGGCAAAGATCCACGAACCAGCCTATGGGGACAGTTCCTCTTCCTCAACCAACTTTGCTAGCACCTTACACATTGCAGCAGAATCCTCAATCTAATATACAAACACAACTCCTAGCTCAACCCAACCCAAATCCTAACAACCGACCAATCCAGTCAGTACAAATCATTGAGGGTATGGACCCTGAAGCTTAGTTGAGAGAGTGTAACAAACTCAAGTTAATATCTGGCTGTGTAATCGCTCCAGAAAAGGATAAAAATTTGCAACCTGAAGAACCGCACCCATATAAGCCTTTGACTGTAGATGATCAACAGCCAAAACAAGGGGAAGATACAGTTAGGCATAAAAATCCCGAAGATATCATAACTACTTCCCCCCCATTCCCAGAAAGATTGATGATACCACGCCCAATTGAATATCCCGACTTTGATCTTCTCGGTGAACTCAAAAATATTTGCATAAAAATACCCCTCCTCCAGGCTATTCAAGACATTCCAATATATGCAAAAACCATTAAGAAATTCTGTGCAAAAAAGTCTACGAGGAAAACAAAAATAACACCAACCGTCCATGTCGTCGGAACTTTGTCTGATTTATTATTACGCAAAGAGAAACCTATAAAATATGAAGATTCAGGAAACCCCATTGTCATAGTCCAAATAAATGGCTGCTCTTTTCGCAATTCTTTAGTCGACTTAGGGGAAACCATTAAAATTCTCACAACAACAACCTGCAAAATGCTTGGCATCACAACCTTAGAACCAGCTAATACCTTGCTGAAACTTGCCGACCGTTTAGTCATTAAGCCAAAAGGAACATTACAAGATGTGGTGGTTTCTGTAGACTCTTGAGAATATCCAGCAGATTTTTTTATTATTAATCCCAGAAACCGGATAGATGGACATCCCTTAATATTAGGAAGAGCTTGGCTAGCAACAGCAGATGCTTATATAAGCTACCGAATAGGCAGTATGACCATAACCAGAGGGAATGATGTGAAGAATCTAGCTTTATACCCTCCTGCTCAGCCAAGACTAACCATTGTAAAAACTAGGAAGCAACTTGTAACATATTTAACAGAAAGTATTCGGTCACCATTGACTGTGGCAGATGCCCTTGAATTTAAAAAACAAATAGAAGATGATATTATTAACACTTGTATCAATCACCCTGCTGCAGTATCTAATCTAAGATGTCATATGATTGAAGCAGTCCTTGATAATGAGATTGAAGAATATTCCTTGAGAGATATTAGTGACCAACCAATACAAATTACCACTATCTATAATAGCAAACCTATCGAAATTGAGCCAGGGAAAATCCTGAACATTAACAGTAGTCTGAGTGATGACTAGCAACAGAAACTTATTCAAGTCCTTAGGAATTATAAAGGGGCTTTCGCTTGGGATTACCCAGACATGAAAGGGATTGACCCTCAGCTATGCATGCACCACATCTAAACTGAAAAAGATGCAAGACCTATTCGACAACCTTGGCGTTGATTAAATCCTCACCTAAAGGATATTGTTAAAGAAGAACTTCAAAAACTGTTACATGTGAATCTTATCTATCATATATCTGACAGTAAATGGGTTTCTCCATTAGTTTTGGTCCCCAAAAAGAATTGGAAATGGTGGATATTCATTGACTATAGAGAACTCAACAAGCCAACATAAAAAGACAATTTTCCCCTTCCATTTATCGATCAGGTTCTAGATACATTGGCAGGAAAGAAATTCTTCTCTTTCCTGGATGGTTTTAGTGGCTACAACCAAATCCAGATTGCCCATGAAGACCAAGATAAGACTAATTTTATGTGCCCCTGGGGAATGTTTTCTTACAGGGTATTGCCTTTTCGATTGTGCAACACACCTGCTACATTCCAAAGAGCCATACTTAGTTTTTTTGCAGACTTGATAAATGAAGGATTGGAAGTGTACATGAATGATTTCACACCCTATGGAGATGACTTCGAGCAGGCATTACAAACATTGGAGAAAGTCCTAGAGCAGTGTATTGCTACTAGGCTATGCTTAAGCCACGAGAAGTGCTATATGATAATGACATAGGGCTTGATCCTGGGTCATTACATTTCATTAGTTGGAATTTAGGTAGATCCAGCCAAAATATAGGTAATCCTCTTATTAGCTACTCCTTGCACTCAAACAGAGGTATGTAGTTTTCCAGGATTTGTTGGATATTATCGTAGATTTATAAAGAACTTTTCACAGATTTCTACACCATTATATGCCTTGACAAGAAATATTGATTTTATATGGACTCACAAATGTGACGTTTCCTTTAAAGATTTGAAATGGTTAGTATCAACAAGACCAGTATTACGAGGACCAAATTGGGATATACCATTCCAGATTTCATCAGACACATCAGATATAGCCATTGGAGAAATTCTTGGCCAAGAAGAAGACAAGAAACCCTACACTATATATTACATTAGCAAAAACTTAACTACTGCTGAGTTGAATTACATAGTAACAGAGAAGGAGTTTCTAGTTGTTATTTATGCTATTAACAAATTTAGACACTATATAACTAGATACCCTATAGTTCTGTATATTGATCGCTCTCCTATCAAATACTTAGCTAATAAACCCATTACGAATGGAAGAGTGACAAGTTGGTTACTACTTTTGTAGGAATTTGACATAACTATAAGAGATCAACCAGGGAGGGAAAACCTTGTGGCAGATTTCTTCTACCGAGTGCTAAGAATAGATGATGCAGTGGCGGTAGAAGACCAGTTCCTAGATGAAAACCTATTTGCTATGGTCATAAAAACACCATGGTATGCAGATGTGTCGAATTACTTAACAGTGGGAAAACTTCCAATACAACTGACACCTAGAGAAAGGAAATTGATAGTTCAACGCAACACTCGGTTCTCCTAGATAGGAGGATACCTTTTTCACACAGGGGCCGATATGCACATCCGCAGGTGTATCAGGGAAGATGAAATTTATGATATCTTAAAAGCCTGCGACGATGGAACTTGCAGTGGGCATTTTGTAGACCGCAGAACTGGACATAAAATTTTACAAATGGGCTACTACTGGCCCACAATTTTTAAGGATGCTAAGAAATTTGTCCAGGCATGCGGTAGTTGCCAAAGGATGGGCCGCCCTAGCCAATCTGATGAGATTCCCCTGCATCCATAGCTGGTGATAGAACCCTTTGAGCGTTGGGCGTTAGATTTTGTTGTGCTAATCAACCCAACATCCAATCATAAATCATATATATTGGTTGCAATAGAATACATGAATAAATGGGTGGAGGCAGTAGCGTTACCAAGAGCAACAAAGGAAAGAGTGATTAATTTTCTTTTCAAAAATTTTGTGCAGTATTGCCTACCTAGAGAAGTAAGTACTGATGGGGGCCAAAATTTATAGGCCACAAGATCGTTGCTACACTAAAGAATCATCACATTATGCACAAAATTACCTCTCTGTATCACTCGTAGGCAAACGGGCAGGTGGAGAGTACCAACAAAGTAATTGAAGCTATTCTAACAAAGACAATCTCATTGCACAGACGAGACTGGCTACTCGACTGCCAGAGGCCTTGTGGGAATATCACACAACTTGGAGGAACACTATTGGACAATATCCATATCAGCTATTATTTGGTAAGGAACCCATTTTCCCCATAGAATTTGAGATACAAACACTAAGGATAGCCCAGGGGGTGGGACTGGATTTAACTGAAGCCCAGATTAACAGACTACAACAAATAAATGAATTAGTTGAAATTCAGCTATTGGCTCTACAACATATGGCACTGATTCAAAAACAAAGAGCCAAATGGCATGATTCTCTGATTAAGAAAAATACATTTCATGAGGGTGACTCGGTACTTCTTTACGATTCTAGGTTTCAAGACTTCTATGGCAAACTGCATACTAGGTGGTTAGGCCCCTATGAAATAAAGGAAGTGCATGGCAATGGCACTCTTACATTGGCCACCATTGATGGGTCTGGTTTTTCCTTTAAAGCAAATGGGCATCAAGTTTGCCTCTACCAAAAACCACTTACAAGAGAATCTTTTTACCAACAGATACAAAAGGACTCCACCATGCAAGTTCTAGCTACAAAAGGAAATCCTTCGACAGCTTCATTTTTGTAAAAAGTTATTTATTTTTGTAAAAAAAATGTAAATATGATTGTTGATTTGATTTTCTGTGTTTTTTCTCTGTTTGTTTGCTGTTCCAACTTTGGAACAACACTTTTTTGCGTTTTTTCTATTCCAACTTTGGAACAACACTTTTCTGCATTTTTGTTGTTCCAACTTTGGAATAGCACTTTTCTCTGTTTCCCTGTTGTTCCAACTTTGGAACAACACTTTTTTGCGTTTTTGTTGTTCCAACTTTGGAAAAACACTTTTTTGCGTTTTTGCTGTTCCAACTTTGGAACAACACTTTTCTGCGTTTTTGCTATTCCGACTTTCGAATAGAAATTTTCGGCATTTTTGCTATTTCAACTTTGGAACAACATTTTTTGCATGTTTGTTGTTCCAACTTTGGAACAACACTTTTTGCATGTTTTCTATTCCGAATTTGGAACAACACTTTTTGCGAGTTGTTGTTCAAACTTTTGAATAGCTGTTGTTCCAACTTTGGAAGAACACTTTTTGTTGTTTGCTGTTCTAACTTTTGAACAACACCTTTTTCTCTTAGCCTGTTTTGTTGTTCTCACTTTTGAACAGTTTATGTTCCATCTTTGCAACAAAATTTTTGCTTCTTGTGAAGTTTTGTGTTTTCTAAACAACACCCTTTTCCTTGCATTATTTTGCTATTGAACAACACCTCCTTCCTCTTGCGGGATTATTCCTAGCTCATCTCAGTCCCATTTTTCTGATTCCCTTTCATGGCATGAATTACAATAATTTTATGAGGACAAGAATTATGGATTCTATTGAAGCAAGTGAATACCCTTAACTTTATGATCGTTAACAAGACAACTTCTTGATGATATATTAAAAAAAAAAACGAAAGGGACACAATTATTTATATATTACTTTACTGTATTGATTTTGGCTATACATGATACTGATTGATCATCTTTACCATGTTGGTTTCATTACTCCTGGTTATAATCCTCTCTGTCTATTATAAATGAGATTACGGGTACATTTTTTTTTTCTATTGACATGTTTAACCTCTTCCACCATCCCTGCTCTTAAGGAGTACTGAGCCTCCCTCTATTTATCATAAAATTGTGTAATAACATCAAAAATTTGCCTACATATAGAGGATAGGGGGTCTCATTAAGAGCCAACCTACCATGTTCATAAGGATGTAGCAGCGTGACAGTCTCGCTATGGCCACCACACCAGGGTTATGATCCACTGGATGGCTAAAATATCCTTGGCACAGGAGGTCTCATCATGAGCTGGCTTGATCACTTTTTCTACTTCCCAGTGAATGGTAGTGTGGTCATCTGGTTACCATGCCAGCACACTGATCTCTTGTGTAGAAATAGTAATGGAATTCCCCAACTATCAATTAAGGATTCTGGCTGATATGTGTTAAAAAGCAACTCTATCAAGGCTATGGATGCTTGCTGGCAGCAGAAGCTCTGCTTATGGTATTGAAGTTCTATTTTCAACATCAATAATTATTATAATACCCTCTTCTTACTTTTCCTTCTATTAGAGAGATTATTTCCCTAATTTCTCCCTACTTTGAACCTTTAAGCATGAGTTAGTGTTTTTAATCAATCATATCATTTTCAGCCGGAATATCATCAGCAAAGCATGTTTTTCTTGCATATTGCTTTCCTTTTTCCTTACCACATAACCTATCATCAACCAAAGCATATTATCTCTTATCAATAACCATCACTAAACACCTTTCTTTCATTATACCCATACCTTTTACAGTCCTTTCAATAATATATGTACTTTGTCTCATTTACTGTCGTATCTTTCACCCTTGTACTTTGCCGTTAGAACAACATTTCCCCGTCCATTCGGTCGTAGGTGACCTCTCATTTTGAATGAGGGAGGGGACCTCCATTACACTCATCCATGTGTTGTAGTTGTTTTATTGAACTTCATAGGTTGATATGATATCCCATGATCATGCGACATGTGGCAAAAAAATAATCCTCGAATTAATAATATTAATTATCATGGAAATATCACTTAACATTGTAAAACTTAGTTGTTACAACTACTTGTTGTTCTATCTCTTTGTTGTTGTTTGTTGTTGTGTTTTCTCCACTGCACTAATCCTTTGCAATAGTAGGAAGAACTCAAGCATTATGGGTGGAAAGATAGTGCGTCGAGAACCTTTAGTGTTGAAAGTCTCTGACAGAGCCAGGGGAAATTCTAGTCCACGCAGAGTGGATATCATATTTCACAAGATTTCAGCCCCCTAGAGAGGAAATCGCTATTGAGTTTCTACAGCATCTATAGAATGGGCAATCCCTAGTGAGAGGTAGAAGAATCACAGTATCAGACACTGTGATAGCCGAAGTTTCTGGTTGTCGGCGGAAGGAGCAGTATGGTCTAAAAAGCAGATAATGTTGCATGACGCAGTGGAGATTTTTAGAGACGCAAGACTAGAATTAGCCAAGAAAGGCAAGGGAATTCAACCATCCTCTCTGGGAGAACCATGGGGCGAATTGGCAAGGGTTGTCCAGAGGTACATTACTTGTGATGGTCAACAAGATGTGGTAAGGCCATGCCAACTCAAACTCTTAGCTGTTCTAAAGCAAAAACTCATTGTTAATTTTCCATCACTTTTGAATTCATTATTGCATGACACTACCGATAGGATAAGACAGGCTCAACATCTCGACACTGTAGTTAGTCACCATTGTTTGATCAGAATAATAGTTAGTCATAATCTTGCTCAACAAAACTTAACATGGAATGATCTCATAGCAGCCCTTGAGAGTGGTCAAGGCCTTTTAGCCTAAAGCTATGCAACCTTGGAACTTAGCCAGCAAAACCCTGTTCCAAAGAGAAAGAGGATTGCTCCTTCAAAAAGTAGACCTTACAAGCTCAGACGGTTTGCAAGGTTGAACCCAGTCCAAAGGACGCCTGAGGGTCCTCAAGATAGCACTAAACGACCGGTGGAATCATCTAGCCTAGTTGATATACAGGACTCTGAAGCAGAATCAGAGGAACCAGGCAATTCTAAGCTAGAGCTAGAGGAAGAACTTGAACAAGGGGAAGAACATCATTTTCAATCAAAACTCGTGAAAGAGGCCAATTCAAAACAAGAACCCAAGGAAGAGGATAGACCGGACTCAGAGCAAGAATGAGAACATCATTTTGATGATGAACTGGAAAATGAAGTAGGGCCTCCTCAAACACCAACCATGAGTCCCCAAAATGATCTTTTGCAAGATTTTGAGACAAGGATGGCCCAGGTCCTGGAAAATCTGAATTCATACATGAATCCTGGAGGATCACTTGATCCTAACCTAATGGAAGCCCAATCCCCAGGGGATTCTGGTCATACAAAAATTCTACCTTCTCCAGAGGCTACAGACCAGGAAGAGGAAGCAGACCCAAAATTTATTCATGAATCTGACAACTAATCTGGTGACATGGTTCTATTGGAGCACAACCATGATAAACAACAGGAATCTTTAGATACAGAAGCTATTGACAAGCTCGTTAGTGTAAAAAATTCTCCTTGGAAAAGGCGAGTAGCCGGATCAAAGTTAAAGAAGCTGAGAAAAAAGTACCAAGAGCTTTAAAAGATAGTTAAAAGGCTACGTCAGAAGTTAAAAGAAATTGCAAACAGAAAAGTCCAGAGCACTACTCCTGAGGTAGTCACTATGGCTACGTAAATGAAAATATGTAAGGGTAGGGAAATAGAAACCCAAACCGAGCTCATTCCTACTCAAACAATAGCCACCTAGGAAAATTTTCATGCAGACTTAGTGGATGCAGCCGTTCAGACGAAGGGTTGGTCCTCCCACAATAAGAAAATGTAGATTGAGGATATATCCTCTCGTAGCACAGGCACTCAGATAGAAGAGCAAGCCAAGGATATCCTATCAACCAATGACCCTATTCTTCTAAAGCTACAGGAGGAGCTAACACAAGCCTGACTTGCTTAAGAACGATGTGAACAGGAGACAGTTCCCCTGCAAAAATATCATGATTTGCAGAAGCAATTTAGGGAATTAACCATAACTGAGAATGGGACTTTTGATAGATTTAGATAGGAGGAAGTAAAGCTGAAGAAGGTGAAGACCAAGCTGGACAGAGTCATGAGTCAGATAGAAACCATTTTATTGATATATTTGGATGTCTTAACATGTAGGTCCCCTGCCACAAATTATGCCCTATTCTTATTAGAATGATACTTATTGTTAAATATTAAAGCCGTAAGAGCTGTTAAGCTGATCGAATTAAAGATAACTGAAGAATTTATAAGTTGTTGTAAGGAACATGGGGCAAGAGTCCAACAGCTTCTTTGTGAATTTTATCTAAATAATTTTGTATTAGAAGAAGAAGTGGATAAGAATCCTAGCCCTTTTGTTGGGGACATTCAATTCCAAGCTTTTATCTCTTTTGTAGTTAATCAACTTAAGTGGTTTAAGGCTTATAATTTGTTCCAAAGACAAGAACATGGGTTGGATCTTTGGGTAAGGAGTGAGCCTACTCACCTTTTGCAACTTTTTGCTAAACATAAAAGGCTGATGGCACAAGAGAGCGTGATTAAAATTTTAGGGCCCATACATAAGGAAATTGTGCAGAAAGGAACAACATATTTCCTCTCCATTCAGGAAAGATCCCTGATTGCATCCAAAACGAGATTGACGATCTCAACTAACAGTGTTAAGGAAAGAGAGCCATTTAATTATGGGAATTTCAAAGCTTCTGCAAGCCAATTGATCACATACAGCAATCTTATCTTGAGGGAAGGACCTTATTGGTTGGGATGTCGATTTAGGAGTCCCATTATTTGGTATCCTCCTGAAGGGTATCCTTCTGACTATGAGTTTCCTGAAGGACATGAAAAGGAAGCCTTTGCAATTTTGGCACAACATCAATGTTTTAGGCCTCATAAAGAAACATTCTTTCAAGCTTACTCCTTAACTACATTACATAGGAACTATTCATTTTTCATGAGGACATGAAACAAGGTAAGCAAGGAAGTATGTTGAGCTGTGCAATAGGTATGCATTTATTCTTGATTACAATGTCTTTTTCCACTCTTTTTATCCATTTTGTGCCATGATATAATAACATAATGATAGGATTTTGATAAGGGATGAATGAAAATGCTCTTGATATGATTTGACCATCCAAACTAACTCTCATTGCTTTGGATGTAGAAAAATAGCAAATGGAACAGTTGTTGTTCCAATGTCGGAAAAGAAAAAGCTAATCAAGGGAAATGAGGTGCGTTGTGTGCAGTCGAACCAAGGAATGAATCAAGAGGATCAACGCAAGATGAAAGAAATATCTGAAGATAGCATTTAGTTGTGAATCCCTCAGGATCTCTTGATCCTGAGGGATCACACTTATCTTTTTCCTTTTGACTATAAAGGGGAAAATTGAAGGAAGAAAGGGATCTGTCGCCTTTTACTTCAATTGTAATTTTAATTTACAGAAGTGTGATTTTGAAGAAAGAGATTGTATTTTAATGACAAGTGAATTTGATGGTTAATATATAACTTGCGTTGCTATTCATTTGGATATTCTGAAGTAGCTAAGCAGTATTTGCTGGTGGCTAAGGCTTGGTCTCTGGTGGATCTTACTATTGTTCCTTGTTTTATACTTTTCCGTTTCCTGCAAGTTTATTCTGCTTTACAACTTTGCAGTTGATTTACCTTCGTTAATTCGGATTTCAGGTATTCATTTCATTAATGCACAATTCTAATTGGTTTTATTTATTCATGTCTTGGATTGGATTAGTCATCAGTTAAAGAGTCATTTCTGGTTAATCAAAGGATAGAGTGTTACTGATTAGATCAAATGCTTTCCTTCTATCCAATAGTTTAAGTCCAGCTAAAAGATCTTAGTTAATGCTACGGTGCTCTCGGTTGATTATCATTCAAATTGGTTAATTAAGATTGAATCATGGTTTTGTTTGAGATTGAGTCGTGATGCTTAGATGAATTACTTCCATTAAAGTTACAAGCTTGAGATTTATGATTGCATCCATTTACTCTTCTATTGAATTTAATAACTTATTTTAAAAGCATTACTCTCTGGATTTGTAGCTGTTTCAGGAAAAACTAGTGTCGATTCGAACTGCTAGTCCCACTAAGATGGGTAGCTATCTTAGAAACAAACAATGAAAACTTTTCAAGAGTTCCTTTAAGTGTGATAGATGGAAGCGAAGAAAAGAGGACCAACCTGGATCTTCCACTTTGATCTAGCTTGATTTCTCCATTCCTTGATAGAATTTTCCACTCCTCTCCTACTTGTCCCACTCCAAAGAGTACCTATAGAGTCAAGGTAATAGCAAACTATCAAAGCATCTGTATCTAAAACATCATAAACAATGTGGAATCAAAAACACATTGATCATACAATTGCATTTATAAACAATAAGATTCACAAATACGAGATCATATGGAGGAAAACTCAAAGAACTTTATTAATAGTAATGTAAGAGAGGATTAAAACCCAGCTGTCTGATCCAGCGTCATCCTCCCAGTTGTAGAAGCCCTCTTCACCTCATGAACAAGAAAATCACCCGACAATGCAATGTCTCTTCTCACCAACAAACCAACAGCACTTCCTTACAAAATAAAAAATTTCAGCCTTTAGATCTCTAAGATGAGGGATCCATTTATAGATGTCTTGCAAGGGTGTGAGTCAGCTCTGGGCTTTTGATTAGTGTCATCCCACTGATAGTTCTTGTTTCCACTTGGAGATTTCATTGATCTCTTACTCATCCTTGGGCGAATTCAGAGAGGCAAGTGTCAAATGAGAAGTTTCTGGAAGATTCCATGATCATCCACTTAGCAAACTGTCTCTACCATTTATCTATTCTCACTCATTACACCCTAAAAAAGGCCTTTTTAGTATGCATTGCACCCCCCGTGTATACAATGTGAGATGCATCGCACCCTGACCATGAAGTATTTGCCAGTTCTGAGTAGTTTTTCAAGAGGAACTTCTGGGAGATGATGTAATCCGTTGACCATGATCCTTTAGGGTATGAAACAACAATTTTAGGGACTAAAGAGCCCTTGGTTTATGGACATATGATTTTGGGGTTGCAGTGCCCAAATATGTCTATAACAGCTGCTCCCTAAAGCATGAGATCGTAAATCTTCTGATGTCGGGTGAAATGATTTATGATGAGGATCCGAGGTATTCGAACTGGAAGGTGACCTATATAAGATACAATACAATACATCATCATCATATTATTTTCATGATCTAGCTGAGGCGGGCATTCCCATGCTCAGTTTCATAAATTCATTTTCATGTACATAGGACAGGCAATCGTCTGTTGTTGCAGACTGGTGATTCTTCACATGAAGAGTCATATTCTTTTGCTTAGATGACTATCTATGTACATTTGATGTCTTTATGTTCCTGAATATATTGCAGTCTAAATGGATGAAACTAGATCCACGGTCTTCAAAACTCATTCAATCTTCACCCGATGTACAAGTCGATCCATCTGAAAAGATGTTTTGAAGTCGAACATGGAAAGACATCGCCCGATTACTAGCCAATAATGTAAGTTGTTAATAGACGCAAGAGGAGTCACCGATAATGATGATGACCCTCAAGGTACTACAGTACAATTCACGTGGCGTGAATATATGAGCCGATGTCGAACACCACGCAAAATCTTTCGGTCGAAGGTCATTTTTGTAAGCCTGTGGCTGGAAGTGAGAAACTTGCCATTGAGGCATGCAAGCTTCAAAGTACTGAAAGGGTTGTTTCTAAGTCAACTTCTTGGATAATGAGCTGATGTCGACAAGAAGTGACCTATCATAGGAGGGCCTTGATCTATCCCACATCTACGACGTGAAATGGAGCAAATGATTTTTTTGGAGGTGAAAACGTTCTGATGATATAAGGTTCAAGAATGGCGGCCATGAGAAATGAAGAGTGGATGTAATGCAGTGGATGAGGCGTTTGCTGGATGGTAAATTCTTTGAATGAATTCTCTTGAACATATTGGTGACACTGATATGGACTTGGTAGCGTTAACCCCATGGATGGTACAGAGGACCAATGGTGAGAGTGAGTAGAAAAACCCAACCCAACTCAATCAAGAAGATGGAGTGAAAATGTCATGTTCAAGAGTGACCTGCTACCAATAGAGTTCTTCAAGTTTTCTTCCCATTTTTCCCCAGTCATTGCTGACTAGTACCTCTTTATTTTTGACAAGCTTGATGAGGATAACATATGCTTGGTCTATAATTTTCCCTTCGGGAAAACCTGTCACTTTGTGTTTAGTGAGTCTAGAATCAATGAGACTCGTTCTTGTCTGGGTGGACAAGTTTGTCACTATTGTTTTAACGAGTTTAATGACAAAGATAACTTGATCCTTTTCATATTTAGAGAGTTTGAAAAGGGAGGAAAAGGAGACTCTGATAGTCCTTTTTCGTGGCATGATCCCTTAAGTCTGAAAAAGTATAAAATAGTACAAAAGGGATGACTTTTCGATAGCTTTAACGAGCTGACAAAGACAAGCGCTCAATCCTTTTGTTTAATAATCCCTCAAGTCCAAAAAGATTAAAATATATGAGAGGGATGGTGTTCCCTTTACTTTAACGAGCTAGAAAGGCCAATAGCTCGACAATCTTTTTATATGTAAGGAGTCTAGAAAGAGTTTAAAAGAGACTCGTTTTTTAGGAACGAGTGGTATTTCTGGGTAGCAACTGGTTCCAGGTAAGTTTGGAACTTCTCAAAACATGGTAGTGTGTAGAGGGTGGCAATCAGAATCACTCGTCACAGATGTTCCTCAAAAGAGTAAATAATCAAGTGGAAGCGTATGGTTGGCCAAATGAAATGGAGGTGATGAAAGGAACACAACCGAGGTTCAAAAGGGCTGATAGCGAAGCGATAAAAAAGGTTATTATCCAAAGGTGGGTTTATTTTTTAAAGAGCTTGAACCTTGTGCCAACATGTGCTCAGTGCAGGTTGATTTTTTAACGAGCTTGAACTTTACGGGAACATTGCTCTTAGGCGGGTTTATTTTTTATTTTTTAACAAACTTGAACCTTGCGAAAACATTTCTCATTTTCCTTTTTATGTAAGCTAGGAACGACCAAACTATAAAGCTAAAAAGCTAAAAACGCTAAAATGCTAAAAATGAAATTGGGCATTTTTTCTTGTATAAAAAAGTTTTGCATGCCCCAAGCATAAAAAAGTCTTCAGTAACCATATGGAAACTTACTATGGTTAAGCAGGATGATTTTTTGTCAATACTTAGACAAAACACTTCCTGCACTTTGTCCACCAAATACACAAAGGTGAAAGGTCACTCGGACCGATCACATAACTTACAGGGAAAATTATCTCTATAGTTGGTTTTGTCCGCAAAATAGACAAGGGTGCATGCTCCCTAAGTTTCGTTACATTCACCAGACTACTCGCGGTAATTAGGTGGATGGAATGAAGGTTCCTTTACGAGATCAAGTGAAAGACTCAACTTGGAGCTTTGCTCAGCCTTGTTTCATTTTTTAACGAGCTTGACACAAGAGAAGGAATTCTGCTCAGATCCTTGGTTTCACTTTTTAATGAGGTTGACACCAATCAATGAACTATCCTTTGGTGACCTTTAATCAAAACTCATAAGGGGTCATGAAGGAAAGTTCTGGTTCCAATGCCTCCAGTACATAATGTACAACATCATTGAATTGATCATCAGATGATGTAGGTATGGTAGGGCTTGGAGGCAATACCTCGTGATGATCCACACTATCAAAATGGTCAGAGTTCTTCTTGATCTTTGATGATGTAGAAGATATCATATGACAGGTTTCCACTGTGGCCACTTCCGCCAGATTACTTGGAGGCAAGATGGTAAAAGTACCCATTAAGGATGAGTGTTTTAGGAGACCTACTCCGACATGTTGAAGCGATTGAGAACTTCCATCAATCAATGGAATGCTTCTAGTAGCTTGTGAACTGTTGGGGAAAATGGTTAGTTGGTCAACAATTGTAATTTGACCTTAGAAGGGAAATGCAATCTTTCTAAAATATGTCGACACAATGGCAGCCATAGCATAAATCCAGGGTCTGCCCAGTAGGATGTTGTAGTCAAGGTTTCCATCAATGACCTCGACTTCAATTTCTATTGTCTTGTCCCCCAGTTCGACTTGCAAGTTACTTAACATCCCATATGGCATGTATGTTCTTCCATTGAACGCTTTTAATGTCATTGATGATTGTGACAAGGGTGGAGAGCCTAAAGTTTTCCAGCAACTCATTGACATAATATAGGTAGATGCCCCCTCATCAATGATTTTCCGATGAACAGTTTTGTTGAGGGCTTTTACTTGTATGAGGAAAGCAAGCTGTGATGGTAACTGAGGTTCATATCCTTTATGATTAAAGGCCACTAGATTGGAATACATTGGATCAATCCCACCTATCACTGATAACAAAGCCTGTTTTTGGGATGGGCAATTCTGTAGTACTTCAAGTGTCGATATGGCGGATGGCGATTGGGCCAAATTCTCGACTATATTATAATGCTATGTTGCTCGAGCATGAGGATTACATGTGAATTTATGTACTAATCCCTTAGGTATTTTTATTGTTAATTCAGAAATTATTGGTGGAACAACTTCTGACGAAGTTGTTGTCGAACTGCTTGGTTGATCTGTAGCCTTGCCGTTCGACGATTGTGGATTTCCATAATCATTATTCCTTGTAGATATCAAAGCGTCATTTTGCTGTAATGAGATGGAAATTATAAGCACTTTGGATGGGGAAGCACGATTGCTAGCAACCAAGTTAGTTTCTGGATTCGAAAACGGGTCAGTCAATATTGTTGAGGCATTTGAAGTCTTTTTGAAAAACTTCTTGACTTCAGCTTGATGTGGACAATCTCTTCCATAATGGTCCTCATCGCATATGAAACATGGTCGATTAGGTTTCTTGTTTCTAGTAGGGTTTCCAGAAGGTTTCTCAGGAGTCGAATCCTCTTGTTTCTTCTCTTTGTTTGTCCCTTTCTTCTTTCCTCCTAGTTGCTTAGCATTTTTTCCTTTGTCGATTGACACGGCATTGACCACCGAGGCGAGACGTTCCTCATCTACTTTTTTATTAGAAACCGTATGGGCTTTCTTAGATGTAGCCTTTGCAGTTTTCGTGCTTGTCGCACCTATCACGCCATCGCTGGCATGAGAGTATTTGTTTAATTTAGAAGGAGCAGAAATAGAAAATTCTGGTATAGGAGTGTCAAGAATTTTGTCGTAGAGCGTGCTAGACTGAGTATAGATCAAGTCTAAATATTGCACACGAGCAATGACTTGCTCTTCTGTAACAACTCCTCGCTTAGCCATATCCTCTGTAAGAGAGGGTAACAATGACTTTATAAACCATTCAGCTAAAAGCTGATCAGGAAAATACGTCTTCACCATTCTTCGACGACACCACCACTCATGAATATGATCAGATATGTGAGTGGTTGTCATCTATTTAAAGTTGGTAAGGAGTTTTGTCCCTGTTTCGTACCTTATGGGTAACTAAAAATGGGTTAAAAAGGTAGTGGCAAGGGTGCTAAAGTTATCAAATGAAGCTCTAGGAAATTCTATATACCATTTAGCCACTGGACTAGTTAACGTTCGTTGAAAAAGGTGAAGCCTAATGAAATCATCATTCAGGGTGTTGGATGAACACCACAAATGGAATGTCATTACGTGATTTGATGGATCTTCACCTGGATTTCCATTGAATTTAGGAATATCAAAGAGAAGTTTATGAGGAATCGTAGGCCACCAAGGGGCATAAGCAATTGGATCATTCATCAAATGGTTTAGATCTGGTAATTCTAGAGTTGCTACAAAGGGCAATTGTTGATTTAGGTTAGGCAAAGCATACCCAGGATAAGATGGAATCACCTAAGTAGTAGGTCTTTTCATACTAGCATAATGTATTTGATGCTGGTAACTTTGATAAGGTTGATGGGCATAACCATTATAGTATGGTTGAAGATAACCACTTTGGAAATGTAGTTGCTAATTACTTACAAAGATTTGTTGCTCGAGTCCTTGGTATGATTTCTGGAACTACAGTTGTTGATATTGAACCAGCCATGGTTGTTGGACCATTTGCTATTGTCCAATACTGGATGATTGACCAAGGTGCAGATTCATAGTACCTGTTTGAGCCTGAGTCGCTCCAGATAAGGAGGCACTAACCTGAGGTTGTGATTGAATCGCTGAGACGAGAGGCTATTGTATTGCAACCTGAGAAACTTGAGGTTGACATACAACAGCTAGCACTTGTACTTGCGATATAGTCACAATAGCAGGTGTAGTGGGAATATTTGACATAGGATGGACTGATTGCATTGAATCTACAACCGTTGGTTGTTGAGGCAGTATTGGTACCTAATCGCTAGATGTAATTCCAGTTTGACCTGAACTTTTTTGTAAACTCTCATATGGTTGTTCTCCAGGAGGGAACAATGAAAAGGCATACTGCCCCCCATATGGTGATAATCCAGTACTTAAAGGGTAGATTGGCCTTTGAAGACACATTGGATCAACTTTTTGAGTTTCAACATAAGAAATACTAGATGAGAATCTAGATGAAGAAATAGGAACTGACCATGTCGTCGAAACAGTCCCTGATTGGACTCCAGCTTGTTGTTGATAACTTGCTGAGACAGATGGTATACCAGCAAACATTATAGGAATGGCAGCAAGAAGCTCCGCCGTAGTTGTGTCTTTTTACATAGTCCTAGATGTTGATGGTTGTTCAGAGATGTTTATTCTATCCAAAATATTTCCTAGCGATTCGACAAGAACTTGCGGTGAAAAAGAAATAACTTTTGTAGTAGAAGGATGTAAGTGAATCCCAGTTCCAAAATGCACTGGAGTACTGGGTGGAAGATCCTATACTATCTCTTCTATAGCAATCAATCCAGGTGGAAGAGTTAGACCGTCAGGTCCGTAAAATATTTCTGGAGCCGAAGAGAGTGTAGCTTCTGCAGTAACAGATACTAGAGGGGTGACACCTTCTGAATTCCGGAATTCAACTTCTAAATGTTCAGGCAAGTGAACTTTAGTTTCTCGATCAGTCCTTGGTGGAGATGTTTTAGGAATAGAGGTGTCTACTGTTATACTAGGATCAATTCTAATGTCCTCTTGTAACTGCGAAACTTCTTTTGTAAAGGCAGATGTACCAGAGATAATTGGAGTAACTGTAGTCTCTAACGATGTTGAAACACAAGTTTCAAATAAATCAAGTGAATTTGACTCAGTTAAATGAGAATGCTTTGCCCAGGATGGCTTCATTTCCGAGGTCAAGGATAGTTGACTCGCTAGTCTCTGTGAACTATGGGGTTTTGATTGACTTTCTTCCACGATTTTAGATTACTTGATCAACTCAAAAATTAAAGGGAAAAAATGTTATTCTGATTTAAATGAAGTTTAAGACACTTTGACGCAACTTGCTTTTTCAATTTTTAAGAGTCGAGAAAAAGATAAAGGTGACTCTAGTCGCCTTCGATTTTTAATGAGGCTGAAGTGACAAGTGCTCAGATGCACCTTTTCTTTTAAGGAGTCGAAAAGGAACGAAAGTGACTACTATGGAAGTCTAGATAGAGGGTTTACCAAATTGATCGTAAAACTGCAAAATACACCTTGGTGATAAATGATAGAGAAATTACCAAGGACTTATGTATGGTAGTCAATATTCTCGAATGTTGTGTTCAGTGCATTGCAATTGATAGGGCGGCAGACACGGATTCCTAACGATAAAGGATATCAGCCTATTATGGTCTCCCAATATATACTCGACGGTACAAGGAGCACAAGTCCATACTGGCACTTGTCATATCAAAGAGGAGGAATCACCCAACCTTCGATGAAAATGATAGTTACCAGGTTTTACGACGTCGAAACATGTCTCTAGCCTAGACTTCTAGATGTGTTGCATTAGATTCCAAAGCATTTTTATGTTCATTGAGGTTTATTTTAGAGTTGATCTTGCTTAGAAGTTTGTCTTTCAAGGTTCACCGCATAATGTAGATGTGAAATTTCTAAATATGCAATCTAAAATGATAAACAGTCATTTATGTTCTTTTAGCAATGAAAATCCTAGCTACAAAGGAAAGAAGATAATGATTTTCTTTCAGCAGAGAGCATAGAGCACACACTAAATGCACTTTCCTAAATCAAATTTCGCAAGCAGTCAAAATGCAGATGCACATGCATGTATTTGTTTTCCATTTTCTTAATGTGTGAATGACAAAAAGAAAGCTAAGTACAAATCTGAACTATTATCTTTCAAAGCGACAGTACTAACAAATTTTCTTTTCAAAACAAAAGGAAGAGTAAGACGACACTTTTCGATTTCGAATTGAAAACTGTTTTCGACACTTGAAATACTAATAATTTCAAAATCAAGTACAATGACAAAAGTACAATCAACTATCTAGAAGAGGAAGACTTTACGACACTCTTCTTTTGATTCAGAATGATAATTATGACACTTGCATCAAAAAATGATAGTTCTATTAGGCTACTTTCGACAAAAGAAGATTGTAAATGATTGACAAATACAAAAAAACATTTACAATTCCTAACTGATGGAGGATGAAATAATGTGAAGGAAAATGGTTATAGCAAGAAGGTACTCATCATGAACAACAAAACTACTGAATAAAGCTGAAAACAAAGAGAAAAACCAAATTTCAGAGAATAAAAAGAATTCACTCAATCATCGCACCTGCAACACATGGAAATAGGGATGCATCTCACTTGCAACACACAGGAGGTGCGATGCATCTAGGTTGCATAGTTACAGACAGTGCGATGGGCCAGGGAGTGAAATTGAGCTTGGTTTTTGCTCAAAACTTGCTGCTAAGCTCAGTGATTTAGGCTGAGTAATGATGGACATTAAACACAAAGCATAAGGGTAGGATATGATGAGGTTCTGAGCTACCACAAGGGCACCTAGGATGCTTTGTAAGGCAGATGTTCAGTTCAGAAACCAACATGGAGCTTAACTAAAGCAACGTTTATCTACTTCGCAATTGCATAGCAAAGGCGTTTCGAAGGCTAGCTGGCTAAATTTAGGCTCCGTCTGTAGTTTATAAAGCAAACAATAAACAAACAAAACAAACTATTCGTTCCCCAACAGAGTTGCCATTTTGTTTCAGTGAAAACTAGTGTCAATTTGAACTGCTAGTCCCACTAAGATGGGTAGCTATCTTAGAAACAAAAAATGAAAGCTTTTCAAGAGTTCCTTTAAGTGTGATAGATGGAAGAGAAGAAAAGAGGACCAAATTGGATCCTCTGCTTTGATCCTAGCTTGATTCCTCCTTTCCTTGATAGAATTTTCCACTCCTCTCCTACTTGTCCCGCTTCAAAGAGTACCTGTAGAGTCAAGGTAACAACAAACTATCAAAGCATCTCTATCTAAAACAACATAAACAATGTAGAATCAAAAACAAATTGACCATACAATTGCATTTATAAAAAATAAGATTCACAAAATATGAGATCATATGGAGGAAAAATCAAAGAACTTTATTAATAGTAATGTAAGAGAGGATTACAACCCAACTGTCTGATCTAGCATCATCCTCCCAATTGTAGAAGTCCTCTTCACCTCATGAACAAGCAAATCACCCAACAATGCAATGTCTCTTCTCACCAACAAACTAATAGCACTTCCTTACAAAATACAAAATTCCAGCCTTTAGATCTCTTAGATGAGGGATCCATTTATAGATGTCTTGCAAGGGTGTGAGTCAGCTCTATGTTTTTGACTAGTGTCATCCCACTGATAGTTCTTGGTTCCATTTGGAGATTTCATTGATCTCTTACTCATCCCTGGGAAAATTGAGAGAGGCAAGTGTCAAATGAGAAGTTTCTGGAAGATTCCATGATCATCCACTTAGCAAATTGTCTCTGCCATTTGTCTATTCTCGCTCATCACACCCTACAGAAGGCCTTTCTAGTATGCATCACACCTCTCATGTGTACAAGGTGAAATGCATCACACCCTGACCATGGAGCAGTCATTATGGTCTAGTTTTGGCCAGTTTTGAGTAGTTTTTCAAGCGGAACTTCTAGGAGATGATGTAATCAGTTTACCATGATCCTTTAGGGTATGAAAGAACACTTTTAGGGACTAAAGAGCCCTTGGTTTATTGACATATGAGTTTTGGGTTGTACACTCTTGGAACAAAAGGACTTACCTAGGTTGATAATTAATGTGCGGTAATTAGGAGTTTTAAGAGACACCTTTTAGCAACCAACACCTCTATCTTTTTCCTTTCTGTTTGATAGGGGTACTAAGAGTAGTGAGGGAAGCTACTGCTTCACTCTTAGTGGCCTCTGGAGACACCCTAGGTGACTCCTCCTTGTCTTTTTCCTCCTCTGTTTGATTTCCCTTTTCCTCACTATTTTTCGTCTCTTCTTCTCCTTCTATCTCCTCATCTTGTTTATCAGTCTCTTCTTTGTCATATTTCTCTATTTCCTCATCCTCTTCCTCATATTTCTCCTCTTCTTGCTCCTCATCTATCTCATCTTCATCCCTCTCTACTTCTTCTCCTTCTGTTTTAGTTTCTTCCTAATCCTTTTCATTGATGTCATATGTGAGAGATTTGATATCCTCCTCTCTCTGCTTGTCTCTGAAAATTTCCCATTGGATAGGAATTCTGAGGTTGTGGAGTGCATTTTCTATTATGATTCTGATTAACCCGCGGTGGGCTAACTGTTGGTGGTTTCCCTCCTACACGTTTATGCTTGTTTCTATCAGTGATTGTAGAAGGAAGTATAGTATGCTGAGCCTATGGCGAGGAGGTGTTTCTACTCCAAACCTCAATTCTTCAAGAAGCCTAAAGTGATACCCATAAACCACACTGTACCTACACTCACATGAGATGTATTTGATAAGGTGGTAGATCACCTCATTCCAGGGGTATGGTAGGCTTTCCCTTCTTACTCCATTTTTGTCCTCAATGGGCTCCCCTCCCTCTAAAAATAACTTCTTCTTAGCAATATGGCTATCTCCCTTGTCTTCCTTTCTCGAAGGCACTCCTAGTGGAAGTGTGTTAATTTTTCTTATGAGTTCAGGGGTGAGCTCTATGGAGAGGCCTCTCACTACAACAGTGGCATGAATTCTAGTCAGTGGTATGAGGGAGAGAGAAAAATCTTGGGCCAATTCATCATCATACCCTCTAAATTTTTAAAAATACCCCATCCAATTATGTTGTGTGAAGATTTCTAACACCCGAGGATGTTGGTGGATTCTCACAGTATTAATGGGCTCCCTTATATTAAACCCCCCTATCATTTTGTTGATGAATTTGGAGGAGCTGAGATGGTTGACACAAAATTTTTGAATGAAGAAGTAAATAACTGAAAGAACTATGGAGACAATTCCCTTACACAGCTGCCAAATTCACTCTCTAATAAGGGATTTTCTGTTCAATTCTCTTTCAAAAAGGGAAGGACTTATAGAGCCTACCTCTTCATGGGATTTGTTGTAGCCAACGCCCATGTTTTCCCCTATGAAACTCCTCTCAGCAAATCCTATAGAATGTTTGTTTGTATCCTATAGGTTTCCTGTGCAATCCTGTAGGATTTCTTGTGCAATCTTGTAGGAAGTCTTGTGTAGGAGACAGATGGAATTTTCCTCTTCTGTAGGTTGCCTGGGTATGAGAGTGACTTTTTCAAGAGTGAGCCTCGAGGAAATGCATGCATGAGTGCATGGGGATCAATGAATATTTCTTCTTATGGCCAAGTTATGTGAGGTGGTGTGCTGGAAGAGGAGGTATGTTTTCTATTTTTGGAATGTTGGTCCCCACTACCACCTCATAATTTCCCCCTCCTCTTAATCAACTCCCAGTTCATGCCTCTATATACTTAACTAATTTTGTCCTACTCTTCTCCCTTTTGGACTTGACTATTTCCACGTGTGGGAGGACCAACTGTTTTGTCTTCATCGACTGAACAAAGGTGTCCAAGTTAACTAGCCACCTTTAGCTTATACACCAAATTACTCTTAACCTTTACATCTTTTGACTACATTATACAAATGAGAGAGTGAGTAGGATAGTTACCTGTGGTGCTAACCCTTGCTGCAATTGTTGAAGACCGGAGGTGCTTGTTGTGTGTTGGTTGCATGCTATTTTTTTCTCTCCTTTTTTTTTTTTATTCCTCTCTTATGATTCCTTTGATGTGCATGTACCTGGTGTTGAAGATGTTGGTGCTGTTGTACTTTGGATCTCCTTCTACTCTTGGATCATTATGCTGGAAGCTTGCTGCAATCATGATTTGTATTCTATGGGATAGGCTACTATAGGATTTCCTACAGGATGTCCTGTAGCTGCTTCTCCCTCAGAACTCTTAATCATACACTCTGCTGGGATTTTAAGGATGGTGATATGGATTGAGAGGAAGACTAGGAGTGCGGAGAAATGGGACATCTCAGGTGCTTCTCCCTTCTGCTCTATGTTTCCTGATTTTATTTTTATTTTTTATTTTATTTTTTCTCTTGAAGAATGTGACAAATATATATATATATATATATATATATATATATATATATATATATATATTGAAACTGATTTCTTTTTTCTTGTGAATGTAGGGGTGATGAAAGTGGACATAGGTATGGTAATGAAATGGTGATGTAGGGGTGTTATTTCTTTGACATAATAGGTCAGTGTTTTTCCCTAGGGTCACTTCCTGTAGGATTCCCGAGCCACTATAATTCCTACAAGATCATCTTGTAGGTTTTCAGGGGATCGTGTAGGTTTAGTAGGGTATCCTGTAGGTTTAACAGGGGATCCTGTAGAAAACACAGTCCCCTTGTAAATGGAATCAAAGGAGTGAAAAAATGGAAGAAATAGTGGAGTGATGAATGACAATGAGTGGAGAAATAAAAATGTGAGTGAAATAGGTCCCTTTTTTATCCTCCTTTGTTCTCTGATCATCCTCCTTGCTGACCTGCAAAAAGACATTCTCATGATTTTTTTCTCTATCTTTCTTTTTTTTTGAAAACAACTAGGCTGCCTCTAAGAGGTTTTCATCCTAGTTATTTGCCCTGGGCGGCTCAAGAGAGGTTTTCACCCAGGGATGGTTTTATTTTCCTTTTTTTCTTTTTTCTTTTAAGACACCATTGGGCCTCCCCAAGAGGTTTTCAACCCAATAGTGGGACTCAAGAACCTCATGGAGGTTTTCATGTGAGTCCTTATTTTTCTTTTTTTTTCTCTCGGTGATTTGATGAGGCAGGAGCTAAAACTTGCTTCATTACAATCACTATTTTATTGATACCATCAATGAACTCTTTCTCTAATAATGGTATTTTTTAAACTTTCAATTAGTTTCCATTAACAACTAAAGGAATGGCCTCTTCATCTATGGTTTTGATCTACACTGAACCATTATCATGACATCTCTCTATAATATAAGGTCCTAGCCATCTTGTCCTCAACTTGCCCTTAAAGTATTTATATCTGGAATCATATAACAAGGCCCAATTACCCTCTGGAAATTGTTTATCCTTGATTTTTTTATCGTGCCATATCTTCCTCTGAAGTTGGGTTACCTCTATGTGAAGGAGGGCCTGCATTCTGAACTCATCTAAACCATTTAACTACAACAATCTCTCTTTTTGTGCACTGTTGAGATCTAGATCCTCAGTGTGTTATACTCAAACTCAATGGACAGCAGGGCCTTTTTCCCATAGACCAGCTCATAGGGTGTGAATCGAGTGGTGGTCTTCCAGGTGGTATTATAGGCCCAAGTGGCCTCAACTAGTCTATCTGCCCAATCCTTCCTGTTATTGTTAACCACTTTGGTTGAGATTCCCTCCAACGCTCTATTGGTCACCTTCAATTTCCCATTAGCTTGTGGGTGATAGGGAGTTGAGGTCCTATGCTTTATCTTTTGTTGGCTGAGTAATTCTTCAATCATGTTGGAGGTAAACTAGCTGCCTTGATCAGTGACCAGTTCTCTAGGGTACCCAAATTTGTAAAATACATTTTCCCTTAAGAACTCAACCACCTTCTCCTTTGTTGCCTCCTTAATTGCCTTGGTTTCAACCCACTTAGTCAGATAGTCAGTGCACACAATGATGTATTTTCTTCTTCGAAGTAGGGTTGATAGGTACAATGGAGTTGTTGGGTGTGGGATCCACCAAGGGAAGTTTTGGGTCTTAAAGCCTAGATTTTGACTAAATATAGTGTAAAGACTCCGCATTTTATGAGCGCACAACACAAGCTTGTAAATGTGTCATAGGGTTTTCCGTCCCCATTTTTGTCAGGTAATGTCAGCTTTAGAGATCTACCCATGGTCGGCAGACCATGGGATTCTATAAATAGAGCGAGGCTCTAAGTTGTAAATCAAAAAATAGAAGGAAGACATGAATGAAGGATGAAGAATTGAGTCTTATCTAAGTGTAGAGTCGAGTCTTGGGTTATAGAGTAGGAGAAGGCTCTGCAGGTGAGTGCACAGAGGCCTAGTAGTCTACAGTTGAGTGTGTGGACCCCTACAGCTGAGTGCACAAGGCAAGTCGAGTCTATAACCATTGGAGAAGTAATAAAGAGAAGTTTCATATCATTTATTTATATCTTTTTCCTATTTTGTCCATTGAATGTATTGGCTATAAATGGAAATTTCACTGTTTATATGGTGTGGGAACTTATATGATTGTGTTGATTAAGTGAATATAATATAAAGTATCTATTTACGCAAAGTTAACTAATAATTATAAATAGATAAGTAAGATCCGTGGTGTAACTTGGTGAAATAGTGCAGATTGTTGCCTTAGCAGTGAAAGCACCTCATCCCCTGGTTAGGGCTATGCGAAGGCGATTATAACAGATCGCGGAGGCTTCACAAGTCAGGGCATGTGCGAAGTGACTTGTGTGAAACCATTCATAGTTGGACTAAATTGACTCCTCAAACATCTCAAGGGTGCGGAAACTTGGTTCCAGCATCACCCCATACTCATTCGGGTGAGACCTCAGTCCGTGCTCCATGGGCTATTGCCGAAAGGGCAAGTAGTGTAGGGATTTGTTTGGCTAATTAACTCCGAACCTGGGTCAGGCCCCATCAAGCCAACAAATGGTTCTATTGTCGGGACCAGAATCTGCATAGAGATGTCTGATGTTGTATCACTAGAATCCAACTAAGAAGGAAATTTAAGGTTGGTTGGATAGGAGGATTCACGAGTTCACAACATAGGAGAACAGGAATACGTGACTAACAAAAGAAGAGTGGTTAGATTGCTACCTGTACATAGAAATCTACAAGATCTTTTTCACCTCTTTCCCTACTAAGTTGTATGAGTGGATCGCGAAGCTAGCAGATAGCCAAGGAAGGTGGAAGCTCGACGGTCCTATTGTGTGGAACCCAGAGTTGGTGCACATATTGGAAGCATCGGAGGATAAGATCGCATGCACTTTTGATCACTGTCTCGATCGAATTATAGGATGATTCATTATTGAGTTCACGGTAGATACTTCAGTCAGCTATAGAGAGGCAGAGCAACGCTTTCTCAAAGTAATGCGAGGTAAGTACATAAAGTCTCTGAATACTTGGATTAAAATGCTATTGTGTGAAAAGAGGGTTATGCAATTACCTTGATGTTCGGAGCTACACAAAGTGGAAAAACCTACAGAAACGAAGGAAGTAAGGGACTAGAGAATATCCCTTTTATTTCACCTTTGTGAGGGGAAGAGGAAAAGCTCACAAATGTCTCTCTGGGAAGTGTGATCCATTTGATAAGGCAGAGAATTTCATGCATACCACCCCTACCCACACCACCATCATCTTCACTACCTTCACCTCCATCGTCACCCGTACCACCTCCGCCACCACCGTGAGTCAATATGGAAAGCACGGTAAATTTTCCTGTGTTCAAGGGAGTAGGAAATGAGGATCCAGAACAATTTTGGTTCGTCATAAAATCTGTATGGGAAGCACAAGGAGTTATAGAAGACAATGTAAATAAAGTGACACTAGTTAGTGCCTTGCAGGACCGCACACTGACCTGGTATATTAAACACTCAAATGATAATCTAAATGCGGGAATCGCAGATAACCAAGTAGCGCTAAACAAGGAATTTAGCAGGCCTAAGTCAGAGGTGCTCTCGATCATCAGATTCAAGGAGATCACAATGCTACCAGGTGAGACTCCTTGGGAGTTGGATCAGAGGCTAAAGTGCACAATTCAAGATGCTAATATGAATATGATGGATGGACAACACTGCGAATGATTTGTAGCGTCGCTAACACCACATCTGAGGAGCACACTATCGCAACAGAAGTTACGACTTAGGGAGAGGCCTTAGAGATCGCGATGACGTTGCATGAGACCCTGATGTAGGATCCTAACTTGGGAGTTTAGCAGATCCATGTGCAATTGAAAAAATTACGCCTTGAGATGCAGAGTCTAAAACAGGACAAGGCAACTCAACTGGAATTGCGCGAAGAGGTATGGTGCGTAAAATGCAATGGTGAGGGTCATGATAAGGACCATTTCCTAGTGTTCGAAAATTACCTCACGGGAGGATGACTGATGCCATTAAGACCGAAAGCACAAGCAAGACCTAGCACGGTGCTTGCTTTGTGGTGCACGATTTGTTAAATAGGAGGGAAACGCACTACAGACAACTTCCATTTGTTACAAAAGTATACTCAAAATTCGTAGCAATTATTCTATAACTTTTGTAGATCAGTGGGACACGATGAGCGCACTTGTAGAAGCTATGAGCTAATGATGGATAGAACTCCCACCTATAGAGTTCAAGCTTAAACGCTTTCCCTAGACCTGAATGTAGGAGTGGCGTGAACCAAATTTTAGGGGCGCAGATGTGGCCGAGGTGGAGGAGGACCTGGAAGAGGTTGCGGACAACTGATATGGTACAATTGCAGAGGGCTAGAACATTATGCCTATGATTGTATGAACCCAACGTGTCCATCATGTTTGTATTGTACTTTGTTTGGTCATGAGACAGAAGATTGTCCTATGCTGATAGCTAGGATACGCAACAAGGGATCACTACCACCTCCCCCGACTCAGAACCTACAAATGATGAGGTCTGAGCCACGCGAGGAAGATCCAAATGTGAACATTATGCTCTGAAGTGGGATCACAACGGTAGATGATAAAGGAAAACAACTTGAAGATAGTACTTGGATTTGCAAGGCTCTAATGAAAGAAGCAGAGTTTGATTTGGTGCACGTTAACGAAACCTTCATGGAAGCTAAGAAGAGCTTCGTTGATGCCTCCACTTCAGGAAGAGAAGGTAGACCAGAGCCAGAAATGGATCCATCTATGCTCATGGTGTTCCTAGAAACATGCATGAAGTTACTGCATGACAATAAGGTTGTAAAAGGACTACAGGAACTCATTAATAGATGCGCTCAAACCATGCCAGGAGAACTGTGCGTAGTCTGGAAGATTGGAAAGAATATGACGAGGAAAAAAGAGAAACCAGGTTAACCATGTAGATTGGAGAATATGAGATAGACCAAGTAATTATAGATTTAGGATCGGACGTGAACATTCTACCGAAGCAGACAAGGGAGCACATGGGGAGGCCTACACTACAATGGTCTCCTATTCAGTTGCGAATGGTGAACCGATAGAAAATAATACCCATGGGGCGATTGCAGGAAATCCCTATGGATATTGAGGGAGTGAGTGCGCTAGTAGACTTTGAAGTAATAGAGAGTGTTTATGATAGTAGTCCCTATGCCATGCTCTTAGGAATTGATTGGGCCACTAACATGAACGGGGTGATTAATCTGAAGAAGTGAAAGATGATTTTCGAGAAGAATTCTTTGCGTGTAGTTACACCCTTGGACCCTGCTGAGGGATCATGCTACATAGAGCCAGTGCGTGACTATGAAAATGACGACGATTTGTACTACATCTATAAACTAACCGCGTGAGGGAAAGATTGGCTAAATCCCACCATGGACGAAAGGAACACATGGGAGCATGAAAGCTCCTGTACGTCAAAGTCTGATGAGGAGATAGAGCAATGGTAGAACCGGTTACATGAGGTAACCATGCTAAACTATAATATGATGACAAGATCGTTGCATTTCGTATCGACGGAAGTGAGGGATCTTCCTACTTATGATGTGTTAAGTGAGGTAGACACTTTCCTGGATAAGTTTGAAAGCGAGGTGCCAGAAAAGAAACATTTCCAGACCTTGAATTGGGTACTGCGTGCTACGCCCGCAAGGTAGTGGGGTATGCACAAAGGGAGCTTTGAAGATTGGCACGAATGCAAGACAATGATACGCACATGTTTTAGGAAGCCTAAGATGCAACTAATAGACAAGTATGATGGATGTGATGATCTGCACACTTATCTGGCCAAGTGGATATCGACATATGGAAAACGAACTACGTGAATATGCATAAACTCCACTCTGAGAGTTATGGTCAATAAAATTGTGTTGGGAGGGTAGATGTGCAGTTGGCTCTTAAGGTTTGACAGACAGTATGTGGAAAGAATAACCGTGCAAAAGGCTATCCAGGTGGAAGTAGTTGATAAGGTGTGCAACACGCTAAACAAGGTAAGCAATGCACAACAAAGTGGTTGGGACCTACTCGAACCTAGGCAGATGCCTTTTCAATTGGTTGATAGAGTAGAAGCCATAATGCCTACGAAGTCTACCATGTCTAGTCTGTGCATAGTGGCGCTCACAGGGGTAACAGACTGCAGAGCCCTGGAAGAAAGGCTTGCATAGTTGGAAGAGCTTGAAGAAGAACGGTTGGGACTTGATGAATTGATCGAACAGGGTGATCGTAGGCTCCAAGAACCCATGAATGAAAGAGTTTGGTTGAGGGAGAAAAGTGCCAGGGAAAAAGCAAAAGTGAAGAAGCTTGAGGAAGGAATACAAAAGGACTTCCTTGTTAAAAAGACCATGGTAATAATGCAGGAGGATCACAGTTACATTGACGAACTTAGGGACTACCACCGAAAGTCTATCATCTTGATGCATGGGATGGAACCATATGTTATTAAGGTCACAGATGGTGGCGCGGTGCATTTGGTGAAGTTAAATGGTGAACTCTTTCCAGTGAAAGTAAACGGTAGTTGATTGAAGTTGTATCTAGGTGGATCGACCACCTGACTAGCTGTGGGAAGCATAGTCTTAGCACTCTAGGTAGTTGAAAGGAGGTGCGGGACTATAAACTACTCTGCCTTGCAGTTGTGCGATGTCAAGGCTGGGCACAGGAGCGAAGTGTCACAGGGTCCACGACAATGTAAGGTTAATTGCGTTGCCACATGGGTTAGCTGGGAAGTGACCGTTGCAGTCAATATTCATGATGTGATGCTTGGTTTGAGACCAAATGGAGCGGGTAGCAGGAATTTAAGGAAAACTTTTTGGGCTAGATTTGGGAAAATCTACCACCAAGGGAGCATTAATGGATTGGATTTGGGGGCATGATCTGATATTCACCATATGAGTGACATTAGTTAAAGATTTAATGAACAAAGGTATTACAGACTCATGTGATGGTGTGTGTTCTATGTTATTGAAGCAGCAGATTGATCATATTGCCAATACATAGACAATAAAATAGAAAGACAACAGAGAAATATAGTAAGCAACACAAAGACACAAGAAATTTAATAAGGAGTTCACCCTATTATCCAGGGCTACGTCTCCAGTCCAACTTTCAATGGTGGCCTTGTTTTATTGTGTCTTAAGTAGAGAAATTATAATATAGGGACCCAATGTGAGTTCTCCTGAAGCAGATTTGCTCGGCAGGGTGGTTCTTGGATTCCCCAAGCCATTGGAGTGTACAGACTCTTCTTCTTCCTACCAGCTATGTGACCTTCTGGTCTACAGTGGAAAGAGCCAAATGTGATGCTCAGTCCAGACAGATTCCTCTATGGGATGGCTTGAATCTTCAAGCTCTTTGGTGCTCGATGTTGCCTCTGGTCAGCTTAGCCTTGTGTATCTTCTGCTTTTCTTTACTATTCTCTGTGTTCAGTCCTCCTCTCTAGGTTCATTGTTCCACTTCTTCGTCTCTCGACTCTTCTCTCTGTGTCTAACTTGACTGATTCTATTGTCTCTATTCATGGCTTTTAGCCATCCGTCTGCTATGCCTGTTCGGTTCCTCTTCTGCCTCTATCGATTCACCTTCTGCAGCTGCGCTTAGAGTTCATTGTTGGGCGTCATCATCAGCGCTCAGGGAGTGGCAACTTATCCTCCTCTAAACAGTGCTAGCCTACTTCGTTGGTTCATTTCTTCAGTTACGTCATGGATGTGTTCTTCCTCCACTGTGGTGGTCAAACGGATTCCAAATCCTTCTAAAATGTGGCTTAATTACCTGTCGATTCCGCTTCCTCCATCGGGCGCAATCTCAGCCGTCCGATCTGGGCCCTCTAGATCCGGCGCCATACGCACATTTCGCGTGGTTGACTTGCTCGGCTGATAGTACGTGATCAATTATGGTTTCCTCTCACCTCCACTTGCCATGCATCGATCGGTGTATGGAATCGCTCCACTCTCATCCAAAACCTCTTACCGTTTAAGGGCACCCTGATCTAAACTGCCAGTTTTCCAGAGCGGGTCCTGTTGTTGTGTTTTATCGCTTTTTCCTTTTCTGCCGATAGTTCTCCAGTTCCCCCATGTGACCGAGTGCTTGGGCTTTTCCTTTAGGACCCTGTTCGCCCAGTGATGAATGCATCAAATTCCACCTCCTTTTCCCATTCCGAGGCTCCCATGGGCTCCTTTGATGTCCTATGTGGTCTGCATGGGCATCAGTCAGTGTGCTTTGACTGAGGTCCTCGTCGTTCCATGTTCGTTATCATTGCCACTGGTTCAGGGTGTTTTTTATCACTGTTTTGGAATTCTTTAGAGATTTGTTCGACCTGATACAGTCATGGTTCTTTGACAGTCTTTTATGGATCCAATTTGGATCACGACCTTCCCACTAAAAAATCTTTTGGACCACCAAAAGTTGGTTTTCAAGCATCGACTAAGTGAGGGTAATGGTTTCTCACTTGTCCAATCTTAATCCACTTTTCACTGCCTGGCTTTGAACCTTTGAGCCCAATCCTGAGGTACTCAACATCTCCCCTGCGCATTGTCCTCACCTTCCTCTCCAACACTATGTCTTCCTGCAACTCATTGAGGTATTCAGGTAGTAGGTCATCAATAGAAGGAAATTGTCTTTGCTCTTTAAGGTCCTCAATCATTGAAGGTTCAAACAATCTCAAGAAATCTGCATTTACGACTGAGTAGATGTGCATGTGAGCTGGTAAATCAAGGCGAACATCATTTTCACCTATCTTCTCAAGTATCCTAAAAGGTCCATACTTGATAGGCTTTAGCTTTTTACCTTCACCTTGCATCCTATCCTTGCTGATATATAGCCAGACTTGGTCTCCAACTTGAAAACTATGCTCCATCCGATGCTTATCATGCCTAGCCTTGTACTTGGCCTGGCTCTTTTCCAGTTGTTCCTGTACTGCCTGGTGGATATCATGGAACTGTTCAATGAACCTAGTTGCCTTGTCCACATCACTGTGTCCATCAACCATGGTATCTTTACCAAAGACAAAATCCAAAGGAGACCTTGGTGTGAAACCAAAACATGTCTCAAAAGGAGATCTCTATGTGGAAGAGTGTTTGGATCTATTGTAAGCATGTTGCACATAACACACGTGTTCATCCCAAAGCTTAGGATGTTTGTTGCAATATCCTCTCAGTAACTGGATCACTGTCTTGTTTACTACTTCTATCTAGACATCTATTTGTGGATGAAAACCTGTGTTTTTCTTCAACTTGCTGTCCATCATTTCCCACAAACTAGACCAAAACTTCCCCACAAATTGGGTGTCTCGATCATATACAATGGAAGTGGGTAATCCAAAATGAACCCATACATGTTCAAAGAACAATTTTGCAGTTTGTTCAGCTGTAATTTTTTTACTACAAGGTATCGAAATACACATTTTGCTGAACCTATCCACAACAACATATAGATAATCATGACCTTTCCTAGATTTAGGCAGTCCTCCAACAAAATCCATGGAAACACTTTCCCAAGGGTGAGAAGGAACTGGCAATGGAGTGTACAAGCCTAGTTTTCTATTGTTGGGCTTGCTTTTGGCACACATGGCACACCCTCTTACATATCTAGAAACTGTCTCATTCATTTTTGGCCAATAGCAGAATCTTTGTAGCTGTGCAACTATTTTACTTACCCCAAAGTGACCTGATATTAGAGAAGTGTGTGCTTCCCTAATTATCTTTATCCTCTCAGTTTGTGGAATGCAGAGTTTCCCACAATGGTATAAGAGTCGGTCCTTCACATGATAGTCCAATTCTTCTACTCTTTTGCCTTGACTCAAAGTTGCATATACATCTTTGAAGTCCATATCCTGAGCATATTGTTCCATGTAGCTTTCATGTATCATAGAATTATGCTTAAGTATGGTAGATGCACTTATAATGGGTCTAGATAATATGTCCGCAACCTTGTTATGTATGCCCTTTTTATATCTGATGACTAAATGAAAATGTTGTAGACAACCCATCCATCTGTAATGTCTTGATTGCTGCAACTTAGTTTGGGAACGTAGATATTGAAGTGGTTGATGATCAGCATGTATTACTGTCTCTTTGCCCATTAAATAATGTTTCCACTTTTTCATACTCTGAACTAATGCATACAATTCTTTATCATATGTAGGATAGTTAGCTACTGCAGGATTAAAGGTCTCAGAATGATAACATATGGGTTTGCCATGCTGTGTCAACACTGCTCCCATGGCATAGTCACTGGCATCAGTTTGGATCTGAAATGGTCTTTGTAGATCTGGCAGTGCTAGTACATGTGCTGTACTAATTTTCTCTTTCAAGGTGTCGAAGGCTTTCTGATGTTTGCCTCCCCACTAAACCACCTTATTCAATCCTGTTAAAGCATCTAAGGGAGCTGCAATAGAGGAGAAGTTAGAAATGAACTTCCTCCAATATTGTGTTGTTCCTAAGAAGCTTCTCACTTCTGTAGTAGACCTGAGTTTAGGCTAGTTCACAATGACTGCCACTTTAGAGGGATCTATTTTCAGTTCACCTCCCCCTACTATATGACCCCAGTAGTCTAGAGATGTTTTTCCAAATTCACGTTTTGATAGTTTAACATAAATTTTTTCTCTTTTCAAAACATCTAATGTCTGCTTAACATGATTTAAATGTTCTTCCCACGTTTTACTAAAAATTAGAATGCCATCCAGATACACAATAAAAAAATCATCAAGAAAAGGTCTGAGTACATCATTCATTAATCTCATGAAAGTAGCAGGAGCATTCGTTAACCCAAAATGCATAACCAACCATTCATACAATCCTTGCTTTGTTTTGAAAGCAGTCTTCCATGCATCTTTCTCTGCAACTCTGACCTGATGGTATCCACTGTGCAAATCCAGCTTGGTGAAATAAAGAACTTCTTTTAATTGATCTAAAAGATCATCTATGCAAGGAAGGGGATAATGATTTTTTATTGTTATCTTATTCAGTGCTTGGTAATCAATGCACATTCTCCATGAGCCATCTTTCTTTCTCACCAAAATGATTGGTGACCCACATGGTGATGTGCGAGGCTTGATGAAGCCCTTCTCGAGCAACTCCTGCACCTGCTTCTTGATTTAAACATTCTCTAAAGTAGACAACATGTACATCCCAATGTTAGGTAATGGAACATCTTACTACAAAATAATATCATGTACTATTCCCTTTTTGGGTGGCAGACCTTTAGGTTCTTGAAACAAGACATCATACTCTGAAATAACCTTTTCTATATCAGCTTGTTGTTCAGCATTACAACCCTCAAATACATTGGTTTTATTAGGTTTCTTTTCCTTTACAACCATCAGTAAGAATTGTTTGCATGAATTTATCATTCTTTTCATCTGTCCTGAGTTTATGAGAGTATAATTATTCTTGAGCTTATGATCTCTTACAAAGTATTCGATTCCATCTTTAACAAGTAGATACTTGTTCTCAGCTCTATAGAAAATATCCTTTCTATCATACAAGTAAGGACTTCCTAAAACAATTCCACATATATCCAAAGGAATTATGTCTAACTCAACCTCATCTACAAATGTTGACCCAAAAGAAAATTTGAGTTTGCACTATCTAGTCACTTGTAGTTGTGCTTTATCATTCAACTATCATAATGGGTATGGTTTCTTGTGAGGTGTAGTTGCTAATCCCAATTTTTTTACAATTTCTTTGGAAATCAAATTTACTTGTGAGCCACTATCAAACAAAGTATCAATCTTTTGATTTTTGGAAATAACCTGAATATGGAAAAGCTCATGTCTTTTTCTCTCATTTTCTTCATCAATAACAGATTGAGCAGAATTACTAGTAGATGTTTCAGAATTCTTACCTTTTATATCAGTGGCTGCTATGGTTGTTTCATCTCCTGAGTTAGACCCCAAATCCTTCTGAATAGATTCAGTTGTCTTCTTCTTCTTGCCCTCAGACTTCTTAGGTCTCATCTCTGGATGTAGAATCCGACAATGCTCATCATCATTCCCCTCCTTTTTATAGTGAGTGCATGAAGCTTTGGCTTTCTATGCAGTGTTAGCCCTCCTTGATTTCCATTTATGTTTTCTTTTCTCCTTGCTCTTGCTTACAGTGGGTTGGGATGGTCCCCCAACTTCTAGATTTCCATTCTTTCCTCTAGCCTCTAGATGAGTAGCTTGTACAGATACCTCATCTATACTAGTGGGATTAAACATGAGGATTGTATGCCTCATGTAGCTGTGTAGACCACCAAAATACTTCAAAAGAGTCTCTGCTGAGTCTAGTGAGATACCCAAAATCAATGCTCTCTCTCTGAATTCTTGAGTATATTCTTGCACACTTTTCCCTTTCAACTGTCGAAGAGTTTGCCAGCTCATCATGGCTTGTTGCATGTAAGCCAATGGATAGAACTGCTTTTTGATTGTAGCAACAAATTCACTCCAGACGGAGAAGGTATTGCCATGTCTTTTCATATCAACTTAGGTTTTGCCTTCCCACCAAACCAAGGTAGTGCCTCCTAGGTGTAGGCTTGCCAGCTGAATCTTAGTCTTGTCTGAGTTTATGTTTTGTACCCTGCAATACACATCAATTTGTCTAATCCAACTGTCCAACTTTTCAGCATTTAGGTCTCCATCATATATAGGCAAATCAAATTTCACATCTAGCTTAATCAAAGATGCTTTCTTATTACGCACAGGGCTATTAGGAGGTGTGAGAAAGCTTTCCTCTTTCTCCTTTCCTCTGGAGTGGTCATGGAAGTGAGACTCATCTTCTTCTTTATCCTGCTTAGAGCCTGATGAATCTTCCACCTTTTTCTTTCTAAAGTCTCTGTACATTTCTTCAACCATAGACTCTATAGCTAGGAAAATCTCTATGAATTGAGGGTCTCGCCCTGCAGAACCTTCCTCTGACATTGTCTTTCGAGGATAGACACTCCCAATTTCAGGATTAGTTTCCACCAGCTCTCCTTCTCCTAATTTGAGCTTTGATCTTGTGAGCATTCACAGCTAAAACCAACACAAGCTTGTCTAACCTTATAGCCTAGAGCTCTAATACCACTTGATCTGATATTCACCCTATGAGTGACATTAGTTAAAGATTTAATGAACAAATGTATTACAAACTCATGTGTTGGTGTGTGTTCTGTGTTATTGAAGCAATGGATCGATCAAATTGCCAATACACAGACAATAAAATTGAAAGACAACAGATAAATACAGTAAGCAACACAAAGACACAAGAAATTTAATAAGGATTTCACCCTATTCTCCAGGGCTACGTCTCTGGTCCAGCTTTCAGTGGTGGCCTTGTTTTATTATGTCTTAAGCAGAGAAATTACAATACAGGGACTCAATCTGAGTTCTCCTGAAGTAGATTTTCTCGGCAGAATGTGAGTCTTGAGTTCTTCTTCCTACCAGCTCTGTGACCTTCTGGTCTATAGTGGAAAGAGCCAAATGTGATGCTCAGTCTGGACAGATTTCCCTATGGGATGGCTTGAATCTTAAAGCTCTTTGGTGCTCGATGTTGCCTCTAGTTAGCTCGGCCCTCTGTCTCTTCTACTTTGCTTTACTATTCTTTGTGTTCAGTCCTCCTCTCTGGGTTCACTGTTCCACTTCTTCGTCTCTCGACTCTTCTCTCTATGTCTAACTTGACTCATTCGACTATCTATGTTCATGGCTTTTAGCCATCCGTCCCCTATTCCTGATTAGTTCCTCTTCTGCCTCTATCGATTCACCTTCTGCAGCTACGCTTGGAGTTCCCTGTTCGGCATCATCATCAGCACTCAGGGAGTGGCCACTTGTGCTCCTCTAAACGGCGCCAACCTGCTTCATCGGTTCGTTTCTTTAGTTACGCCGTGGATGCATTCTTCCTCCACCGTGGCAGTCAAATGGATTCCAAATCCTTCTAAAACGCAGCTTAATTCCCTGTCGATCCTGCTTCCTCAATTGGGCGTGATCTCAGTCGTCCAATCTAGGTCCTCCATATCTGACGCCATACACACATTTCGCATGATTGGCTTGCTCGACCAATAGCAGGTGATCAATGACAGTTTTCTTTCACCTCCGCCTGCCACGCATCGATCGGTGTATGGAATCGCTCTGCTCTCATCCAAAACCTCTTACCGTTTAAGGTCACCTCGATCAAAACCGTCGGTTTTCTATAGCGCGGGTCCCGTCGTTCTGTTTTAGTGCTTTTTCCTTTTCCACCCGTGGTTTTCTGGTTCCCCCACGCGACCGAGTGCTCGGGCTTTTCCTTCATGGCCCTGTTCGACAAGGAATGCGTGATCAATGCTAAGCACTAATCACGCATCAAATTCCACGTCCTTTTCCCATTCTGGGGCTCCCAGTGGCTACTTTGACCTCCTGTGTGATCTCCATGGGCCTCAGTCAGCATGCTTTGATTGAGGTCCTCGTCGTTCCATGTTTGCTTCCATTGCCACTAGTTCAGGGTGTTTTTGATTGCTATTTTGGAATTCTTTAGAGATTTGTTCGACCTGATACAGTCATGATTCTTTGACAGTCTTTTATGGATCCAATTTGGATCAGGGGAATGGTCAAATTCAAATTCAAAGGACGCTATAAATTGCAAAGGGCTGCCTAGTAAAAAACACTTGCCCATTTGATAATTGAGCTATTTTCCATCCTAAGATTCAGTAACTCTGATCTGTTCGATTCTTAGAACTCGAAGGAATTATTTGAGCACTTACCTAAACCATTGATAGATTTGTGGAACAATAGTACAATCATGCCAGAGGAAGCCATGGATATTGTTGAAATGGCCGCTAAAGAGGCCACATAGGCCATGATGATAGGAGATGCCCTAGAAAGCACCAAGATAGTTGCAGAAATCCCTAAATCACCATGCATGCCAAGGCCCAAGAAAGACAATCAGCCCATGGTACCGGTGCACGTGTCCCCTAGAAACCTGCTGAGAGCTAAATGAAACATGGAAGAAAAGGGGAAAGTGGTTAATGTGGAAACCGATGATGAGGAGGAAGACCTTGAGGAAATCTTGGTGGAAGAGGAAGAGGACAAAGAAATGGAGGAAGAAACCTAGGGTGCAGATCCTCTGATCAAGTTTCCCGCATATGTTCCTCAATAGAAAGGGAAAGCAAGGGTGCCCAAGGACCTAGATGAGAGAAAAATCTCTCTGTAGACTCCGCTGCTCCCTAATGATATCATTTTTTAAGAAGCACACTTAGGACAGGTGTTGGCTCTAAAGTTTGAAGATTGGGATCTCGTGGACCATGAGAAATTCCCACACTTGGCGACCGCACAACTAATGTGGTTGAAGAAAAACATAGCGGTGGGAGTCATAGAGTTGGAGCCAAAAAAGTGGTTGCGTGGAGTAGAGAAAGTAGGGTTGTTAAACCTGCTCTAGGTGAAGCATTACCATCGTGCCGCAGTAACTATGTTTTTCATTAGGCAGCTGCTCTACCTGGTGCATGATGGGTGTTTATGGCTAGAGGAGCCCATCCCCATCACGGAGCACGTAATCCAAAAAATTACTTGACTCACTTGCAAGGGAGAGGACCTAGCAGATGTTTTAGAGGGTAATAGTAATGATCTAGCCATTGCATAGGCCATGAAGAAAAATTCAAGCTAGAGAAGAAGAAGAGGGGGTACGTGATCTCCAGTATCAACAATAATGTAGTCTAAGTTGCAACCTAGATACTAGCTGGAAAGATTATGCAGACGTATTGCACGGATGAGGTGCCCGTGCTAGTGGTAGCACTTGCCGCGCAGTGCGTAGAGGGGGTCCAGTTTAACTTTTCGAAGTACTTGTGCAAGGAGTTCTTGGAAAATTGCTGCAAGGCACAGGAACAGGGGTCGACTTTCCACTATGCATGGTTTTTGTTGTCCATAGTGCTGGTGCCTTGGGAATTGCCTGAGTACAACCAGTTACACATGATTGTGAAGGACCTTCTAGAGGCAGTGATGTACACTTTGCTATGGCCAACTAAAGACACATAGGGGATCAGAGACAACAAGATATTCTGGGTGTTAATGGAGATGAACATCAGAGTGGGGATTAACCGAAAGCCACAATTATCGCCCACTGTCTACAATAGCCTATAAAGCTTCACGGAGTTTAAAGTGGACTTCTATCATGTATATATCCGAATGGGCGAGGACCCCACGAAGAAATGGAACAAGCTCCCCTACCTGGCCAAGGACGGTTTCATCTTCGTCATGCTCGAGTCGTGGCAACTGGAGTGGCATGCTCCAGCCATCTCCAGAATGGAATCAAAGAAGTCCGTGGCATAGAGGAAAAAGGAGGTGGAAAAACTGTGGATCACACAGTTGTTAGAAAAGAGAAGGAACAAAGTAGCAGTGACCAAGGCATAGGAGGCATGGGATGCTGCGAAAGCAGTAACAAATTAACAGTGGGCAGCAAAGAAGGATCGTGAAGGCCAGAATTCACCCTCACCTAAACAAGAGCCTGAAAGAGAGGAGGGTTGCATGGATCCATAGATAGCATCCACACAGCTGAAGTAGTAGCACTTGAGAGAGTAGGTGGGGCAGTGAAAGATGTCAAAATTCTCCAAGACTTATTTCGACCCAATCACCCTCACTGAGGGGTATCTGCATGACATAGGGGAGACGGTGCACAACATCATCATAGAGGCCCTACAATAGTTCGTGGATGAAAATCATATGGTGTTAGGGGCCCTCCGGACACAGATTCAAGAGTTGCAAGTGTGCACTCCTAAGGCTGGTACTCTATTGACCAGCCTTGTAGTTGGCATGACCACGGCTGAGGAAATGCTGTGTGCCCACATGACCAACACTATAGTGCTACCAGAGGGGGAACTAGTTACAAAATAGGAGGCTGACAAGCCTATGGTGAGTGCGCTGAAAGGAGTTGCAATCAACATGGCTGCGCTCCCTCGGGAGACGCTCTATATTCTACAGGATGGAATGACTACAGAGTTGTGGGTGAGGGAGAATCGCATGCTCTAGGTAATGAGAGAATGATGAATTAACATGGAACAATTACGCCTGTAGTGTGACAAGGTAGTGGCATAGAACTAGCAGATTGTGCAAGTGGTTGAAGAAGCCTCCCAGATGGTCCCTAAGTTGGCCATCCCAGTAGAGGCACTAGCAGAGGCGTGCATTCGAAGGCTAGTAGTAGGGGTGCATGAGGCAAAGGAGGAAATGGCTAAGGTTTAGATGGATCAGAACCTTCAAATAGCTGAGATGCAGTTGAAGGCACAGCCTTCAACTCCACCATAGGTGAGGGAACAATGCACCAACACCATTACAATGAGAATATAGGAGATCAGCAGTGCAGTGAAGGACTCCACCAAATTATTTGAAGAGTCATTCAAGGTCCTCACCACTCTGTAGGAGGACTTGAAAATACAACGCTTAGAAATAGAGGCTCATGAGCTGTAGCAAAAGTATGATGATATAAAAGGGACCACATAGATAGTGGCCCTTGCACAAAGGCTCACACAGATGCAATAGGCAAAAGCGCTCAAAGAGCAGGTAGATGTGGCGTGACAGAAGGAAGTGATTTCGAAGGCATGCATACAAACTTGGATTGATGAGGCATTTGTCATTACAGCCTCAATCAAAGCCAAGCTAGCTTAGATGCAGGGAACGCTGGAGCAGATGCAGGGAAGCAGTTCAGGTTCCACGGTCTCTAAACAGTGCATCCATGAGGTACAACAGGTAGCTGCTCAGTGTGCTACCAACCTTGCAACAGTCTGGGCAGAGTTGGGAGGTCTCTGAGCGAAGATATCTACACTGACAAAGTGACTCGAGGGCAAGTCATGATGTTTGTGTTGGGGTCCTGTTGGGTGCGAGATCCCCCAAGGGAAGTTTTGGGGCTTAAAGTCCTAATTTTGACTAAATCTGATGTAAGGACTCCGCGTTTTGTGGGCGTGGAATGCGAGCTTGTAAATGAGTCATTGGGTTGATCGCCCTCATTTTTGTAATGTAATTTCAGCTTTAGAGATCTACTCATGGTACGCGGACCATGGGATTGTATAAATAGAGTGAGGCTCTAAGTTGTAAATCAGAAAATAGAAGGAATACATAAATGAAGCATGAAGAATTGAGTCTTATATAAGTGTAGAGTGGAGTCTTGGGTCGTAGAGTAGGAGAAGGCTCTGCAGCTAAGTGCGTAGAAGCCTAATAGTACACAGTTAAGTGCGCGGACCCCTGTAGCTCAGTGTGTAGGGAGAGTCGAGTTTGTAACCATTGGAGAAGTAGTAAAGAGTTTCATATCATTTCTGTGTATATTTTTCCTATTTTTTGCATTGAATTTATTGGGTATAAATTGCAATTTCACTGTTTATATGGTGTGCAAACTTATATGATTGTGTTGATTAAGTGAATATAAGATAAATTGTCTGTTTATGCAAAGTTAACTAACAGTTATAAAAATATAAGTAAGATCTTTGGTGTAACTTGGGGAAATAGCGCAGATTGTTGGATTAGAAGCGCGAAAGCACCTCAGCCCATGGTTAGGGCTACGCGAAGGTGATTATAATAGATCGCAGAGACCTTGCAGGTCAGGGTGTGCGCAAAGTGAGCTGCATGAAGACATTCACATTTTGACTAAATTGACCCCTCAGACATCTCAAGGGTGCGGAAACTTGGTTCCAACATCCCCCCATACTGCTTCGGGTGAGACCTCAGTCTGCGCTCCGTGGGTTGTTGCCGAAAGGGCCAGTAGTGTAGGGATTTGTTTGGCTAATTAACTCCGAACCTGGGTCAGGCCCCATCAAGCCAACAAAATTTCATTCCCCACTTGTCAAATGGCTTAAAAGTCACTTGAGGTTGTAGAGGCATTTCATCCCTTGTAGTAGGCTTTCCCATCATTTGGCACTGATCACACTGACTAGTATATCTTTCCACATCCTGATGAAGGGTGGGCCAATAATAGCCTACTTGTAACACTTTGAATGGTGTCCTCCTTACTACAAAGTGACCTTGACAAGGTCCATGATGACAAGTCATAAGGATGTCAAAGACTTCCTCTTTCCTGATAGACCTTCTCAAGATTTGATCTGGGCCAAGTTTGAAGAGATTGCCCCCAATCCAAGTGAAGGGGGCATTCTTCCTTATAATCTTACTTTTCTCTTTAAAGGACAAGTTTGGTGGGAACTGTGCAGATGCCAAATAGTTTTCTATGTCAACAAACCATGGAGAGAGAACTGAAATGGTGAAAATGTGCTCATCTGGTAACTGGTCATCAACCATTCCCTCTTCACCCGCAGGCAAAGTTAATCTGGACAAAACATCTGCAACAACAATTGTTAGATCAAACTGTTGTAATAGAAGGAATCATCATATAATACGACCATTCACATTGTGTTTATTCATTAAATATTTGATTGCATCATGGTCAGTATGGACAAATGTTTGATAGCCTGTAATATAATGCCTAAATTTTTTCAGTGAATGCACAACAGACAAGAGCTCCTTTTCATTCACTCTGTAGTTCAGTTCAGCCTTTAACAGATTCTTACTAATAAAGTAAATGGCTTAAGGAAATTTTTTATCTACCTAACCTAGGGCTACTCCTATGGCTCTGTGTAAGGCAACAGCATGAATGTGAAAAGGAAGGGCCCAATTTGGGCCTCAAAGAATTGGGGTAGTGGTTAACTTGTTCTTTAAGATGTCTAAGGCCTCTTCACAGCATTTTGACCATATAAACTCAGATTCCTTGGCCAACAACCCAAATAAAGGAGTGGCCAAATTGATGAAGTCCTTTATGAAACTTCAGTAGTATCTAGTTAATCCTACGAAACTTCTAACATCTCTTTGTTTTTGAGGAGGTGGGACTCTTTGGATGATAGCTATTTTGTTGGGGTCCACATGCAGTCCTTGTTGAGATATTGAATGACCTAGCACGGTCCCTTCAGTCATCAAGAATTCACATTTGTTGAGACTAAGAGACAAGTTCACCTCAATGCATTTGTGTAGTACCTTACCTATGCTAGAAAAATCCCCTTCAATATCACCCCCATAAGGTGTGAAATCATCCATATAGATTTCTACCGCAACATGGACCAACTCAGCAAAGATACTCAGGACTGCTCTCTAAAAAGTGGCAGGAGCATTGCATAGGCCAAAAGGAAGGAGCATATAGTTAAAAGTGCCCCAAGAACAAGTGAAGGTGGTTTTATCTTGGTCTTTCGGGCTAATTTGGATTTGGTTGTACTCGTTAAATCCATCTATGAAAGAGAAAAACGTTTTCCCTGCCATGCCATCTAGCACTTGGTTGATGAGAGGTATAGGGAAATGGTCCTTCTTTGTGGCTTTTTTAGCTCCCTACAATCGATACAAATACTACACTTACTATTTTTCTCGGGAACTAATACCAGAGGGGAGACCCACTCACTGTGAGAGATAGGATAAATGAATTTTGCATCTAGCAATTTTTGTAGCTCTTCTTTGAATATATATTTAAGAGCTAGATTCATCATCCTTTGGGGTTGTCAAACTGGCTTGCAACCTTCCTTGATATAAATATGGTGGGTACACACTGATGGGTGTACTCCCTTCATTTCTTTGTAACTCCAAGCAAAGGCATCGATATGCTCCTTTGGCATGTTGCACAACTTCCCCTCTTGGAGAATAGAAAGAGATGGATTGATTTTCAAAGTTTTCTCAGGGCCGAATTCTATGGTTTTGACACAGAGAGGGTTGGAATCAGCCAAGTACAGATCAATTGGATGGTTGTTTTGGGTTTCGTTTACTGCTTCTTCTAGGGACAATGTACTAGGAGTTGGACTTTGGAGTAGGTGTTCAATCAAACTGTCTTCATCATGTTGTCCTCCTCCCATGGTTGTTTCTAAGGTATACAATTGGGTAGTATAAAATTCATCTTATTCCTCCTCTTCCAACCATAAAGGTAAATCATGTTCTAGAGATGTCTGAGCAGGAGGGTATAGGACTAATTACTTGGACATATGCCCATTCTTGATGGTCATATTCCCAGCTCTGCAACTGATGTAAGCATCGGCAGTGGCCAACCAGGGCCTCCCAAGGATGAGAGGGTAACCAATAAGCTTAGCCTTAGGCTGGAGAACTAGGAAATCTGCAGGGTACTCCCAAGAGTCAATGGAGACCATCACATCCTCCACAATCCCCTCAGGGGTCACTGTGGAGCGGTCTGCAAGTTGCAGGATTGTTGTGGTCTTTCTCAATGAACCTTGGAGGTTGAGCTTGAGCATGGTGTCCATGGTGATCACATTAACGGTAGCCACAAGATCGATCAAAGTGTGTGGGACAATGATTCCATTGATGTGCACATCTACTACATGGCTTCTAGGGTCCAAATACTTTGGATAGATTACCTACCCCAGCATTAAGTCAGACAGTTGTCCAATGCCATTAATGGTAGGGGCATCTCTTTTTCACCTCCCTGGATGCTTCAAACACTTCTCCTTAATCAACTTGTTGTAACTAGGTACATCCTTGATGGCTTGGAGAAGTGGAATATTGACACATAGGTTTTTCAATTCTCCTATAAGTTCAGTCTCTTCTGGGGTAGGCAGGAGTGGTTGAGTTCTCTCAAGAAAGGGTGGATTTACTTTAAGAATTCCTTCCTCTCTTTCTTCTTCAAGCTCCCTAGGTGGAGGTGGAGGTTGGTTAACCGAGAGAACTCTCCTAGATCTCAAGTTAATTTCTCAGATCTCGATAGCATAAGCTGGTTATGATGTCTCTCCACTGTGTACTTGTTGTGTTTGTCTATTTTTCAGGTTCGAATTTGTTTGGGTAGGAATCTAGGGCTGTTTCGGTGGAGCAGAGTGTAACAACTATGGTTGGGTAGGTGGTGAAGGAAATAAAGTTGGAACATTGTTGTACTGGGGCCTCCACCCCTCCGGTAGTGTAGTCCACTGAGGTTGTGGTGGAGCATATGATTAAAATGACTGGTTGGATGGTTGGGAATGATATTGAGATGCAAAGGACCAAGGAGGAGGTGTAGACCAGGAAGGATGAGCAGGGGGTCCCTAGGAAGGTATGGATGTGGTCTGGTTGGGGTTATAATATGCATGGGATGACCCTTGCATGCCCTGCTAGTATGGCTTAGGCCCATGAGGTCTCCTTTGGTTTATGTAATAGAGCTACTCAGTGACCCCTTCAGCTCCTTGATATAAAGCTTTGAGTCCAAGAAAAGAAGGGCACTTGTCTGTGGAGTGATTTTCTTCACAGAATGAGAAAATTTTGAATAGAATTCAATGCACATTCATTCCTAGGGTGCCTCATTGTGCATCTAGGATAGAGAATGGCCAAGGATCTCTCTGCTTCCTCCTGCTTTCTCCTAATGTTCATCGTGTCCATATGTAAGGTAAGGGTTTGCATCATCTCACTCTTGAAATCTTCCAGCATGTTTCCAATTTCACCCTTGATGGATGAATTGGAAGAGGATGTACTGACCATAGATTGACATCCCCCACCCTTTTGCCTAGCTACCCTAGAATGGTTTCTGAAGAGAGTCTTGATATCCTCATATGGTAATTGGTATATATCTCCTACTGCTAACAAGTGTAGGCTATCCAAAAGGTCTTCCCTTACTCCTCTAAGAAGGAACAACTTTAGTGACTTGAGGTCAAGTGTGCGCCTGGCCCTTCTATAACTAAGCTACAACCTTTCTTCATAATCCTCTAGGGATTCATAATTACCTAAGGTCATCCTAAAAATTTCTTCTTTAGTATCCTTAGACTGACAGTAGTCTTGATACTTCTTTCGGAAGGCTTGTTGCATTTGAGCCCAAGCTATGATGCTATCCCCAGGTAAACCCGTGAACCAGCGCAGAGTTGCATCCTTGAGGGTAGATGGAAATAGTTTCAACTTCTACTCATCATCTGTATAGTCATAGGTTTGACATATAATAGCAAACTTAGATAGGAAAGTGTCTGGGTCTTCTGTGGTTAGGCCATGGAAATGAGGAAGGGCAGAGGGGCTTATATTTTTCATCCTAGTGTCCCCATTGGTTTCCCTGATGGGGAAGGCTCCCTAAACTCTCTCCCTATACCCTTTGTAATTTCTTCTTTTAGCCATTGGCTCGGTAGGAATGGGTTCTTCCTCTTCTCCTATAGGATTTTGATCCAGGTGGCTCTAGAGACACACAGGACAAAGAGGGCTTGTGAACGCTCGAAAATCAAAGTGCTTAGAATGACTTCGAACCTAGGACTAGAGCGTAGATCTTGTCATCCTGATTGCGGAGGTGCAAACGGTTTGTAAATCCGAGCTCGTGTGAAGGAGAATGAGCCAGTCAAAATTTTGGTCAAAGTTGGGCTATGGACTAGGATTAAGTATCCTACAATTTGACTGACCCTGAGGCATGAAACCTAGCTCCCAAAATAGGTTGAAATTGTGGCCTCGTTAATTTTCCCAATGTCCCTTATTTTCTAAAGATTTGAAAATGGGCCCTCTATTTTCAAATACAAATTAATATATATATATATATATATATATATATATATATATATATATATATATATATATATATATATATATATATATATATATATATATCGTATGGTGGCGAGCCATCACCCACACCACCCCCAAAGCCCACTACATAACAAAAGTTTTATTAAAGGCCTACGGGCCATAACCCCCACCGGCCTAATCGCATCTCAACAAATCACATACATTAAAGGCTCGGAGCTCCAACCATTGCATGCCAAATATATTACATAACATTATTATGGGGTGGGCACGGACCACCTCCGGCGGACCCAGTCCACACCTCGAAACCCATACAACATTATGTATATAATACGAATCCAACAGGGGTTGAACCCTCTCGGCCCATGTGGCTGGCCCCCAAGTGGGCGGCCCCAAACAAAAACACTCCCCATTAATGCGTTACCAACCTACCATATTATGACCACATGAAACCAGTGGCCCAAAAATCAATGCGCCCAAAGATTAATGTGTGTGCGGGAGTTAGGGGGTAGACCACCCAATGTAGACCTGGCAACACCTGACTTTTTGTAAATAAATTTTCTTAAGACGAAATTTATTACATGCAAAAAATAGGAGGGTCGGGGTTTGACCACCCAACCCCTCCTCAACTAATGCTTATTCTTACCAATGTGCCACAACCAACCCCTTGATTAATCCACCCACAAAATTTTATAAGAACCTAATTTTTTTAGTGTGTGGGGGGGGGGGGGGGGGGAGATGGAGGAACCAAGAGTGGGCATGCATTTCAAGGCAGAGGAAGGCAGTGAATGCAGTTCGAGGCAGAATTTTGCAGCAGGGGTGAAATTTCACTTTGACAGAATTTGACAAATTTTATATGGTTTCAACACTTCTCGATGCCATGAATGCAATGGTGTTGTCCATTTCTCCATCATAGTTTTGCATTTTTTGGTCATTTTTTTAGTATGTAGGTGGAACCATGACTGCTGCAAAAATAGGGAGTGGAACCATGATCCTTGAAATTTTCCCGAGGTAATTTTTCTCCATGTCGAAATATAGTCAAGTTTATATTCGTTTTTCATGATTTTCTACAGGGATCACAATGGCAAGGATAGATTCACCTTTTGAGTTGCAGATTTCTAGTCCACCCATGGAGTAGAATCTTTGAGGAATCTAGGGGGAATCCAAAAGATTCCTTGAGCCCCAGATTCTCAATTTCTCAGAATTCAGAAATTTGATAGTCAATTTTGCACTATTCAACACCATAAATCTGATGATGCGTTTAGATTTTTCATTTTCTCATTCTATTCTTCAACCACTTCTCTAAGTGGAGTGTAAGTGTCAGCATTTATGTGCAAGCAGCCATTGCCATGCGATTGATGACGTGAGATTGATGGCACGAACAGATTCAACAGTTTGACATCCACTTCTTCAGATGGCCCTTAGTTGTGAGGTATATGTAGTGTGTTCATGTACTTCTTTTCTATGCATTGTGCTACACAGATCCTTGTTTGATGTTTGATGTGGGATCTTGTGTATTACTTGTTTTTAGGATTCCTGCTTGATGTGACGCAGAATCGTCTTTGTGATGTACTTGTTGTCATGATTTGTCATGTTATGCTTTGAGATCCTTTTGTTGTATGTTGATGGGATACTCATGTTGTCATCACGCATGTTTTCATTGAGATCCCTTTTATGCCATGTTGGCGGGATGCTCATCATGCATGAGTTTGTGTCATACTGATAGGAGTCCTTTTGACTGAGAGTTCCTGTAGTGGAACATCTCTTGGATCCACTCGAGGGAATTTTCCTTGTATGATACCGGCATCACCTCTATGTACATCATCACTATTGATAGCACTTAGTACAGCAGCCTACACCATTAGTACACTGGGGCCCGGAGACGTAGTCCCTCCTGGGCAAACTCCATTATCAACGGCTTATGTTTTTATGTTGCTGGTGATTGACATGTTCCTCTTCTTTACAACATGCACATGTATTCATTTATGTTCTCTTAAAAATGAAATTTAACACATCATGAAAGTAAAAGGTATTGGAAGGGTCCTTCATCATACCCGGATCTGGATCAAGTGGTATAAGAGCGGTCTTTACGTTGATGTGAATTGCAGTGTGAACAATGGAACGTGCAACAACAAAGGATGAAAAGGTGATGTATGAGACCATGCTCAACATTTCCAAAAGAGTGGAAATAATGTATGAAACTCTACAGAAAGAGACATAGGAAAAGGAGCAATTGTAGCTTCAGTTGCAAGCCACAAAAGAGGTCATAGAAGAACTGAAGCAAAACAAACATATTCTTCAAACAAAGAACGCTAAATTGAAGATGTGTCTACAAGAAGAGAAAGAGGAAAAACAGATTTTGCTACAATGACTACAAGCAAAGGACGAGGCCTTGGAAAAACTGTAGTGTGACCCATGCGAGGAAAAATGTAATTCTCCAAATTCATGTATGATTCTCCAAATTCATGTATGTTTCTTGATGATGATTTTGCTGTTTTTGAAAATCATACCACTGGAATTGGCTCCAAAATATTGAAGAGAGTGGAGCATGAAGGAAAAGGCTTGGGCATTAATGGCCAAGGCATTGTCGACCCCATCAAAGTAGAGGAATTACCATGTCAAACAGGACTTGGGTATGTCAGAAAGGAAGTTAGGGAATGCACCACGACAGTTATCGAACCACCAACAACAGATGATGAGAGGCCCTCATCAGTTCTTTCCAAATCAACAAAGGAGGTAAAAGATGTTGATTTCCTTTAGGTTTCGTCTTCACATAGTATGATTTCTATTGGAGATTTGGAGATCCCAATTACAGGGACAAACATGAGGCTCCTTACCAGCATGAGGCACGAGGAGGAGGAAAAACTTGGTGTTAATAACCATGGCATAACTCAACCATTGGAGCTTATGTAGAGACCTCAATTTGTAGGCTCAAGATATACCAAAGGAGAATGCTCAAAGGTGTCATATGCTTCCAAGACATCGTTGAGGAAAGAGAATGATGGGCACCCATCCCCATCACCCCATGGTAGTGTCCATTGCAAGGAAAGCGCTGAGACAAGCTCTTATCGCCATACTTACACCAGAGATAGCAGGGAAAGGTATAACCAGTTTCAATCTTCGAATGTTCATTTCGATTATAATCCTGTTGTTAAAGATGAATGTAAAGCATGGCATCAAAAAACATCTATCTTTTGTGGATTACGTAACCATACATTTTCTAAGTGTTGGAAAGGAATGGTAGCCCACAAAAGGATGAGGTGTGAAATACCCTCTCAATAGCATGTCAAGAAACATATTAAGGAATTTTGGAGGAAGAAAACCTATTGTAGTCATTGTGACAGAAATGGCCATCAAATAGCCACTTGTCGGCCGCTCCATCCAGAGCAGCGCCTTAAAGACAAAACATCGGTGCATGAACCAGGTGCAACGATTGTTCGACAAGCAAAATCACCACAAGGAGGCGACCCATTCACCTTCATAAGTGAAAAATGGTTTCTAGATATGTTAGGATTTCATAGTTGTACTTTTGTAAATCATTTGTTGCATTTTAAAATGTAAAATTGATGATGTGTTTTCCATCACTTGTTCAGCAACAATGATGTTTGGTCTTATTTTGAGTTGTATGATGAACTGTAAAAGTGATGTTGTGTTTCCATCACTTATCAAAGCAGATAGTGTTTGGCCTTATTTTCGTAAATCATGTGTTACAGTGATGATGTGTTTTCCATCACTTGTTGAAGCAAAAATGATATGTTGGCCCTGTTTTTGTAGCTGTGGTATTGTTTCCATTTTGATGTACACTTGACTGTCGAGTTTGTGTTATAAACTCGTGGAAAGTATGGGATGCTTGGGTCATTAGTTTGTCATGAAATTCAAGCACGTAATTTGCAAAACAATGTACTACAGGTTGTAGAGGTAGTAGGTGTCAACTTGTCACTTAAGGATCTAAAGAAAAAAGGTGAAGGAGATGGAAGTGAGACCTTCTGATGCAGAGTCACCCCTGCATACCTGTTCTCTACACTTTGCGCATATAAATGTTTCACCCAATCTTTAATTCAATTAAGACTCCACTCTGGCTTATTCACACATTACCAATACTCCGATCTGCATACCAAGCAATTTCAAAATGTTAATTCACTGTATAATATACTCATAAACAGAAATCGAAATTACAATCCTGTCTTCTCCATTGTGAATCGATTGCACATAAATCGACTCCTCAATCCCATACAATCCTTACCTCGACGAACATTCCTGTAAATTGGAACTACGCCCTTTTCCCTTCGGAACCCAAAGCCTTTGAAAAGGCTGTAAACAATGCTCTGCCCTCTCAGGACCGGAAACCTTTGCAAAATGCCAAAAAATGTGCTTTAATTAGAAACAACCAACACTCAATCTCTTACCTCCCATCCAACTGAACGCAATTCATACCGCGCCACAGATCTGGTTCTCGATACCTTACTCACCTTATGTTCAGTTTCCAAATTGAATATTGTTCACTTTCTGCCAACTACGGAGTCTAAATTCACTTGCCGCTCCACAGATCTGAAGGATCCGATGATTCGGATCAATTTTCAAAACACACTGATGATGTGCTATCACTTTTATTGTTTAGCATCAGTGTCAATCCAATGTCGCAAATTGCCAGGTTTTTGGATACTACCCCTCCACGTATGGTTCGCTGGTAATTACACGCTTCCATTTAATTTTCAAACTCATAATGCGTCTTCACGTTATTCAATTTGACTGATGCTTTCATACATCTGTTGTCACTGTGGCAATTACAGAACTCCACATTTAACGCTACAGCTTATCCTCGCTGCAATTTAACGCAATTACTCTGCGTTAACTCTGCAAATTGATTTATTACTTCTCTATGTGATCACAAGTCAAACCTTCCACGTTTCTGAAGTGATATCAATCGGCGATCATAGATCGCAATGATTAGATGTCACACCTATTGCAACTACACACATTGCCGATGCGATGTTTCGGAAATCGCAAATCGCAATTTGCATTGCGCTCCCACCTTTGACACTTTTCAAATCCCGAATGCGACTCAACTGGCGATCAGAATTTGCTGCTTAACTCCCAATCAGATTCTTCGGATCCAATTTCATTTCAACCAACTTTACAGCTTTTCGCATCCATTTCCTATTGTCATACGTTGTGATATGAATCCTCACCGGTCCAACACGAAGGCTATACATAGACCCGATAAATCGATTAACATCAAATTTAATTTTGTTTAAAGGTTCTAACAGATGATTTACACCAAATCATATATTAAATGATTTTTCCAACTCGCAAATTCCCACTATGTCGAGTTTTACTTAATCATGAGATTCTTACAATTTAAAATAAGAACACACACAGGCCGCTATCATTACATTATCTTACAATAAAAAGATTGATATTCAAGTTCACGCTCACTAGAAAATGATACACACAGCACAAATTCTATTCATAGAAAATAGCAATACAGGGTCTCCATCTCAGAACTTATTCACAAAAATTGACCTCTGTCAACATACAACCCACAGTCCACAGAATTCTGAACTAAAACTCCACACAAAACCTATTCTAATCTCTCACCTTGGCCAAATCTTCATTTGATGGCCCTTCAACTTCTAAAGACTGACTTCACGCACTCTTACTACCTCTATCCTCACTCTCTCCAATTATATAAGGAAAACACAATTGATACAAATACATGGTTTCATGAACCAATTCTGATTCTGAACCAGAAATCTCTCAACCTCTCCTAAAAAATCTCTTCAAACCCACTCTTTTCTAAACTAGTGCTAAATCAATCTTTTAAAACTCTATTTTAGCCAAATAAATCTAACTATTTGGCCTGATCTCCATACAAGGAGGATCACTCAGCCACATACACCCTAACCTCATATTTAACAATAATAAACACTCTCATTTAAACAAATAAAATTAATAAAATTATTTTCTTCCAACCCCTTGTTAGTCACAACATGTGACCATGCTATCACATTGCTGACTAGCCTGAATGCTCCTGCATCAGACTCCCAAAGTTGAAAGTTTCCATGACCTCCTGGTCATGTGTTTCTTCTGCTGTCCATCCAGTATCCCAAACTTTACTTTGTAACTGGTCATCATTTTCATTATGCTGCTGATTCAATTCTTCTGCCACTCTCACTTCTGTTCCTCCAGGTTCCCAAATCTTTATTTGCTGTTGTCCCCTGTTCTTGCTGATACAAATTCCTGTGGTCAATTTCTCCTTCTTGCTGTCCCTCTTCTCATCTAATTTCATCTTCCACAATTTCTCAAATTCCTTCTTACCATTTGTCTTTAACTGAACTCCACTGACATCTGTCTGCTGTACATTCTCCTTTTCCATACAAATTATAAAATTTTTGTCCAAATCTTCCCTGTCTCTTCCATTTACAATCTGTTGTTTGTACTCTACAGCCTCTCTTTCATTATCATCAAAGATAATTCTTCCCTCTATGTTCTCAGATTTGTCTAATAACATTTTCAACAAAATGTCAATTCCTTCATATTCAATAAACATGTCATTTGCATATGACTCCTCCTTCCTGTATAAAACAGAATTTCCACCACAATTGTCAGATTCAAAATAGCTATGGTTTTCGACCTTCATAGATGATTCTGCCATCAACTTTTTATACTGTCCTTCTGCAAAAGTTATGAGATTGTCATCAATTTCCATTTCCATACTTTCCTCTGCGTTATCATCACAAAGTTTCATTTGTTTATCTTCAGCTCCTTTAATCATGACAATTTCCCTATCAATACCATCATTCTCAAAATTATTAAATACATGCTCAAAATATCTTTCTGTTTCAGCCATTTCTTCCAGCAATTTCACTTCTTCATCAACATGCATAAGCACATTGTCCAATCGTTGTTCCTCATCTGTCAAACCTGAAAACATACACAACATGTCAGTTTCAAAAATGCAAGGCTCTTCATTCGAAGCCTCAATGATCAGCTCCTCATGCTCCTCTGAATTATTCTGATAGTTCACTAAATTATTGAGAAATTCTTCCTCAACATCTCTGATTTCTTTCTCATCAAAGAAAATTTCTGGGACTGCAACTTCTTGACTATGCTTGGCAACTTCATCATAAGTTTGTAGAATACCTTCCTGTTCTACACAATTTCTTCCAATACTCAGTTTGTCCAAATAAGACAATAATGCCTCTTCCTCTTCTCTGATAAGATTTTGATCTTTCAAAGATTTCCTTGACTTACCTTCTTCAGCTAAGTTCTTGGTGTCAACTTTCCTTCTCTTCACTTCATAAATCTGCAATGCATTTGTTTCCTTTCCTGTTTCCATTTCCCATTGGTCTTTTGTCCATGCTAAAATTCCTTCAAATATGATCCAATAAGTTTCCACTAAAAGAAGACATAACCATTCAGCCATACCTTTTAATTTCCTCCACCAATTGAAGTCTTGAAAGTTCTTATGCATCTCCTTTCTTGCTTGTCTTGCCTTTGCTCCTTTCACTTTTTCATACACAGGTTCAAATTCTTTAGGCTGCATACCTGCAAATTTACATTCACAAAAATAATTAATATGAGATCTTCTTGTCTGTGCAGATGATGTCAACACATTCCTTTCATTCTAATCTGCATAGATCAGTTCTTCTCTATTGTCATTACTGTCTTCGTCCCCAAGGAGAGATCCTTTCTCTGGTTCACAGATGTATTCTATTTCTTCATTCTCAGTTGTTCGAAGTAATAATTTCTCAGCAAACAATTCTCTGATAGGCCATTTAACTCTTCTTCCCACATAAAATCCTTGTTTCCATTTTTCTCTAATTCCTTTCAATACTAGCTTCTCCAAATGACTGAGTTCTGCCTTCATCTCAGCCAACTCTATGTCCCTTTCTTCTTTACTCATTCCTTTGAGTCCAACTACTTCAGCGCTCTTTTCCCTATGTCTGTGACTTTCCTTTGTATCCCTGTCATGACCATCAATAGTCAATTCCTTTCCTTCCTCTGGTGAACTTTCCTTGTTCACTAGTGAGCTGCAACTAGCTTTTTCCATTTTGCCTGTAACAAGTCTCCTTCATGCCTCACCAAACTTTCTTGAGTTTAGCCTTTTGGCACCTATTGGTTCTTTCCCCGAACCTTTCACTGACTAACAATTCTACCCAGCACTCTTCTTGCTGGAATTGTTATCTCCTATCCACAATCACAACTGCGGAGCTGCCTCATCAACTTCTACCCAACCTCAGTTGGAAATTATTCTCATCTCCTCTTGAATACTCCTTGACTTAGGCTCTGCATCTTCAATTTCTCACTACCTTCTTCATTCAGTAAATTTGTTTACTGTCGGGTATTGTCAAGTTTACACATCTGGGATTTCTTCTTAATCTATCTTTTTTTACATAGCTCATATGCTATGATGCTGGTACAATTCATTCCATCATTCAGCAAATCCACTGCTTCCACTGACCTGCACAATCAGACCTCTCCGGGCATTCTCTGCTTCGCCATTCTGATCCTTATCGCACTTCGTGGCAATTATACATCTGCTAAATTTAAAATTCAGTTTGTTAAAACAATCTTTTCAGAGTGTTAACCTGCTCTGATACCAAAAATTGATGCAGAGTCACCCCTGCATACCGGTTCTCTACACTGTGCGCATATAAATGTTTCACCCAATCTTTAATTCAATTAAGACTCCACTCTGGCTTATTCACACATTACCAATACTCCGATCCGCATACCAAGCAATTTCAAAATGTTAATTCACTGTATAATATACTCATAAACAGAAATCGAAATTACAATCCTGTCTTCTTCGTTGTGAATCGATTGCACATAAATCGACTCCTCAATCCCATACAATCCTTACCTCGCCGAACATTCCTGTAAATTGGAACTACGCCCTTTTCCCTTCGGAACCCAAAGCCTTTGAAAAGGCTGTAAACAATGCTTTGCCCTTTCAGGACCGGAAACCTTTGCAAAATGCCAAAAAATGTGCTTTAATTAAAAACAACCAACGCTCAATTTCTTACCTCCCATCCAACTGAACGCAATTCATACTGTGCCATAGATCTGGTTCTCGATACCTTACTCACCTTATGTTCAGTTTCCAAATTGAATTTTGTTCACTTTCTGCCAACTACGGAGTCTAAATTCACTTGCAGCTCCACAGATCTAAAGGATCCAATGATTCAGATCAATTTGCAAAATGCATTGATGATGTGCTATCACATTTATTGTTTAGCATCAGTGTCAATCCGATGTCGCAAATTGCCAGGTTTTTGGATACTAGCCCTCCACATATGGTTCGCTGGTAATTACACGCTTCCATTTAATTTGCAAACTCATAATGCGTCTTCACATTATTCAATTTGACTGATGCTCTCATACATCTGTTGTCACTGTGGCAATTACAGAACTCCACATTTAATGCTACAGCTTATCCTTGCTGCAATTTAACGCAATTACTTTGTGTTAACTCTGCAAATTGATTTATTACTTCTCTATGTGATCACAAGTCAAACCTTCCACATTTCTGAAGTGATATCAATCGGTGATCATAGATCGCAATGATTAGATGTTACACCTATTGCAACTACACACATTGCCGATGCGATGTTTCGGAAATCGCAAATCGCAATTTGCATTGCGCTCCCACCTTTGACACTTTTCAAAATCCCGAATGCGACTCAACCGGCGATCAGAATTTGCTGCTTAACTCCCAATCAGATTCTCCGGATCCAATTTCATTTCAACCAACTTTACAGCTTTTCACATCAATTTCCTATTGTCATATGTTGTGATATGAATCCTCACTAGTCCAACACGAAGGCTCTACACAGACCCGATAAATCGATTAACATCAAATTTAATTTTGTTTAAAGGTTCTAACAGATGATTTACACCAAATCATATATTAAATGATTTTTGCAACTCGCAAATTCCCACTATGCTGAGTTTGACTTAATCATGAGATTCTTACAATTTAAAATAAGAACACACACAGGCCGCTATCATTACATTATCTTACAATAAAAAGACTGATATTCAAGTTCACGCTCATCAGAAAATGATACACACAGCACAAATTCTATTCATAGAAAATAGCAATACAGGGTCTCCGTCTCAGAACTTATTCACAAAAATTGACCTCTGTCAACATACAACCCACAGTCCACAGAATTCTGAACTGACACTCCACACAAAACCTATTCTAATCTCTCGCCTTGGCCAGATCTTCATTTGATGGCCCTTCAACTTCTAAAAACTGACTTCACGCACTCTTACTACCTCTATCCTCACTCTCTCCAATTATATAAGGAAAACACAATTGATACAAATACATGGTTTCATGAACCAATTCTGATTCTGAACCAGAAATCTCTCAACCTCTCCTAAAAAATCTCTTCAAACCCACTCTTTTCTAAACCAATGCTAAATCAAGCTTTTAAAACTCTATTTTAGCCAAATAAATCTAACTATTTGGCCTGATCTCCATACAAGGAGGATCACTCAGCCACATACACCCTAACCTCATATTTAACAATAATAAACACTCTCATTTAAACAAATAAAATTAATAAAATTATTTTCTTCCAACCCCTTGTTAGTCACAACATGTGACCATGCTATCACATTGCTGACTAGCCTGAATGCTCCTGCATCACCTTCTAAGGATTCTTGTGATGTGGACAAGGTATAGAGAAGTTGTAGATTATTTTTCATGCTTTTGGAGGACCAAAAGCTCCTCAGTGTCGAGGATTGATCTAGGTGGCTCAAGAGACACACAGGACAAAGAGAGCTTATGAACGCTCGAAAATCAAATTGCTCAAGATGACTTTGAACCTAGGACCAGAGCGTAGATCTCGTTGTCCTGATTGCGGAGGTGTGAACGGTTCGTCAATCTGAGCTCATATGAGGGAGAATGAGCCAATAAAATTTTTGGTCAAAGTTGGGTTGTGGGCTAGGTTTAAGTATCCTACAATTTGACTGAACCTGAGGCATGAAACCTAGCTCCCAAAATCGGTGGAAATTGTGGCCTTGTTAATTTTCCCAATGTCCCTTATTTTCTAAAGATTTGAAAATCAGCTATCTATTTTCAAAAAAAATTAATATATATATATATATATATATATATATATATATATATATATATATATATATATATATAGATATTATGGTGGTAGGCCACCACCCCCACCACCCACAAAACCCATTACATAATTTTTCTTTTATTAAAGGACGATGGGTCGTAACCCCCGCTGGGCTAACCACATCTCAACAAACCACATACATTAATGGCTTGGAGCTCCAACCGTCACAAGTCAAATATATTACATAAAACTATGATGGTGTGGATACGGGCCACCTCCGGTGGACCTAGCCCACACCCCAAAACCCATACAGCATTCCATATATAATACGGGGCCAGCGGGATTCGAACTCGCCCAGCCCACGTGGCTGAGCCCCAAGTGGGTGACCCCAAAACCAAACACTCCCCATTAATGCGTTACCAACCTACCATATTACGACCACATGAAACCGGTGGTCCAAAACTCAATGCACCCAAATATTAATGTGTGTGCGGGAGTTAGGGGGCGGGTCACCCAATGTGGACCCAACACACCCACTTCTTTTTTAAATAAATTTTGTTAAGACCAAATTTATTACGTGCAAAAAATAGGAGGGGCTGGGTTTGACCACCTGACCCCTCCTCAACTAATGCCTATTCTTACCAATGTGCCACAACCAACTCCTTGTTTAATCTGCCCACGAAAGTTTATAAGAACCCATTTTTTTCAGTCCATGAGGGGGAAAATGGAGGAAACAGGAGTGGGCATGCATTTCGAGGCAGAGGAAGGTAGTGAATGCAGTTCGAGGCAGAATTTTGCACGAGGGGCGAAATTTCACTTTGTAAGAATTTGACAAATTTTATATGGTTTTAGCACTTTTCAACGCCACCAATGCAATGGCACTGTCCGTTTCTCCATCATAGTTCTGCATTTTTCTGTTATTTTTTCAATTTGCAGGTGGAACCATCATTGCTGCAAAAACACGGAGCGGAACCATGATCCTTGAAATTTTCCCGAGGAGGTAATTTTTCTCCATGTTGGAATATAGTCAAGTTTATATTCGTTTTTCATGATTTTCCACACAGATTGCAATGGCAAGGGAAGATTCACCTTTTGAGCTGCAGATTTCCAGTCTACCCATGGAGTAGAATCTTTGAGGAATCCAAAAGATTCCATGAGCCCCGGATTCTCAATTTCTCAGAATTCAAAAATTTGATAGTCAATTTTGCACTACTCGATGCCACAAATCTAATGGTGCATTTATGTTTTTCATTTTCTCATTCTATTCTTCAACCACTTCTCTAAGTGGAGTGCAGGTGTTAGTATTTATGTGTGAGCAACCATTCCCATGTGATTGATGCCATGAGATTGATGGCACGAACGACTTCAACAGTTTAACATCCACTTCTTCATATGGCCCTTGGTTGTGAGGTATATGTAGTGTTTTCATGTACTTCTTTTGCTATGCATTGTGTTGCACAAATCCCTATTTGATGTTTGATGTGGGATCTTCTGTATTTCTTGTTTTCATGATTCCTACTTGATGTGACGCGGAATCGTCTATGTGATGTACCTGTTGTCATGATTTGTCATGTTATGTTTTGAGATCCCTTTGTTGTATGTTGATGGGATACTCATGTTGTTGTCATGCATGTTTGCATTGAGATCCCTTTTATGCCATGTTGGTGAGATGCTCATCATGCATGAGTTTGTGTCATATTGATAGGAGTCCTTCTGATTGAGAGTTCCTATAGTGGAACATCTCTTGGAGCCACTCCTACGTGAGGGAATTTTCCTTGTATGATAGTGACATCACCTCTATGTGCATCATCACTATTGACAACAATTAATGCAGTGACCTACACCTTCTTTACACTGGGGCCCGGAGACGTAGTCCCTCCTAGATGAACTCCGTTATCAATGACTTATGTTTTTATGTTGCTGATGATTGAAATGTTCCTCTTCTTTACAACATGCACATGTATTCATTTATGTTCTTTTAGAAATGCATTTTAACACATCATGAATGTAAAAGGTCTTGGAAGAGTCCTTTTTCATACCTGGACCTAGATCAATTGTACAAATATGTTTGGGTTCTCACCTAAGGGTTCCTCCAGTTCACAGCCACCAAAGAAGAGGGAAGGTTGTCTATTGGATATAGTGGGCTTATTTGGAAAAGAATTTCCTAAGTTATCCCTATTCCTATGAGGCATGAAAGGAAATTTTTTTGGTTTGGTTTTGTGATTCTTTCAAATTTTGAAAGTGCTTTGCAGAACTGAAATTTCAGATTGGATGAAAACTACTAATGGAATGAAAAACTAATTACTAAATTGAAATATAACTGGCAGAATTAAAATTGCAGACTGCATGAGAACTACTGACTGAATGAAAATATTAACTACTTTCTTGAAATCTAACTTGTAGAATGGAAAGGAAAGCAAATAATGCAGAATGAAAAGAAACCTAGATTACTTTTGTAGAAATGAAACTAATGGTAGAATAGTAGAAACAAGAAGTAGAAGAAAGAAAGCAATAATCACATATTAATCAGACACCTCCCTGGCAATGACGCAAAAAAGTGATGAGCACTAATACTGCTGCAAGAATTCTACAACTCCTGGAGCTACCAACTTTACTTTATCAACCCGGGGTTTGTACAAAATTGGAGGTGATAGTGTTGTATACACAAGTAAAAGTGTTGGTTCTACCTTTTGTCACTGTTCAACTAGCGAGATACCACTAGGGTTTTCAAGCCAAACTTTTATGGATTTAGAAGAAGCTTGGTTCCTTGATGAAAGAAATAGAAATCTACCCTAAGAAAGAGTTGATCTACTGCAATAATGAAAAAGAATGAAACTCAATGTAAGGCACACCATTTCCTAATTAACTGCTAGGAGCTATGCTTTGCACTGATGCTAAACCAACGTGAAAAAAATGCTACTATCCTAAGCATGGAAGTTAAAAACATCAAACACAATTGTTATGCATGTAAAGGACTGTAATAAATCTATTTTGTCTTTTTATGCTTTTCATTAAAACTCAAGTGTGAAAACTAATCTATTTTGGTGATGTGGCATGCGGTTTAGGGGTGCTGATGGATGGCTGGAAGGTTCAGGATATGGTTGGAAGGTTTGGGCAACCCTTGGTGACATTACGAGGATTCCTAGAGGTTTTCCCTCAATTCGGCCTCAAATAAGGCCACTACAGGAAAACCTACAGGATGTACTAGAAACCTATAGGATTCCCTGTATATCTACAAGATGCAGCCGTAAAAAAAATGATGGGTGTTGGAGGTGATGGAAATCTTAGGGAAGGTGGTTGATGGGTGGAATGGAGTGAGAAGAGGCCTAGGATCACTCAAAACCAAAAACCAAGTTTATGATATGGTTGGATTCGCTCAAAATGCTTAAGGAAATTTCTATGTAAAATGATGAAATTGGTGAAGGTTTTGATTAAAACAAGGAATGCTTATGGGTGAATGAAGTTGGAAGGTGGTTTCTTTCTATGAGATCTTTGCCTACTTTTCAAGTGCCTGCTCTACATGAAACATGTGTAATTTCCAAAAAGTCATGTAAACAAGAATAATTCTCATGAACTAGAAAAGAAAAATTTAATGAACTAACTATCTATCTTATGCATGAAGAAATTGTTGAATAACATGGAATCATGGATAAGATCTATTGTACTGATGAAGATAGAAGAGATGGCAATGAAATCTTACTTTGCAAAAATGATCAAATGCTAGTTTAAGTACACCAAATTCTAAATATCATGAAAGAAATGGAAATCTGCCTTTTGGGGCTGCATAAGGGTCTTTTCCTCAAATCATGATCCCAGGAGGAAGAAGTGATGCCAAGACACCTACTGATAGCTTTTTGGAGCCTCTTTTATCCCTTCTAACCTGCTACTAAAGTAAGGCACAAATGGAAGCAAACTAATAAACAAATAATCAAATCTACACTACTTGCAATGAAATACTTGTAACAACAGTTTAACCATGAATCTATGAAACTAAGCTAAGCATAAAAATACAAGAATAGGAGCCTTTGTAGCTAGGTTTGGTCCCTAACTCAAGAGCTTCAACCCTCTAAGTTAACTCAGTGCTCAATCAAGAACAAACATATTCTTATTACCAAAACAAAAAATTACATCAAAAGGTCTTCCACAAGTCTGGAGCTCGAGAATAGCAAGAGTTTTACAACAAAAATTCAAATCCTAATGAGGCTTTAGGCCTCTATACTTGTACAACTAAAGTCTCCAATTAATTCCTTAAATTTAGGGAGGCTCGGCTACCAAACTCGAGATGAACTACTCTTTGTCTATTACTTGCTCGACTGCCTTCTAATATTCATGGCTTGGTTGCTTGCACTCCGAGCTGGTGGGATTAATGAAGGAATATTCGAATGGGGAAGGAGTAAGTGAGGAGGATTTACCTCCTACATTCTCTCTCCCTTGTCCCTTTCGAGTTTCAAACCTTAGTATTTTCCAAAATTCCTTGATTTTCTCTTCCAAACCTGCATTCAATGTATATTAGTCGACTAGGCATAATATCTCACTTTACCTCATCTCATTAGACAAAATATAATCAAAACATGTAATAAGTTGTGAGAAAAGTTGGTTTGACTAAGCTAGGAGGTGAATTAACGCCCATATAATTACCCAATTATGAGACTCATCATCATGCATTTGTTGATTGCTAAATTTCAGAAATCTAGTTCAATTATTTTCAATTGTACTTAGGTAACTGACCTTTAACAATTAATAGAGTTAGTTGAAGGGAAATTGAGCAATGGGACAACTGTATAACTCATAGATCTATTATTTAAATGATCAGTCAACCCAAAATAGCCCATACATGAATGGATGTTGAATTTCTCAGTTGTAGTGGAGGGGACAAAGGCTAGTATAACGTTAAGGAGCTCAAATTATCTTAGGAATTTTACAAAGAAATAGGGACATCCCTATTGTTAAGAGATCAAATTATCTTAGAATTTCACAAGGAAATAGGAGGTTAGAGGAGGTGGAAATTGGCTAAGTGTTGGCGAGACCTACTCATTCAGTAGAGATAATACTTTTTCTTTTACAGGTGGTGCTCAGAGTTGGAGCATGCAATTTTAATAGTTTCTATATTCTATTGATTAATGGAAATAGGATTGAGGGGTTTTTCCTAGTTGGGTTCCCCTAGAAATCAATGTGTACTTCTGAATTTTTTAGTTGCATGTCTATGCATGTTGACCTAAATTGTGATTTTCATTCCGCAGATTAGTAGAGTAGAATTTGTGTCTTCTTATTTCAGTGTGATTTCTTGAGTAGTTGCAATTTCTATCAAATTTCAACATATTTAACGTGGATATTGAAATATTTATTTAGAATCAGCATTAAACTTTTTTTCATGAGTATGATTTTCAATACCATTCATCATCTTCAACTAAGTACAAAAGATACATACACATATTCTTCATATGAGATTGTACAGTTGGAATATATATATATATATATATATATATATATATATATATCTATATATATATATAAAGTTGATATCAAGATATTTACTAAACAATCTGATATAGAAACCTCTTTTAAAGTGAAAAGATATTTGATCCCTCTATATGCTTGGTAGAACCAGAGTTAGGATAGATGATTCACTAGTTTAAAAATAAAACTAAAACTTAATCCAATATTTGAGTTAATAATTTTTAAATAAAATACATTAGCATAATTATAATGTTTGAAAAATAATATAAACGTGGTGTGCATTTCTATACTATAAACCAAAATATAAATATAAATACCAGATCATAGGACATGGAACTTAAAAGAAATTTATAACTATGGTAAACAAACAAATCCATTATAATGCCTACAAATAAACACGGGATAGGTGAATATCTCCATTTATAAGATATCATATTATGAGACTCAAAGAAATGTCATACTACTATACAACATGCAATGCCACATCTAAATTCGTAAGTCCAGTGGCATTAAACATAACATGTTATCATCAATCTAGTCAATGTATGGACCTATAATTCAAAAATTGTAAAATGGTATACTGAATCATTATCAAATACCCAAAACAATGTTTAACACATGGTACTGAAAATGAGGATTACTAAAGTTCACTAGCATCATGTGTAAAGTGGAAAAAATCCCCAAATGTGTTAGTACCATTTGAAGCAATTTCACACAATTTTGTTTTGTAATTGTTGGAAACAAACCTAGATGGTTTTGCATCTACAACATTACTTTGCATTATCATCTCGTGAACAATAGTATTGGATCTTTTTATCTAATCAAAGATACCTTTCATTTCAATGTTCTTTAGATTGGAATTATGTTCATGATCTTTTATAGCTAGTTTTAGTCTAGTTATGCAAAAATATGATTGGACTTTACACCAACCTTTCCAATAATGACACCAGAGGGAGAAGAATTGTCACTTATTTTTGTTGTTGTTGGTAAACCAAATAAAGTTTCTACTACCATTCTAGGTGGTGTTGCATCATGCTGCACAAGCACACCTCCAGGCATGCAATGGAATATAGGGTTTGAAGGGCTTCAAAAGTCCTATCTTATTTGAAGAGGGAACTAATGTGAGTTATTTCAGTGAAGATATTTGGCATTCAACCTATTGCCAATATCTCATCCAACATGAATGAAGTTCCCCATCCAACAATATTCATTGATGAGGGTAGTGTAAATGATGATGTCTCATGCAGGAGCATCACTATAGGTAAACCATTCTTTTATGGCTCAATGAAGCTACATAGATTTTAGAAGATGAAATTATGTCTTGTATAAATTAGAAATTTAGGAGAATTTAATATAAGGCAAGATGTCTTCGTTCTAGAATATTTAGCTGTTAGGATATTTTTCCTAATGAACCTATGTAAAAATAATAAGTGTTAGGTTAACATTTAGGTAGTTTTACAATGTTAGACAATAGTCCAAATCATTTTTTCCTGTAAATATATTTTCCTGATAATTTTTAGTGTACGTAAGGCTTTTCGGTAGGAAAATGGCACAGCTCCCTAGTGCACTTTCCGAGAAAGAATTCAGATAGCAATTCCATAACTTCCATGTACATACTTGTTTGGATAACGAAAATTTACCTTCTAAGGGCATATGATCAAGTGGATTGATATTTTCTACGTTTATTTGTGCACATAATTGGATTTCCAAACTGACATGTAAAGTGTATCATGGCATGTGTAACCTCGGTCTCAATGATGGTTTTAATTAATGGTCTTCCTACCAAATTCTTCATTCCTTCAAGAGGATTGAGACAAGGTTGTGCTCTATCTCCGCTCCTTTGTATTCTGGTCATGGACTCCCTTAGTCATAGCATCTCCACTGCTAAAACAAATTGTGTCATCTCTAGACCCTCGGTCACTCGTTATTCAGCTATTACCCACATTTTCTTCGTAGATGACGTCCTTGGCTTTGGTGCTGATATCTATTCAGAATGGAAGGAACAATGTAAACTTTGAAATGGGAACTATAAACTCAAAATTGGAACTCTAGCCAAAAATCCCCAAAAAGACATGAAAAATGATGCTAAAAACAAAAAGTGTGTATACTAGAATGATGGTTTTTTTTTAGGGTTAATTTTCAACATTTTTAAAAGTGGCAGTAAAACTGATTTTTTTTGTGCAAAAAGAAATTGCTTTTGAGGAAAAAAACACACTAATGTTTTTGGTAGAATAACATTTTTCTTTCCTAGGTATAATTTCAACATTTTTTAGTAATAACGATAAAGATAAAATAATGGGATCTGAAACACATTAAAATTATATCATTTTTCATCCATGGTGTTAAACATATAATAACGTGACACTAAAGATCACTAATATTCTAATTTTTTTCAACCATAACATTAAAGATACAAAAGAATTTGGAAAATTTTCAACCATAAAATTAAAAACCATGACATTATGAACAAATTACATGACTAAATTAATCAAAATGTCATTACTTGTAGATTGAATGAAAGATACATTATATCTCTAAGTCATTGTTAGACAATAAAAATCATCATAATTAAAACATATAATCCAACAAACATAAAAAAGACTCATAATTTCATTTAAGACCATATGGAAATCAAAAATTTTATTTCACAATACGATGCAAACAACAGTTATATAAATTGTCTTAGACAATTATTCAAAACAACTTATATTTTCTTGTACACCATTAGAATTCACATCTTCAGATGAATTATTGGATGCATATGAAAATGTTCCATATTCTTCTCTTTCATAAACTAGTGCCCCATCCGGGTCCAAATGGATGCCCACCATTTTAGGTTTCAAAATTCTTCTTGATCTACGACTGGTTTCAGTAGACTCCCATCTCAACATTGTTCCTTCTAGTAGAAACCTCTTCAAAATATCTATCGTCTTGAAGTGAAGAGTTCCGCTCTTTGTTAAATTGAATTCATAAACAAGTATGTCAACATCCTCCAATTTTAGGAGGTCTGTGCGGCGACGATTTATATTTGTACCCTTTCTTTTTCTCTTTCTACTAATTTTTTTATCAACTACCATCTCTGGCTTATATACACCATTGAATGGGTGTGTATTTTTGGCATACCAATGTACTTCAACACCTACAACATCTTCATTTTCTATAATGACCTTTATAACCTTAGCAACCCAGAATGGATAGCCATTGGGATCTCCATCTGCTAGCACTGTGATCATGCAACCCTCCTTAATATCCTGTACTGAACCCCTATAAAGGTATTCCATGGCTTCACATTGTGCATGAGATATTTTGGAACCAATATAGATTTCTCTTTCCTCTGCCTGTGAAGAATTAATAATACCTTGACATTGTTGCCCTTCAACAATGTTTCTTTCATCATGTTCATTTGACACATTTTGCGGCCAAATAAATGGATTTTTCAAAGGTATATATTCATTTGTTGTTCTTGAAATGATATCAATTTGATTATTGAAAAAATAATCCCACCAAACTGAATCAACAATATCAAAGTACTAATATGTATTCTAATACATTTTTTAATTTCTTCTAGGCAATCAGAATAATTTATATCTCTATTCTGCCTGTGTGCATTATGAACTTCAACAACTGATTGTAATAACAATATATTTGATGCAAATATTGGATGATCTGTAATGAACTTCAAAAATGCAAAACTCGATGATGGTGCCCATTCTACAGTAGTTGAATACTTCTTGTGCCATATTAGTGTTTTCCTATTAATTTTTTTGATACAAAATTGATGTTGGAAGATAATTTCATTAACTTATTCATTGCATTGCTCCTCACCATGCGATCCCAGAAAAAACCTTCGGCTCTCAATAGTTTCTTCCAACACATCAAAAGTAGGCTATGGCATGTATGATTTCTTAATACATTCAATTAATGATGGCAAGCTCCCAACTTCCTTCCTCCTCAATGTGACCGAAAAATGACTGAACATATGATCAATATGGTCATGAGTGTGTCCAACAAGAAGGAATCCAACCTTTACCTTCTGAAAATTTCTCAATTCAACAGGCATGTTTATATATCCAAAAACAATATGATTTTTGTTTTCTCGACAAGTGTTGTCCAATTGTAGATACAAAACTTTAGGAAGATTACCAGACCAATGAGAAAGCACATCATGAATTATGGTTATTGTCATATTTGCATCATTATGAATATTTGGAGTTGTGAAGTATACCCTGGGCAACATTTTCCCATTGAAGACCATACAACCAACCAAGTGATACTAAATAAAATTTTCCTCCTGTAAATTTTTGGGTGTGTGAACAAAATATGGTATAAGTGTTTTCTTCTGGTCCATACTATCAATTATCAAACCCAAATATTTATTTGGATTATCATAACACTTCTTTCGATGCTTGTACAACTTTTCCCATTCACTTGTTTGTTTTTCATGATGCTCTTGAAGTGCCTTGACAAAGGAATCTACACAACATAAAATAAATTCATTAAGAAATATGTTTTCATAGTTGATGACTATACAATTTTAAAAGTTAAAGTTATGAATGCTTACCTCTTTTTGACGCTTCACATTTATCCCTTTTTTATTTAAGAGAAGCACATGTACTGCAAATCCCCATCCTTGTCTTCTTAGGAATACATCAATTATTCAATTCTTTCTTCCATATCTTCACAAAATATTGATATGTAATAAATCGACTATGTCCCTCAACACCTTCTGCATATTCTTTGTATAAGTTGTAGATTTCTCGTCTTGAGAAATTATCTAGAATATATGTTGTCCCAATATTTGGCATACAATCTCCATGCTTTGAAAATAAATATTTCATCCATGACATTCTAGGATTTGATAATGGCTTAAAATGTCGTTTATGACGTACTTCTGAACAAAATGTGGGATCCTTTTCCAAATTTTTGTGGATTCTTGGTAGACGAAAATTACCCATTGAATGAATCATTTTGAAAGAATTTCTACAGATAAGTAAAGACCCAACATGATAATCATAACCTAATAATGTAGATTGCATGAACCCCTCTCAATACAAATTTTTCATGCTTTTATTCATTGACAAATATCTCCTCCTTTTCTCTAATGCAAAGTTGAAATCCATTATTTCCAGCAATATTTTTGACAACATTCACTTGAAATGAGAGCACAGATAGAACTTCTTCATGTCACATATTGTTCTCTAACCCTTGTATAACTAGAAAATATTGGATTGATACGAAAAGGTCTTCTCCTACTGCTCAATACAATATTTCCTGGCAACATCTCCATCATTGTATCATCGTTTGTATAACCATTCGTTACCCTCATTATGATCATTTGTGCTTTTGAAATACTGACTTGGAGGATATTATTCATATTTCCCTTCTTTAGTGCTACCCTCATAGTCCTTAGAATTAGGACTAAATGGAAAATTTTACCCGATGTTTATTGGATATTATTCAACATGTGCATTGTCAATGCTACACTCATAGTCCATAGGATTAGGACTATGTCGAAAAGGAGACTCTTTACTCAATGAAAATTCTTCATCCTGCCCTTCCTAACTGTTGCTCTCATAGTCCTTAGGATTAGTACTAAGTGATTCATCGTTTCCTTTGTCACTACTGCTCTTATAGTCCTTAGGATTAGGACTAGGTGGAAAATGTGACTCTCGATTTATTGTAAATTCTTCATCCCAGCCTTCATCACTGCTACTCTCATAGTCCATGGGATCAGGACTAAGTGGAAACCATGACTCTTTATTTATTTGAAAATATTCATCATGCTCTTCATCACAGCTACTCTCATAGTCTATAGGATTAGGACTAAGTGTACACCATGACACTATATTCATTTGAAATGATTCATCATGTTCTTAATCACTATTGCTCTCATAGTCCATAGGATTAGGACTAAGTAGATACCGTGAAACTCTATTCATTTTAAATTCTTAATCATGTTCTTCATCACTACTTCTCTCATAGTCCATAGGATTATGACTAAGTGGACACTTTGAAACTCTATTCATTTGAAATTCTTCATTGTGCTCTTCATCACTGCTGCTCTCATAGTCCATAGGATTAGGAATAAGTGGAAACCGTGACACTCTATTCATTTGAAATTGTTCATCATGCTCTTCATCACTGCTTCTCTCATAGTCCATAGGATTAGGACTAAGTGGAAACTGTGACTCTTTATTTATTTTAAAATCTTCATCATGCTCTTCATCACTGCTACTCTCATAATCCATAGGATTAGGAATAAGTGGAAATGTGACTATTTATTTATTTGAAATTCTTCATCCTATCTTTCATCAGTGTTTCTCTCATAGTCCTTAGGACTAGGAATAAGTGAAAGATTTGACCCTCTATTCATAGTGGAAGAATTTCTGTTATATTCATCGATATGAATAGAGTTGTTACGCGACGAAGACGTTCATGCTTCACAAAGCGAAACTTCACTATCAGAATAATACTTGTCTTTCAAACAAAAGAGGTTGAATGATACAAATGCACTCTTTCCTAATGATAATATATATCTTAAAGAATGAAAATTTTCCTCCAAAGTTTCCCTTGAAAAATTTTCACCAAAAGTTTTCCCTCCAAAAATTTCATTTCATATATTTTCCTCCATAATTTTCTTCTACAGTTCACTAAAAAGTTTTAACTAAAATTTTCTTATGAAATTAATCTTTTAAATTAAATTTTTAAATTAAAATTGTAAACTAAATATTTTACCTAAATTAATTTTTTACTTAAACTATATAAAATTTACTAGACAATTGAATGTTTTTTTTAATTTTTATTAAATCTTCTAGCACACTTTTAAAATAAATTGCTATATCACCATAACACGATTTATATGTTAAGTTTTTATAATAAAAAAAATTAATACCACATTCACCATGCGGTAAAACAATTCTGTAATGTTTGCTTTATCATAATTTACTATATTGCCATAACAAGAATTATATGTTAAATTCTTTATAAAAACAAATTAATCCCACATTCAATGTGTGGTAAAAAAATTCTGTAATGTTTGTTTTATCATAGTTCCCTATATGGCCATAACAAAATTTACATGTTAATGTTTTTATAAAAACAAATTAACAACACACTAACCGTGCGGCAAAACAATTTCGTAATTTCTGCTATATCATAAATTTCATTATCACTATTCCTCACATCTCATCAAGGTTTTTTGAGGTTCATTAGAAGACTTGGAACCAATTTGTGGAGCATCTACATTGCTACCAACAACATATAAAATGGAATATTATTGCATTTGAAAGGTTAGTTTCCCTTTTTTTTTGTGCAAGTTTTAAACTTCAATAGATTTAATGAATTTTTTTTCTTAGAAATTAAAAATTTAGATGAGCCAAATTTATCTGACAAGCTCATAGTAGGCAGAAGGCCACTACATCCATAGTAAGCATGGTGGGCCCGATCGTGCTCGTCGGTGGCACCCAACCCCATAGCCCAACGGGACTATGGGGGAGGGGTGGGAATGAGCTACAAACAGCCCCTCCCACCCCACCTCAATGGCCCAATGGGCCCGTTCGGCCACCCCTCCCACCCCACCCCCATGGCCCAATGACCTGCAACCGCCAATGGGCCAATCCTTGTCAGTTTCTTCTTTGTAAACACACTTCTAAGCAATTTTATGTTTTTCCTGATGAACATCTTGACTAGATAACATGAGGCTAGTGATACCATTGGTTCCTTCCTCCAAATGTTCAATAGTTTGGATCTTAGTATCTTGCATATGTGTTATAGACATATTTGGGCACTGCAACACCAAAGTCATATGTCCATAAACCCAGGGCTCTTTAGTCCCTAAAAGTGTTGTTTCATGCCCTAAAGGATCATGGTCAACTGATTACATCATCTCCCAGAAGTTCCACTTGAAAAACTACTCAGAATTGGCCAAAACTAGACCATATTGACTGCTCCATGGTCAGGGTGTGATGCATCTCACCTTGTACACATGGGGGGTGCGATGCATACTGAAAAGGCCTTTTGTAGGGTGCGATGAGTGAAAATAGACAAATGGCAGAGACAGTTTGTTAAGTGGATGATCATGGAATCTTCTAGAAACTTCTCATTTGACACTTGCCTCTTTGAATTCGCCCAAGGATGAGTAAGAGATCAATGAAATCTCCAAGTGGAACCAAGAACTATTAGTGGAATGACACTAATAAAAAACATAGAGCTAACTCACACCCTTGCAAGACATCTGTAAATGGATCCCTCATCTGAGAGATCTAAAGGCTGGAATTTTGTATTTTGTAAGGAAGTGTTGTTGGTTTGTTGGTGAGAAGAGACATTGCATTGTTGGGTGATTTGCTTGTTCATGAGGTGAAGAGGGCTTCTAAAACTGGGAGGATGATGATGGATTAGACAGCTGGGTTGTAATCCTCTCTTACATTACTATTAATAAAGTTCTTTGAGTTTTCCTCCATATGATCTTGTATTTGTGAATCTTATTGTTTTTTAATGCAATTGTATGGTCAATGTGTTTCTGATTCTGCATTGTTTATGATGTTTTAGATAGAGATGCTTTGATAGTTTGTTATTACTTTGATTCTATAGGTACTCTTTGAAGTGGGACAAGTAGGAGAGGAGTGGCAAATTCTATCAAGGAAAGGAGAATTCAAGCTAGGATTAAAGCAAAAGATCCAGGTTGGTCCTCTCTTCTTCTCTTCCATCTATCACACTTAAAGGAACTCTTGAAAAGCTTTCATTGTTTGTTTCTAAGATAGCTATCCATCTTAGTGGGACTAGTAGTTCGAATCGACACTAGTTTTCCCTGAAACAAAATGGCGACTCTGTTGGGGAACGAATAGTTTGTTTTGTTTGTTTATTGTTTTCTTTATAAACTATAGATGGAGCCTGAAGTTAGCCAGCTAGTCTTCGAAATTCCTTTGCTATGCAATTGCGAAGTAGATAAGCACTGCTTCAGTCAATCTCCGGGTTGGTTTATGAACTAAAAATCTGACTTACAAAGCATCCTAATTTCCCTTGTGGTAGCTCAGAACCTCATCAGATCCTACCCTTATGCTTTGTGTTTATTGTCCATCATTACTCAGCCTAAATCACTAAACTTAGCTGCAAGTTTTGAGCAAAAACCAAGCTCAGTTTCGCTCCCTGGCCCATCGCACTGTCTATAACTGTGCAACCTGGATGCATCGCACCTCCCGTGTGTTGCAGGTGAGATGCATCCCTGTTTCCCTGTGTTGCAGGTGCAATGATTGAGTGAACTGTTTTTCTTCTCTGAAATTTGGTTTTTCCTCTCTGTTTTCAGCTTTATTCAGTAATTTTGCTATTTATGATCAGTACCTTCTTGCTATAACCATCTTCATTCTCATTACTTCAGCCTCCATCAGTTAGGAATTGTAAATGTTTTTTGTGTATTTGTCAATCATTTGCAATCTTCCTTTGTCAAAAGTAGCCTAATCGAACTGTCGTTTTTGATGCAAGTGTCGTAATTGTCATTCTGAATCAAAAGAAGAGTGTCGTAATGTCTTCCTCTTCTAGATAGTTGATTGTATTATTGTCATTGTACTAGATTTTGAAATTATTAGTATTTCAAGTGTCGAAAATAGTTTTCAATTCGAAATCAAAAAGTGTCGTCTTAGTCTTCCTTTCATTTTGAAAGAAGAAAATTGTTAGTAATGTCGCTTTGAAAGAAAATAGTTCAAATTTGTACTTTCCTTTTTTTTCATTCACACATTAAGAAAGCGGAAAAAAAATACATGCATGTGCATCTGCATTTTGACTGCTTGCGAAATTTGATTTAGGAAAGTGCATTTAGTGTGTGCTCTATGCTCTTTGTTGAAAGAAAAATTGTTATCTTCTTTCCTTTGTAGCTAGAATTTTCATTGCTAGAAGAACATAAATGACTGTTTATCATTTTAGATTACATATTTAGGAATTTCACATCTACATCATGCGGTGAACCTTGAAAGACAAACTTCTAAGCAAGATCAACTCTAAAATAAACCTCAATGAACATAAAAATGCTTTGGAATCTAATGCAACACATCTAGAAGTCTAGGCTAGAGTTGTGTTCCGGCGTCGTAAAACCTGGTAACTATCGTTTTCATCGAACGTTGGGTGATTCCTCCTCTTTGATACGACATGTGCCAGTACAGACTTGTGCTCCCTGTACCATCGAGTATATATTGGGAGACCACAATAGGATGATATCCTTTATCCTTAGGAAGCTGTGTCTGCCACCCTATCGATCGTAATGCACTGAACACAACATTCGGGAAGATTGACTGTCATACATAAGGCCTTGGTAATTTCTCTATCATTTATCACCAAGTTGTATTTTGTAGTTTTACGATCGATTTGGTAAACCCTTTGTCTAGACTTCTAGAGTGGTCACTTTCATTCCTTTTCTACTCCTTAAAAGAAAAGGTCCATCTGAGCACTTGTCACTTCAGGCTCATTAAAAATCGAAGGCTACTAGAGTCACCTTTAGCTTTTTCTCGACTCTTAAAGATTGGAAAAGAAAGTTGCGTCAAAGTGTCTTAAAATTCATTTAAATCGGAATAACATTTTCCACCTTTAATTTTTGAGTTGATCAAGTAATCCGCAATCGTGGAAGAAAGTCGATCAAAACCCCATCGTTCGCGGAGACTAGTGAATCAACCGTCTTTGACCCCAGAAATGAAACCATCCTAGGCAAAGCGTTCTCATTTAACTGAGTCCAATTCACCCGATTTATTTGAAACTTGCGTTTCAACATCGCCAGAGACTATAGTTACTCCAATTATCTCTGGTACATCTGCCTTTACAGAAGAAGTTCTGCAATTGTAGGAGGACATTAGAACTGATCCTAGTATAATGGTAGACACCTCTATTCCTGAAGCAGCTCCACCTAGGACTGATCAAGAAATTGAAGTTCACTTACTTGAACATCTTGAAGTTGAATTCTAGAATTCAGAAGGTGTCACCCCTCCAATATCTATTATTGCAGAAGCTACACTTTCTTCAGCTCCAGAAATATTTTATGGACCTGACGGTCTTCCTCTTGCACCTAGATTGATTACTATAGAAGATATAGTAGAGGATCTTCCACCCAGTACTCCAGTGCATTTTGGAATTGGGATCCACTTACATCCTTCTACTAGAGAAGTTAGTTCTTTTTCATTGCAAGTTCCTATCAAATTGCTAGGAAATCTTTTGGATAGACTAAATATGTCTGAGCAACCATCAACATCTAGGACTATGTCAACTGACACAACTATGGAAGAGCTTTCTACTACCATTCCTACAATGATTGCTGGTATACCATCTGTCCCGATTAGTTATCAACAACAATCTGGAGTCCAATCAGGGACTATTTCAACGACATGGTCAGTTCCTATTTCTTCATCTGGATTCCCATTTGGTATTTCTTATGTTGAAACTCAACAAGTTGATCCAATGTGTCTTCAAAGGCCAATCTACCGTTTAAGTACTAGATTACCACCATATGGTGGGCAATATGCCTTTTCATTGTTCGCTCCTGGAGAATAACCATATGAGAGTTTACAACAAAGTTTAGGTCAAACTCGAATTACATATAGTGATTGCGTACCAATATTGCCTCAACAACCAAGGGTTGTATATTCAATGCAACCAGTCCATCCTGTGTCGAATATTCCCACTATACCTGCTATTGTCACTGTATCGCAAGTACAAGCACTACCTGTTGCATGTCAACCTCAAGTTTCTCAGGCTGCAATACAACAGCCTCTCATCTCAGCGATTCAATCAAAACCTCAGGTTAGTGCCTCCTTATCTAGAGCGACTCAGGCTCAAACTGGTACTATGACTCCGCATCTTGGTCAATCATCCAGTATTGGACAATAGAAAATGGTCCAACAACCATGGCTGGTTCAATATCAACAACCGCAATTCCAGCGATCATACCAAGGACCTAAGCAACAAGTCTTTGTAAGTAATGGGCAATCGCATTTCCAAAGCGGTTATCAACAGCCATACTATAATGGTTATGGCCATTAACCTTATCAAAGTTACCAGCATCAAATACATTATGATGGTATGCAAAGACCTACTGCTTAAGCAATTCCATCTTATCCTGGGTATGCTTTGCCTAACCTGAATCAACAATTGCCCTTTATAGAAACTCTAGAATTACTAGATCTAAACTATTTGACGAATGATCCAATTGCTTACGCCCCTTGGTGGCCTGTGATTCCTCACAAACTTCTCTCTAATATTCCTAAATTCAAGGGAAATCCAGGTGAAGATCCATCGAATCATGTGATGACATTCCATTTGTGGTGTTCATCCAACACTTTGAATGATGATTCGATTAGCCTTCACCTTTTTCAGCGAACGTTAACTGGTATGGCAGCTAAATGGTATATAGAATTGCCTAGAGCTTCGTTTGATAACTTCAGCACCCTTGCCACTACCTTTTTAACCCATTTTCATTTACCCATTAGGTACGAAACAGGGACAGAACTCCTTACCAAATTTAAACAGATGACAGCCACTCACATATCTGACCATATTCATTAGTGGCGGTGTCGTCGAAGAATGGTGAAGATGTACGTTCATGATCAGCTTTTAGATGAATGGTTTATAAAGTCATTGTTACCCTCTATTACAGAGGATGTGGCTAAAGGAGGAGTTGTTACAGAAGAGCAAGTCATTGCTCATGCACAATATTTAGACTTGATCTATACTTAGTCTGGCATGCTCTACGACAAAATTCCTGACACTCCTATACCAGAATTTTCCATTCCTCCTCCTCCAAAATCAAATAAAGACTCTCATGCTGGCTATGGTGTGATAGGTACAACAACCACAAAAACTGCAAAGGCTACATCTAAGAAAGCCCGTACGGTTTCTAGTCAAAAAGCAGATGAGGAACCTCTTGCCTCGGAGGTCAATGCCATGTCAATCGACAAAGGAAAAATGCTAAGCAACCAGGGGGCAAGAAGAAAGGGAGAAACAAAAAGAAGAAATAGGAGGATTTGACTCCTGAGAAACCTTCTAGAAACCCTACTGGAAACAAGAAACCTAATCAGCCATGTTTCATATGCGATGAGGACCATTACACAAAAGATTCTCCACATCAAGCTGAGGTCAAGAAGTTTTTCAAAAAGACTTCAAATACGTCAACAGTATTGACTGACCCATTTCCAAATCTAGAAACTAACCTGGTTGCTAGCGATCGTTCTTCCCCATCCCAAGTGCTTATGCTATCCATCTCAAAACAGAAAAATGATGCTTTGATATCTTCAAGGAATAAAGATTATGGAAATCCAAAATCATCGAATGGAAAGGCTACAGATCAACCAAGCAGTTCGACAACAACTTCGTCAGAAGTTGTTCCACCAATCATTCCTGAATTAACAATAAAACCGCCTAAGGGAGTAGTACATAAATCAACGTTTAATCCTCATGCTCGAGCAACACAGAATTATAATATAGTGGAGGATCTGGCCCAATCGCCATCTGCCATGTCGACACTTGAAGTACTACAGAATTGTCCATCCCAAAAACAGGCTTTATTATCAGCGATAGGTGGGATTGATCCAGCGGATTCCAATCTAGTGGCCTTTAATCATAAAGGATACGAACCTTAGTTACCAACACAGCTCGCTTTCCTCATACAGGTAAAAGCCCTCAACAAAACTGTTCATCGAACAATCATTGATGAGGGGGCATCTACCTGTATTATGTCAATGAGTTGCTGGAAAACTTTAGGCTCTCCACCCTTGTCACGATCATCAATGACATTAAAAGCATTCGATGGAAGAACATACATGCCATATGGGATATTAAGTAACTTTAAAATCAAATTGAGGGGCAAGACAGTAGAAATTGAAGTCGAGGTCATTGATGGAAACCTTGACTACAACATCCTACTAGGCAGGACTTGGATTTATGCTATGGCTGCCGTTGTGTCGACATATTTTAGAAATATTGCATTTCCCTTCCAAGGTGGAATTACAATCGTTGACCAACTAACCTTTTTCCCCAACAATTCACAAGCTACTGGAAGCATTCCATTGATCCATGGAAGTTCTCAATCGCTTCAACATGTCGGAGTAGGTCTCTTAAAAGACTCATCCTTAATGGGTACTTTTACCCTGCCGCCTCCAAGTAATCTGGCGGAAGTGGCCAGAGTGGAAAACTGTCATATGATATCTTCTACATCATCAAAGATCAAGAAGAACTAGGACCATTTTGATAGTGTTGATCATGGCGAGGTATTTCCTCCAAGCCCTACCATACCTACATCATCTGACGATCAATTCAATGATGTTGTACATTATGTATTGGGGGCATTGGAACCAGATCTTTCCTTCATGACCCCTTATTAGTTGTGATCAAACAACGCCATAGGATAGTTTGTTGACTAGTGTCAACCTTGTTAAAAAATGAAACCAAGGATCTAAGCATAATTCCTTGTCTTGTGTCAAGCTCGTTAAAAAATGAAACAAGGCTGAGCAAAGTTCCAAATCGAGCTTTTCACTTGATCTCATAAAGGAACCTTCATTCCATCCGCCTAATTACTACAAGTAGTCTGGTGAATGTAATGAAGCTTAGGGGGCATGCACCCTTGTCTATTTTGCGGACAAACCCAACTGTAGAGATAAGTTTCCCTATAAGTTATGTGATCGATTCGAGTGACCTTTCACCTTTGTCTATTTGGCGGACAAAGTGCAGGAAGTGTTTTGTCTAAGTATTGATCGAAAATCATCCTGCTTAACCACAGTAAGTTTCCATATGGTTACTGAAGACTTTTTTTATGCTCGGGGCATGCAAACCTTTTTTATACAAGAAAAAACAACCAATTTCATTTTTAGCTTTATAGTTTGGTCATTCCTAGCTTACATAAAAAGGAAAATGAGCAATGTTTCTGCAAGGTTCAAGCTTGTTAAAGAATAAACCTGCCTAAGAGCACAGTTCCCGAAAAGTTCAAGCTCATTAAAAAATCAACCTGCACTGAGCACATGTTAGCACAAGGTTCAAGCTCATTAAAAAATAAACCCACCTTTGGTAAATAACCTTTGTGATCACTTCGCTATTAGCCCTTTTGAACATTGGTTGTGTTCCTTCTGTCACCTTCATTTCATTTGGCTGACCATACGCTTCCACTTGATTGTTTACCCTTTTGAGGAACATCTGCGACAAGTGATTCTGATTGCCACCCTCTTCACACTACCATGTTTTGAGAAGTTCCAAACTTACCTGGAACCAACTGCTACCCAGAAATACCACTTGTTCCTAAAAAACGAGTCTCTTTTAAACTCTTTTTAGACTCATTAAATATAAAAAGATTGTCGAGCTATTGGCCTTTCCAGCTCGTTAAAGTAAAGGGAACGCCATCCCTCTCATATATTTTAATCTTTTTGGACTTTAGGGATTATTAAACAAAAATATCGAGCGCTTGTCTTTGTCAGCTCATTAAAGCTATCGAAAAGTCATCCATTTTGTACTATTTTATACATTTTCAGACTTAAGGGATCATGCCATGAAAAAGGACTATTGGAGTCTCCTTTTCTTCCCTTTTCAAACTCTCTAAACATGAAAAGGACTGAGTTGTCTTTGTCGTTAAAACAATAGCGAGAAACTTGTCCACCCAGAAAAGAACGAGTCTCACTGACACTAGGCTCGCTAAACACAAAGCGACAGGTTTCCCCTAAGGGAAAATTATAGACCAAGCATATGTTATCCTCCTCAAGATTGTCAAAAATAAAGAGGTACTGGTTAGCAATGACTGGGGAAAAATGGGAAGAAAACTTGAAGAACTCTATTGGTAGCAGGTCGCTCTTGAACATGACACTTTCACTCCATCACCGTGATTGAGTTGGGTTGGGTTTTTCCATTCACCGTGACCTTTGGTCCTTCGTACCATCCATGGGGTTAACGCTACCAAGTCCATATCAGTGTCGCCAATATGTTCAAGAGAAGCCATTCAGATAATTTACCATCCAACGAATGCCTCATCCACTGCATTACATCCACTCTTCATTTTTCATGGCCGCCATTCCTGAACCTTATATCATCACATTGTTTTCACCTCCACAAAAATCATTCGCTCCGTTTCGCATCGTAGATGTGGGATACATCAAGGCCCTCCTATGACAGGTCACTTCTTGTCGACATCACCTCATTATCCAAGAAGTTGACTTAGAAGCAACCCTTTCAGTACTTTGAAGCTTGCATGCCTCAATGGCAAGTTTTTCATTTCCCATGACAGGTTTACATCAATGACCTTCAACCGAAAGATTTTGTGTGGTGTTAGAAATCGGCTCATATATTCACACCACGTGAATTGTACTATAGTACCTTGATGGTCATCATCATTATCAGTGACTCCTCTCGTGTCTATTAACAACTTACATTATTGGCTAGTAATCAGGCGATGTCTTTCCATGTTTGACTTCAGAACATCTTTTCACATGGATCGACTTGTACATTGGGCGAAGATTGAATGAGTTTTGAAGACCTCATATCTAGTTTCATCCACCCGGGCTGTGATATATTCAGGAACATAAAGACATCAAATGTGCACAGAATCTACATAGATAGTCATCTAAGCAAAAGAAGATAACTTTTCATGCGAAGAATCAGCAGTCTGCAACAGCAGACAATTGTCTGTCCTATGTACATGAAAATGAATTTATGAAGCTAAGCATGGGAATTCTTGCCTTAGCTAGATCATGAAAATAACATGATGATGATGTATTATATTTTATCTTATACAGGTCACCTTCCATTTTGTATACCTTGGATCCTCATGATAAAGCATTTCACCCGACATCAGAAGATTTACGACCTCATGCTTTAGGGAGCAGCTCTTATAGACATATTTGGGCACTGTAACCCCAAAATCATTTGTCCATAAACCAAGGGCTCTTTAGTCCCTAAAAGTGTTGTTTCATACCCTAAAGGATAATGGTCAACTGATTACATCATCTCCCAGAAGTTCTGCTTGAAAGGAAAGGAGTGGCAAATTCTATCAAGGAAAGGACAAATCAAGCTAGGATCAAAGTGAAAGATCCAGGTTGGTCCTCTCTTCTTCTCTTCCATCTATCACACTTAAAGGAACTCTTGAAAAGCTTTCACTTTTTGTTTCTAAGATAGCTACTCGTCTTAGTGGGACTAGCAGTTTGAATCGACACTAGTTTTCCCTGAAGCAATATGTCAGCATCTCCTTCTAAGAACATGGACATAATATTTTACGTGTTTTTTTCAACATAGTCTGGATGAGCTGATGTAATTCTTATGTAAAATTTTTGTAGCAACTAAAATATCAAGTCTTCACATTCCATGTTTACCATGAATTTGACAAAGCTAAACTCTGCCATGATTCTACAATTTTGTGTCCCTTTTGAGAGGTAGGAAGTATGATGTTGTTCAACCCTTGAAGGGTTTCTACTATCAGTTGTAATATCTCCCTCATGATATCATTATTGTAAGGTTGTAGTGGAAATGTTAAAGCTATGATCCCACTGAGACAAGAGTAAATTATGAGCCTAACCTCTTCACAAGGATTCTCTTAAAGTTTGGGTTGTATCAACACAAGAATGGATGGCTTGAGATCCCAACTCAATTTCTTCCATTTTGGTTGCCCCACCTTTGACATATACATGTCTAATTCATATACCTTATGAAGGTTTATGACTGACTTTGTTCATTGCAATTCAAATTGAAGTGCGAAGAGACACTTGTCTTTTACATCTTCTTTCGAGATATCCCTTAACGGTTGAAGGATAACATCGACCATCTAAGAGAAAGGTCTATTGTTATGCTCTTGATCATGATTTATAGGTGGTTGCCTTTTTTTATCCAAAAAAGTATCGTATCCCAAAGAATCAATTGGTGTATTACTATGATGATTCTCGTGGCATTTCCAAAAGTAAAATGATGATATTGTGTCTTGGCATCAATCGATCCCAATACCTAGCTTATGAGCCTCATCGTTGGGTAACTATATGAACCTTAATACACCTTCTAGCTTATTTAAATCAACTCTTCTCATAGTCCCTTAGATATTTTGATTATATTTTTCTTAATGAGGTGAGCAAAAGTGAGATGTTATGCCTAGTGGACTAATGTGCATTGATTGCAGGTTTTTTAGAGCAAATCATGGAAATTTTGGCTAATTAAGGGAAGAAAATTGAATGCAACAAGGAGGAGAGATTGTAGGAGATAGATCCTCCTCATTTAATCCTCACTCATTCGAATATTCCTCCATCAAATCACACTAGCTCAGAGTTGCAAGCGGTTGAGCCATGAAGATCAAAAGGCAGTCGAGCCAGTGAGAGTTAAAGAGCCAGTTCATCTTGAGATTGGGAGCTGAGCCTCCCTAGATTTAAGGAAGGCATTGGATACTTCAGTTGTATAAATAAGGAGGCCTAGAGCCTCATGAGGATTCAAATTTTTGATGTAAAAGCACTAAGAATTTTTCAAGTTCAAGACTTGTTGAAGAGATTGTTATGTAATTTTCTGATTTGATAATGAGAATGAGCATTTCCTTGATCCAACACTGAGTTTCCTTAGAGGGATGAAGCTCTTGGGTTAGGGCCCAACCCTAGCAACAAAGGCTCCTCTTCCTGTATTTGTATTCTTAGTTGATTTCATATATTAATCGTTGAATTGTCTTTAGCATTATTTCATTGCAAGTAGTTGTGAATTTGATTAGTTTTCTTCCATTTGTGCATTTCTTTAGTAGTAGCTTAGGAAGATAAATGAATATCAACAAGATGTTAGTAGGTGTATTTGGCCTCACTCCTTCCTTCATGGACCATGGTTTGAGGAAAGAACTCCTATGCAGCCCCAAAAAGTCAAAATTCTGATTTCTCATGGACTTTAGGGTTTTCTGTTACTTAGGGTAGCATTCACAAGTTTTCAAGAATAGGATTTAATTTCCATTTGTGATGTCTTCAGCCTTGTATTAGATCTCATCAAAGTTTCATATTATTTTGAAATTTTTCGCTTGCATAGGCAACTAGATAATAAGATTTTGTTTTTCTTTAGTTAATTGAAAAGCTTTCTTGTTTAACATTATTCATGGATAAAATGTCAGTGATTGATGTAGTGTACGAATTTCAACAGTACAGAGAGATTTCATGACTAGTAACCCCATCCTAACCTCATCCATCCATGATTATCACTTTCTTTCACTAAATCCCTCACCAAATTCATCATTCCATATGAATACCTCTTCAAGCTTGTTGAGCAAATCCAACCATCTCACAACTCTGTTTTGAGCTCTGAAGGAGTCCTAGGCACTCCCTTGCATCATTTCACCCACCATTAACCTTCCCTAAGCCTTACATCACGTTCCAAATCCCTCATCTTCCCCTTAGCTATATCCTCTAGCAATGCAGGGGATCTTGTAGGAGCATTAGGACATCTTGTAGGACACATTAGGACATCCAGTAGGTTGACCTGTAGTGGCTTGTTTTGGGGCCGAATTGTAGAAAACTCCATTAGGAAGATAGGAGAAGACCCCTACTTTCCTCCTGAGCTATCTGACCATCCACCATCATCCCTAATCCACCTGCCACACCACCAAGAGAAGTTAGCATTCACATTTTCACACAAAAAACACAAAAAGGAAAAACAAGTTATTTTGTTGATTTACATGCACAACAATAGAATGTTTGGATGTTTCAAATTGCATTCCTATGATAGTAGGATTGTAGATATGTTACATTATCATTCATTTGAAGCAAAGCCTCCTAGCATTTAGTTAGATGAATGATGTGTTTAAGCATATGATTTCAGTCTTTTCCTTACTACAATATACATGATTTCCTTTGGTGCAAATTTCCCTTTTTCTCATTGGTAATCAAGCTTCTTCTGAACCAATAGAATTCTGGTTGGAAAAACCATATATATCATCAGCTTAGCAGTGACAAAGAGCAGGCCCATCACATCTACATGTGTATGCAACACTATCACCTCGAAGTTTGTATGAACCCCGGGTTGATAAAGTAATGCTGGTAGCCCTAGGAGTTGCAGCATTCTTACTGCAATAATGGTGCTCATCACTTTTTGGTGCAATTTCCAGGTAGGTGTTTGAGTAAGATGTGATTTATGCTTTCTTTCTTCCATTTCTTATCCCTGACATTCCACTATTAACTTCATTTTTGCAAAAGAAATTGTAAGTTAGTTTTCTTTCATTTCCATTCTGAAAGTGAGATTTCATTCAACAGTTATTTTCCATTCAGTTTTTTATTTGAATTCTACAATTATTCTCAAATCTTGAAAAAAACAAAAAACAAAACAAAAGAACTTCTTTCATGGCTCGTAGGAATAGGGATAACTTAGGAAAATTTCTACGAAATACCCCCACCACTTCAAACAACCAACCTTCCCTCTTCTTCGGTGGCCGTAAATTGGAGGACCCCTTAGGTGAACAACCATAGATATTTGAAGAACCTACAAGGATAGAAGAAGAAGGAGAACCCATTCCAACTAACCTAATGTCTGAAAATAGAAATTGCAAAGGAGATAGAGAAATAATTGAGGGTTTCTTTCCCATGACAGAAACTAATGGGGATACCAAGATGAAAAACATAAGCCCCTCTTCTCTTCATCATTTCCATGGCCTGACCTTGGAAGATCCAGACACTTTCTTGTTTGAGTTTGTTTTCATATGCAGAACTTATGATTACACCACTAATAAGAAGAAGTTGAAACTATTCCCATCCACTCTCAAGGATGCACCTCTGCATTGGTTCATGGGTTTACCTAGGGATAGCATCACAACCTGGGCTTAGATGAAACAAGTCTTCAATAATAAGTATCGAGACTATTGTAGGTCCAAAGACACTAAGGAAGAAATTTGTAAGATGACCTTAGGGCATGATGAATCCCTAGAGGATTATGAAGAAAGATTCCAGCTTAGCTACAAAAGGGTGAGGTGTACACTTGATCCTATGTCACTAAGGCTAGTCCTTCTCAGAGGGGTAGGGGAAGATATTCTAGATACCCTAAACCTCCTAGCATGAGCAGACATCTACTAGCTACCATATGAGGATATCAAGATTGTCTTTAGGAACCATTCTAGGGAAGCTAGGAAAAAGTGGAGGGGTAGTAAACCAATGGACAATCCATCCTCTTCCAATACATCCATCAAAGGTGAAATTGGAAATATGCTGGAAGACTTCAAGAGTGAAATGTTGCAAACCCTTGCCCTTCAGATGGACACTATGCACATCAAGAGAAAGCAGGAGGAATCAAAGAGAGCCTTAGCCATTTTATACCCTAGATGCACAAGGAGGCACCCTAGGAGTGAATTTTCATTGAATTTGATTGAGATCTGCTCAGTTTCTCAAGAAAACCACTCAACAGACAAGTGCCCTTCTCTACCTGGACTAAAAGTTGTGTATCAGGGAACTAAAGGGGTGATTCAATAACTCTGCTACATAAATCAAAGGAGACCTCATGGGCCTTGGCCATACCAACAAAGTATGTAGGGGTCATCACATGCATATTACAACCCTAACTAGAGCACATACATTCCGTCTTTAGGACCCCCTGATCATCCCTCCTGGTCTACACCTCTTCCTTGGTCTTTTGCACCTAAGTACCATTCCTAGCTGACCAACCAATCATTTCAGCCATACTCTGCCACAGCCTCAATGGAATGCACCACCCCAGGGGTGGAGGCCCCCATAAAACAATGCTCCAGCTTTATTGCCTTCACCACCTACTCAAACACAAATTTTACACCCTGCTCCACCTAAAAAACCTTAGATTCCTACCTAGCCAAACCCGAACCCAAAAAACAAGAAGGCACAACAATTGTACTATGGAGAGACATCCTATCCAAATTATGTTGTGGAGATTCAGGAAATCAACCTGAGATCTAGGAGAGTACTCCTGGAAAATCAACCTCCACATCCACTTAGGGAGAGTGATGAGGAAATAAAGGAAAGAATGCCTAGAGTAAATCCACCACCCTTTCCTAAGACATTAACTCATCCAGTCCAACCTACCCCATAAGAGAATGAACTTTTGGGTGAATTGAAAAATCTATGTGTCAAAATTCCACTTCTCCAAGTCATCAAGGATGTACCTATTTACAACATGTTGATTAAAGAGAAGTGCGTCAAACATCTAGGGAGGCGAATTAGAGACACCCCTACTATTAATGTCATTGGAAAATTGCTTGACTTAATGCTGGGGTAGGTAATTTGCCCAAAGTATTTGGACCCTGGAAGCCCTGTAGTAGATGGGCACATCAATGACACCATTGTCCCACACACTTTGATTGATATTGGGGCTGCCATTAATGTAATGACTAAGGACACCATGCTCAAGCTCAATCTCCGGGGTTCATTAAGAAAGACCACAACAGTCTTGCAACTTGCAGACCATTCCATAGTGACCCTCGAGGGGATTGTTGAGGAAGTGATAGTCTCCATTGACTCTTGGGAGTACCCTGTAGACTTCCTAGTTCTCCAGCCTAAGGCCAAGCTTATTGGTTATCCTCTCATCCTTGGTAGACCCTGGTTAGCCACTGTTGATGCCTACATCAACTAAAGGGCTGGAAATATGACTATAAAAAATGGGCATATATCGAAGCAATTAGTCTTGTACCTTCCTGCTCAGCCATCTCTAGAAAATGACTTACCATTATGGCTAGAGGAGGAGGAAGAATATGAAGTCTGCCCAAACCAACTCTATACCTTAGAAACAACCATGGGAGGAGGACAACTGGATGAAGATGATTTGATTGAACACATACTCCAATGTCCAACTCCTAGCACCTTGTCCTTAGAGGAATTAGAAAAGGAACAAATAAAAACCACCAGATTGATCTATGCTTAGCTGATTCAAACACTACCCATGTCAAAACCATATAATTTGGCCCTGAAATAACTTTGAAAATCAACCCATCTCTTTCTATACACCAAGAAGAAAAGTTGTGCAACATGCTAAACGAACATCTAGATGCATTTTCTTGGAGTTACAAGGAAATGAAGGGAGTGCACCCCTCGGTGTGTACACACCACATTTATATCAAAGAATGTTGCAAACCAGTCCGACAACTCCAAAGAAGAATGGATCTAGCTCTCAAGGATATAGTCAAAGAAGAACTGCAAAAGCTGCTGGATGCAGGATTCATCTACCCTATCTCAGATAGTGAGTGGGTTTCTTCTTTGGTGTTGGTTCCAAAGAAAAGTGGGAAGTGGAGGATTTGTGTTAATTACAGAGAGTTGAACAAAGCAACAAAGATGGGCTATGTCCCTCTACCCTGCATTGACCAAGTGGTAGATGGCCCGGCAGGGAAATTTTTTTTCTCTTTCCTAGATGGGTTTAGAGGGTACAATCAAATCCAGATCAATTGAGAAGACCACAATAAAACCACCTTCACTTGTCCTTGGGGTGCTTTTGCCTATAGGGTCCTTCCATTTGGCCTATGCAATGCCCCAGCCACTTTCGAGAGAGCAGCCCTGAGTATCTTTGCCGAGCTAGTCCATGATGTAGTGGAAATTTACATGGATGATTTTACACCCTATGGGTGTGATTTCTAGGAGGCTCTATCCAACTTAGGTAAGGTGTTGAACAAACGCATTGAAATGAACCTGTCCCTTAGTCTCGAAAAATGTGAGTTCTTGATGACTGTAGGGACTGTTCTAGATCATTCAATATCCTGGAAAGGACTACAGGTGGACCCAAATAAGATAGCCATCATCCAAAGGGTCCCACATCCACAAAAACAAAGGGATGTTAGAAGTTTTCTAGGTTTAGTTGGATACTATTAGAGATTCATGAAAGAATTCAACAAGTTCGCTTCTCCTTTATTTGGGTTATTGGCCAAAGACATTGAATTTCTATGGTCAAAAAGCTGTCAAGAGGCCCTAGACACCCTGAAGGATAAGTTGACCACTTCACCTATTCTACGAGGCCAAAATTGAGACCTTCCTTGTCATATACATGCTGATGCCTCTCACAAAGCTAAAGGAGCAACTCTAGGCCAGATAGATGAAAAGTTACCTTATGCCATTTACTTCATCACTAAGAATCCGTAAAAGGCCAAACTGAACTATACAATGACTAAAAAGGAGCTCCTAGCTGTTGTGCATTCATTGAAAAAATTTAGGCATTACATTACAAGTTACCAAACATTTGTACATACTCACCATGCTGCAATTAAATACTTGATGAATAAACCTGATGTGAATGCCAAGATTATTCGATGGTTACTTTTAGTACAACAGTTTGATCTAACTATTTTTAATAAGCTTGGAAAGGAGAATGTTGTTGCAGATGTTTTATCCAGCTTAACTTTGCTTGCAGGGGAGAAAGGGATGGTTGATGATTAATTACTGGATGAACACTTATTCACCATTTCATTTCTCTCTCCATGGTTTGTTGACATAGAAAACTACTTAGTGTCTGCATAGTTTCTACCAATCGTTTCCTCCAAAGAGAGAAAAAAAATTATGAGGAAGAGTGCCCCATTCACATGGATTGGAGGCAACCTCTTCAAACTAGGATAGAATCAAATTCTGAGAAGATGTGTAAGGGAGGAGAAAGTCTTTGACATCCTTCTGACCTGTCATGATGGGCCTTGTGGAGGCCACCTTGCATCCAAGAGGACAACATTAAAGGTCCTACAAGCTGGTTATTATAGGCCCACTCTTCACCAAGATGTGAGGAGGTATACTAGTTAGTGTGATTGGTGCTAAAGGATGGGAAAACCTACTCCAAGGGATGAAATGCCTCTACAACCTCAAGTGAGTTTCAAGCCATTTGACAAGTGGGGCATGGATTTCATTGGACCCATTGACCCTCCATCCACGAAAAAGCAGTACATCATTATGTGCAGTGACTATTTAACCAAGTGGGATGAAACCAAGGCTATCAAGGTAGCAATAGAGGAGAAAGTTGTTGAGTTCTTAAGGGAAAATTTATTTTATAAGTTTGGACACCCTAGAGAACTGGTCACTGATCAAGGTAGCCAGTTTACATCTCACATGATTAAAAATTTGTTAAGCTAGCCCAAGATCAAGCATAGAACATCCACTCCATATTACCCACAAGCTAGTGGGCAAGTGGAGGAGACCAATAGAGTATTGAAGAGCATTCTGACCAAAGTAATTAGAAGCAGTAGAAGGGACTGGGAAGATAGATTAGTTGAGGCCACTTGGGCCCACAATACCACCTGGAAGACCACCACTAGATTCACTCCTTATGATCTCGTCTATGGGAATAAGGCCCTGCTGACCATTGAATTTGAGTGCAACACATTAAGAATGGCAGCACAACTAGATCTAGATCTTACCAGAGCACAACAAGAGAGATTTCTCCAGTTGAAAGGGTTAGATGATTTTATAATGTAGGCCCTCTTGCACACAAAGGTGACTCAAGTTCAAAGGAATACCTACCATGAAAAGAGCATAAAGGACAAACAATTTCAAGGAGGTGATTGGGACTTGTTGTATGATTCCAGATACAAGGATTTTAAGGGAAAGTTAAGGACTCGATAGTTTGGGCCTTATGTCATAGAGAAATGTCATGATAATGGTTCAATGTAGATAAGAACCATTGGTGCAGAGGCTATTCCTTTACTTGTCAATGGGCATGGATTGAAGGTCTATAAGAAGCCCTTGTCAAAGAAATAATTCATTAATGGCATCAGCAAGACAATCATGGTAGTGGAACAAGTCTCAACTTCCACCCCATCAAGTCACAGAAAAAAGAAAAAGAGAAGAAAATAAAAAATAAAAAAGAGAAAAAATAAATACACTCGAGTGAAAACCTCCATGAGGCACCTGAGTCCCACTGTTGGGTTGAAAACCTCTTGAGGTTACCTAACGGTGTCAAAAAAAAAAGAGATAAAAATATCTCTAGGTGAAGTCCTCTTTTTAGGCACCAAGGGAAAGCAGCTAGGATGAAAACCTCCTGGAGGCAGACTAGTTGTTTTAAAAAAAATAATAGAAAAAAAGGATGAAGAAAAAGAGAAAAGAAAACTTTAAAAATATTGTTTGTAGGTCAGCAGGAGGAGGATCAGAGCAATAAGAGAGGATAAAAAGGACATATACAATTCATTTTTTCATTCCTCCATTCCATATCCTTCATCATCCCATCATTCCCCCCGTTTATGGACTCATATAGCTCAGTTTGCAAGGGTTCTATGTTTTCTATGGGATTCCCTGTAAACCTACAAGATTCCTCTCTCCACCATGATTACCCTTACATTCATCTGATAAGTCAGTTTCAAAGAAAAAAAACAAATGAAAATTAATATTACAGTTTTCAAAGAAAAAAAACAAATGAAAGAGGATAAAAGACATAGAACCAGGGGACAACACCTGAAGGCTACACCTCTCATTCCCAAATCCATAGACCCCTTCTCTACCCATGACACCCATCCTCATGCTCCAAAAGTGAAGAAATGAATAAAAATTCGATGGAGAGGCAGCTATAGGACATCTTGTAGGAAATCCTGTAGCATCCTATCCCACAAAAAAAAATAAAAAATCACACATTGTAGTCAGCTTCAGCATGAAGATCGAAATGTCAAAGAAGCTCCTTTAGATCTTAGCAATGGTAGTAGGATCATTAGTGTCACCATCTAGTACGTGCACATCGAGGAAAAGAACATCAAAGGAGGAGAATAAAAAAGAGAAAAACACATGTAGAAAATACACAGCAAGGACTTCACTCTCCAACAAGTAGCATCAAGGCATCTTACCACAAGTATGCTATCTCACTTAAGCTCTATCGTTATCATAATATGATCAAACTTGTAGATTTGTGAAAGAGTTGGTTTTATAAGCAAAGGTGACCAATTAACTTGGCCACCTTTGGTTAGTGAACGAGAAGAATACAGTTAGTTCATTACACACATGGCAGCAATCAAATCAGGAGAAAGAATAGATGAGGTCAAAAGTGGTTAAGTTATGGATTCCTGAAGTGAGAGTTGATTACGAGGTAAGGAGAATGATGATGCGGTAGTGGGACCGATGGTCTAAAATGGTTACTCGTACTTCAATTACCAGCACACCATCCCACTCAAATCACCCATATGAGGAAATAAAACGCTAATTCTCATGCATAGGAGGCATGTGAAATCTCGAGGCTACATCAAAGCAAGGTTTCTCTCGGCCCCTAAAGCAGTCTACAGGAAAGACAATGAGCAGTTTTTTCAGCGTAGGAGCACCTACAGGATCCTACAGGAAAACCTACAGGATCCTACAGGAGATACTACATGATACATAACAGTCATCTACAAGATTGGGAGAGAGAATTTTAGAAGGAAAAACCAAAGGTTTGCTTCATCACACAGTGAGAAGGAGGTAGGATCTATACCTTCCCACATTTCCCAAGTAAAAAAAATATAGAAAAACCTTTTATTTTGTTAAATATATTGTAGTATAAGGGATTTTTACACATAATTTTCACATAAAATCTCTCACCCATTAGAATTTGGTATTAGACATATACAACCCTCCACATCCATCAGATAAAAATGACAGGGAGATTCAACAAGAGGGAACCCACCAACATAGTGAGAATTCATTAGCACCCTCCTGTAGTAGAGATCTTCACAAGGCACAATTGAATGGGTTTCTTTGAAAAATGAGGGGATATGATGATGAGGTTGCCAAAGACTTTTCTCTCTCACTCATACCACTAACTAGGACCCATGCCACTATTGTGGTGAAAGGCCTCTCAGTACAACTCACCCCTGAAGTCATAGGCATAATCACCACACTTCCTTTAGTGTTTCCTTGGAGAAAGGAAGATAAGGGTAACAACCTTCTAGGAAGAAATTCTTTTTGGAAGGAGAGGAGACAATGGAAGAAAAAAATGGGGTCAAAAGAGAAAGCCCACCATATCCTTGGAATGAAATTAGCTACCACCTCATTAAGTATATATCATGTGAAGGTAGGTACATTATGGTATATGGATACCACTTTAGGCTTCTCCAAGAGCTTAGGTTTGAAGTAGACACACCTCCTCAAAAGAGACTAAGCATGCCCTACTTTCTTCTTCAATCACTGATAGATATAAGCATCAAGGTGCAGGGAGGACACCATCAACACCTAGTCCATCATGGGTTAATTAAACTTATCCTAGAAGATTCCCTCCAAAACCTAAGACTCCCTATTACATGGAAACCATAAAGAGACATGCAGATAGAGGGCGACATAAAAGCCCTTAAATATGATGAAAGCCCCACTACTAGTGAAAGGGATGAAGAAGAAACAAATAGGGATGAAGAGGAAATAGAGGAGGAAGAAGAGGAAGAAAAGGAGAATTAAATTAATGAAGAGACAAAAGAAGATGCAAAGGAAGAAACTGATGAACATAGTTAGGAACTAGAGGGAGAAAAAGAAGAGAAAGACAAGGATGAGAAGGAAAATGGAAAAGAGGAAACAAAAGACAAGGAAGCACATAGGTCTACAATGCAAGGTAAATAAGGGGAGGAATCACCAAGTGGACATCCAGAACCCACTGAGAAAAAGGCAACAACTTCCCTCAATGCCCTAAGTACCCCTATTAAGCAAAAAGGGAAGAGACATAGACAAACCCCATTGTAATTTAGGACAAGAAAAAGTAAAAGGATCAGGGAAGGAAAACCTCAGACACCCACAAAAGTTCCTATTGTTATTAAAGACTCACCAAAGGAGCAAGAAAAGATAGCTCCTCTTGTGAAAGATAAAGGAGAAGGATCATCAGGACAAGCCTCTCCCAAATCTCCCATCACTTATGTTAGGAGGCTTGTCACCAAGTATGCCTCATCCAAAGGAAAGGGTCCCCTACAAGAGACACAAAATGACCTATAGGAAGCAGAGGCCATCCTACAAGAAACTCTGCTAAACCTACAGGAAGCTTAGAAAATGGACAAGGAAGGGATCATGCAGTAAGAAACAAAGAAGGAGGATCCAGAACTGAGGGAACGTAGTACTCAACCCAACCTTGATTCCTACTACAATTTCATTGAAGGGGGTAGGTTCATTCCATAAAAATTGTCCATCCCCTTATTCTTTGAGCTTGAGAAAGAAAGGGAAAGAACACATAGGTGGATGCAACTTGCTAAATCTAAAGGAGTGGAGGATATAAGCCACATGGAGGAGAAAGTAAAGGAGATCGACAGAGAATTAAGTAGCCTAAGGGACAAAGAGGCAATGATGAAACCTTATTTGGAAGCAGAGAATGCATGGATAAGGGGATAGTTACAAAAAAGAGAAACTCAATTCAAATCCATGGCCAGTCTATCCTTAGAGGCAATCTAATACATGATGCTAGCAAAGTCTTATGCATTGTATCTTAAGGAATAGCGGCTATAGTTCTAAATCAAGACTTTAGCACAGAGATGCACTATGCCCTTCCAAGATTATCGACAATTCATTGATCTCTGTGATCAAAGCACCTTGGATGATAGAGCTAAAATGTATGAGTTTTATCTTGAGAACTTGGCCTTGACTAATTTAAATGTGTGGGATCCAAATTCAAAAGTAGGGGACTCATAGTTGATGGCTTTGGCATCATGGATGAATCATGAGGAGGCAAGGGCTACAAAAATGAAGAAAGTAAAGGCAAGAGAAGATATAGAACCCCTCATGATAAGAGATGAACATCAAATCCAATGGCTATCATCAACACCCACAACCTGATTGTAAATGACCCTAAAATTGCACCTAGGTACCTTGCTTCCCAAGAGCAAGCAATCACCCACTTTGAGGACATGTTGAGGCTATTAGGTGTTGGTAGCATGCAATCTTGCCAAAGGAGATGGAACACTTTGCCGTATAGCTTGAAAATAAGAGAATGAGAGAGGCAATAAGAGAATGAGAGAGGCACTGAACAAAACACCCATGTAAAAGCAGTCTCTCCAAAGTCTCAAAGCCAATTGGATTGGCTTGAGACTCAGTCCACCACTGATCTTAGGAATGTTGGAAGGAAGGAGGGAAGAGGAAGAAAGAAGGAAGTGGGAGGAGATAGAGAGAAAGGCAGGATTCTATGCACAGGAAGAGGAAACCACAGCAGAAGCATGGGATGTCAGGGAGGCCAGTAGAACAATGAAAGGCGTGGATATAGATTAAGTTGCTCAAAGGATGAGCAACACTTTTAGTAGGTGGGTGATGATGATCCTCATCATTAGGTAACTATATGGACCTTAATACACCTCCTATATTATTTAAATCAACTCTTCTCCTAATTCCTTACATATTTTCATTATATTTTGCTTAATGAGATGAGTAAAAGTGAGATGTTATGCCTAGTGGACTAATGTGAATTGATTGCAAGTTTTTGAGAACAAATCATAGAAATTTTGGCTATGAGACAAGGAGGAGAGATTTTAGGAAATAGATCCTCCTCATTTACTCCCCACTCATCCGAATATTCCTCCATCACATCACACTAGCTTGGAGTTGCAAGCAGCCGAGCCATGAAGATTAAGAGGCAGTTGAGCCAGTGATAGTTAAAGAGCCAATTCATCTTGATTTTGGGAGATGAGCCTCCCTATATTTAAGGAAGTCATTGGATACTTCAGTTGTATAAATAAGGAGGCCTAGAGCCTCATGAGGATTCAATTTTTTTATGTAAAAGCGCTAAGCATATTTCGAGTTCAAGACTTGTTGAAGACATTGTTATGTAATTTTCTGATTTGATAATGAGAATGAGAACTTCCTTGATCAAGCACTGAGTTGACATAGAGGGCTGAAGCTCTTGGGTTAGGGCCCAACCCTAGCAACAAAGGCTCCTCTTCATGTATTTGTATTCTTAGTTTATTTCATAGATTAATCATTGAATTGTCTTTAGCATTATTTCATTGCAAGTAGTTGTGAATTTGATTAGTTTTCTTCCATTTGTGCATTTCTTTAGTAGTAGCTTAGGAAGATAAATGAATATCAACAAGATGTTATTAGGTGTATTTGGCCTCACTCCTCCCTTCATGGACCATGGTTTGAGGAAAGAACTCCTATGCAGCCTCCAAAAGTCAAAATTCTGATTTCTCATGCAATTTAGGGTTTTATGTTACTTAGGCTAGCATTTAACTAGTTTTCAAGAATAGGATTTAATTTCCATTTCTGATGTCTTCAACCTCGCATTAGATCTCATCAAAGTTTCACATTATTCTAAAAGTTTTCCCATGCATATGCAACGAGATAATAAGATTTTGTTTTTCCTTAGTTAATTGAAAAGCTTTCTTGTTTAACATGATTCATGTATAAAATGTCAGTGATTGATGCAGTGAAAGAGTTTCAATGGTACAAAGAGATTTCATGACCATCAACCCCATCCTAACCTCATCCATCCATGGTTATCACTTTCTTACACTAAATCCCTCACCAAATTTATCATTCCATAAGAATACTTCTTCAAGCTTGTTGAGCAAGTCCAACCATCTCACAACTCTGTTTTGAGCTCTGAAGGAGTCCTAAGCACTCCCTTACCACATTTCACCCACCATTCACCTTCCCTAAGCCTTACATCACCTTCCAAATCCATCCTCTTTCGCTTGGTTGTATCCTCTAGCAATATAGGGGATCCTGTAGGAGCATTAGGACATCCTGTAGGACTCATTAGGAAATCTTGTAGCTTGACCTATAGTGGCCTATTTTGAGGCCGAATTGTGGAAAAATATCTTAGGAACATAGGAGAAGACCCTTACTTGCCTCCAGATCCATCTGAACATCCACAATAATCCCTAATCCACCTGCCACACCACCAAGAGAAGTTAGCATTCACATTTTCACACAAAAAAGACAAAAAGGAAAAAAAGTTATTTTGTTCATTTACATGCACATTAGTAGAATGTTTGGATGTTTCAAATTGCATGCCTAGGATAGTAGGATCTCATGTATGTTAACTTATCATTCTTTTTAAGAAAAACCTCCTAGCAGTTAGCTAGATGAATGGTGTGTTCAAGCATTTGATTTTTTTCTTTTCCTTACTACAGTAGACAAGATTTCCTTTGGTGAAAATTTCCCCTTTTATCATTGTTAATCAAGCTTCTTCTGAACCAATAGACTTTTGGTTTGAAAAACCATAGTGGTCTATCGTCAGCTTAACAGTGACAAAGAGTGAACCCATCACATCTACTTTTGTATACAACACTGTCACCTCCAAGTTTGTACGAACCCCAGGTTGATAAAGTAAAGTTTGTAGCCCTAGGAGTTGCAGCATTCTTGCTGCAATACTAGTGCTTGTCATCAGCCTTCCTTCTTTCTCCCCTTCTCGTGACACCTCAACAAGACAATAATGTGCATGATACAAGCTCACTGGAACTTGCAACAATATATGATAAATCGCTACTAATACTCAGGATACAACTTGCAACAATATATGAGAAATCACTACTAATACTCAGCATACAACTTCACAACTCTATTGACAAACTCTTTCTTAGCCAATGTGTGCTTAGCAGTACAAATGACAACTATACAAGACCATATGCCAAACCATAATTGTATCTTATCAAACTTGGACTCATAGTATTCCCACAACATACAACCATGCTAGATATACTGACATCCTTATGACAACATGTAGCGGCTACAATAACCCTCCAAAATTTTTCCTGTGCTTTGATTTTGGAGCCTTCCTTCTAAACCACAACAGCTTATCCTGCATTGATCCAGGTACTTGTGCTTCGAACAAGCCTTATTATTTTCAACTTGTCTTGTGTTTGCTCACTTAGTTCATTTTCTAACCCACAAGTCGATCTCTTGACTTGGTCTCTTAATAGTTTCGGGCTTGCATTAGAGAATTGCAAAAATTCTTGAGGACAATTGGCCTTCCTCTTGGGAATTACGCAGTCCTAACTACCAGTGAGCCTTGAGCTCATGAAATGCATAGTACTGAATGGAATTCAACCTTGAGTTGGGAAATTGAGTAGACAAGAGAGGCATCCCAGAGACACTCAACCCAAAAATTGCATGAAACCCACCGTGGTCAGAAACTGCATAATGCATGAACTAGAGAGTTGCCTAGTCCTTCCGAGAACTGTGCAATATTTCTAGGAAATGCATGGAAGTTTTTACCAAAAAAATAAAAAATCATCCCAAAAAAATAGGGATCTATTTTTATTAATCCGAAGGAGGCACTTGTGCTATTTTTAGAAATTGTCGCCAAGTGTCTCCTATTCCTTGATTTTAGGCATGCACGTCATAAGCCCTAAATTGAACAAATATATTTAATTGACTCTCTTAGAGATAATTTTCACACTCAATCTTGGAGCTTTAGAATTCCCTAGGAGATCAAAGAACCTTTGGTACAATTGATGTCGTTTTTCTAGGTGATTTTTGCTTTTCTAGTCTTTTGCAGCTTTTTCTATCACTTTTGTTGTTTAGCTTGTGAGAGTGTTGCTTCACTTATTTATTTGAACTAATGCTAGATTTTTAACTTGTTTTATCTTGTAGAATTTTTGTTTCAAGTTTTATATTTCCTTTCCTAAGTTTCGCATGAGTTACCCTATTTTTTCATGAATGGACGTCATTCCGGCAACTCTCTTCACATGCTTTGTTTTCCTTCGGTATAATTGATTCCTACACTTGTTTCACATGCATGCATAAAAATTTAGTCATATATGCACTCACCATCACACCATCCTTCATATCTTCTTGATTTTCACACTCCCCTTGGGCAAATCTAGGCCCCCTTGCTCGAATCTCACACCTCACTCCATGCACTGCGCAATCATGAGCTAGCCTCCTAGCTTAGCCATTGAGACTACGCAATGTACAGTCTCTCCCAACCTTTACCGAGACTGAACTTCACATTGTACAGTTCCAGTCATTAAGATTCCTGACTGACAGCTGGGACTGCATAATGCATAGTTCCCACAGTCAACCAGTGACATCTGTGAGCCAAAATTATGCAATATTTCTGATCCTAAGGCAAATTTGCTGCTTGATATTTCCCTGAAGTTGTTTTTTTTTTGCTGATATTTTCTTTCCATCAATGTTTTGTCTATCCCACAGGTACAACAATTGTTGAACATCTATCTAACAATTACAGTTAACATGGGATCGAAGAGATCTGCATCAAAGGAATGGTCGAGAGAAGTACCGAGGAAGTAGTTGAGAACATATCAATTGATTTACCATTTAATGCTGATACTCAGTTGCTCATTGGGAAGGGTATAACATAGACATGGTAGCAAATCAAAGACACTTTTGGAGAGGATTTCAAGGAAGAATTAGAAGATCGACAAGTTTATCTTAGCATCCAATGGTCAGGGTTATATAAGACTGCATATAGGTACCCCACATTCCCATTTCTGGGTATAATCAGGTGGATTGATTCACACACAGATGAGAAGATTATGACATTGAGTAGTGCTAGCAACATAGAGTGTTATGAAACCAGCTCACAAAAAGATAGAAAAGATAGATCAATGCCTTCGAGTTCAGCCTCTTCGAGGGGGCAACCTCCTTTACATTACACAAATGAATGATTCTTTGATGCTTCAAATGACAAAACCTCCTTTCTATATATAGGAGACTAAGGAGTCACAATATAACCTAGGCGACCTAACAATAATAATATAAAGGAACAAAAATAACAATAGAGGGATTCTATGGGGCATAGTAATAACAATATGGGGACAATAGGGGCACAAAAATATTAATAAGGGATATAACTACAATAGTAATGGGGTAATCACTAGTATTATAGGGAGCTAGCATGCCCCTCTCATTCAAAAAAGTGTTGTCCTCAATTCTTGAGTAGTTCTGGATGCTTCTTTATAAAACTATCATCCTCCCATGTGGAATCTTTAGTGGATAAGTTCTTCCACTTGATGAGATACTCCGAAATTGATCGATTTCGTAGCTGTCGAGTTCTTGTTTCTGTGACTGCTTCCGGTTCCAATATAATTTTTCCTTTCTCGTCAAGTTCTAGCAATATTGTTTGAACTAGGAGCTTGTCGCCTATAACCTTCTTTAAACATGAAACATGGAAAACTGGGTGCACTCGAGAAGCTGCAGGAAGCTCCAATTTGTATGCCATAGTACCAATCTTTTGCAACACCTTGTACAGACCATAATACTTTGGTGATAATTTATTATCCTTCTTAGCTTGCTTGAGGGACATTTGTTTATATGGTTGTAGCCGTAGGAATACCCAATCACCTACATCAAAACTTCTTTCACTGTGATGTTGATCTGCCTGTTGTTTCATTCTATTCTGCGCCAACACGAGGTTGTCCTTTAAGAGTTGGATGACTTGTTGTTGATGCTCAATGTGATGTTCCACTGCTTGAACCTTAGAATTTTCTCTTAAATATGATGTGATGGATGGTGGATGATATCCATAAAGTGCCATAAATGGGGTCATTTTTGTTGCTGTATGGAAGGAAGTGTTATACCACCATTCAGCCAGAGGCAACCATTTGACCCATTGTGTCTATTTATCAAATACAAAGCAACGAAGATATCCTTCCAAACATTTGTTTACTATTTCAGTTTGCCCATCAGATTGAGGATGATAAGATGAGCTATGAGCTAATTGAGTACCGAGACAAGAAAATAATTATGTCCAAAAATTTCCAATGAAAATGGGATCTCTGTCACTTACAATAATCTTTGGGTTTCCATGTAGCTTTTGAATTGTTTCCATAAATGCAGTAGAAACTGTACTGGCTTTAAATGGATGTGATAATGCACAAAAGTATGCATAATTGGTAAGTCTGTCAACTACCACCATGATGACACTCTTTCCCTCAGACTTGGGTAAACCTGTGATAAAATCCATTGAAACGTCCTCCCAATGTTGGCTTGGCATGGATAAAGGTTGTAATAGACCCGAGGTATTAATTCTTTCAACTTTATTTTGTTGGCAAACTAAACATTTTGCAACAAAATTTTGAATATCTGATTTAAAGCCATCCCAAAAAAATTCCCTCTTAACCCTGTGGTAAGTTTTTAAAAATATTGAGTGCCCTCCTAAGGGAGAAGTGTGCAATTCCATAAGAATCATTTGTTTGAGTTGGGAATTCTTACAGAGGTATAAGCGATCTTTGTGCCATAACAAATCTTTTTGCCAGCTAAATGTATCAGATGTACTGGAATCTTCTTGTAAATTTTGAATAAGTGCCCACACTTCTTCATCATTCTTCCATTCTTCCCTTGATTCGTTTATCCAATCTGGTTGGATAATAGAAATGGTGCACAACAATGCTTCCACATCCTCATCCTTTCTTGAGAGTGCATCTGCCACCACATTTTGATTCCCTTTTTTGTAGATGATTTCAAAGTCATAACCCAACATCTTTGTGACCCACTTTTGTTTCTCTTCAGAGGATAATCTTTGTTCTAAAAAGTATTTAAGGCTATCATGATCCGTTTTTACCTTGAAGTGTCTTACCATTAGGTAGGGTCACCATTTCTTAAGTGCATGTAGTATTGCCAACATTTCCTTCTCATAAATAGCTTTGTGTAAAAACTTTCCCTTGATTGGATGACTTTCAAAAGCAATGGGTCTTTCATCTTGCATTAAAATAGCACCAATTCCATTTCCTGAAGCATCACATTCCACAATAAAGGTTTTTGTGAAGTCTGGTGTAGCTAAGACCGGTGCTTGGCACATTGCCTCTTTAAGATGTTCGAAGGCCTTTGTTGCTTGTGGAGTCCATTAAAATGCATCTTTCTTCAATAATGTTGTTAGAGGTGCTACTATTCTCCCATAATTATTAACAAACTTGTGATAATACCCTGTCAACCCGAGAAATCCTAACAGATGCTTTATGGATGTGGGGATTTTCCATTCCTTAATGGCTTTAATTTTGCTAGGGTCTACCTTAACTCCTTCACGAGATACAATATGACCCAGATATTCCACCTCTTGTACTCCAAAGAAACATTTGGATCTTTTTGCATATAATTGTTTCTCCTCCAATAGTTGTATCACCCTGTCAACATGTTCAACATGATCCTTCCAAGAATTGTTGTAGATTAGTATATCATCAAGAAATACTAACACAAATTTTCTAAAGAAGGGTTTGAAAATGGAATTCATCAAACCTTGAAATTTAGAAGGTGCATTGGTAAGGCCGAAAGGCATGACCAAAAATTCATAATGACCCTCATGAGTTCTAAATGTTGTTTTTGAAATGTCTTCAGTCTTCATTTTGATTTGATGATATCCTGAACGAAGATCCAGCTTGGTGAAGTAAATTGATCCATGCAATTCATCCAATAATTCATCAATGATAGGAATGGGAAACTTATCTTTAATAGTGAGCTTGTTGAGCTCCCTATAATCCAGACACATGCACCATGATCCATCCTTCTTGTGCACCGATACTACTGGAACAGAGAAAGAACTTTGACTAGGTTGAATTATACCAGCCTCTAGCATTTCTGCAACCATACGTTCAATTTCACTCTTTTGGGCATAGGGATATCTGTACGGCCTGATGTTTGGAGGAACACTTCCTGGAATTAGATGAATAGCATGATCATGATCATGAATAGGTGGGAGTCCTTTGGAACTCTCAAATGCCTTGGAATGATTGTCCAAGACTTTTTGGAGATCTGGAGAAATAGATGATTTCGATGTGGAAACATCTAGTGAACATAATTGTGCAATTACACCTCTTTGTTCCTTTTTTAGAAGCTTTGTCATACCGTTAGAGCTAATTATCTTTCCTGGTTTCCCTGCAATACCCCTTAATTCAACTTCCTTTCCTTCCACAGAAAATTTCATAAAAATTTCTTGAAAATTAAAAGCTATTGTACCCAAGGATTGTAGCCATTGGACTCCTAGTACAACATCAACACCTCCCATTGGAATGGAAAGCATTGGGCTAGTCAATACATATTCTCCCATAGATAGCTTGATATTATGGCACTTTCCAGAGAAATTTATTGTTCCTCCATTTGCAACCATCACTTGACACTATGGTGTAGGATATAGGAAGCAATTCAATTCTTTTTCTACCTTACAATGAATAAAATTGTGGGTACTTCCTGAATCAATCAACACTATTACCTTTTTCTTCTTGATTTGTCCTTCTATCTTGATGGTTTGAGGAGTGGTAATTCCCACCAATGCATTACAAGATATGGTCAGATTCATTTCTTCTTTATCTGGGCTTTGTTCCTGGAGTATATCCTCTTATTTTGACCTTCCTTGCTCCTTTTCTTCTTCCTCTTCACAATCTATGTAGAATAATTTCTTCTCAGCACACTTATGACCTTTAGTGTATTTTCTATCACAACTGTAACAAAGCCCTTTTGCTCTTTTTTCTTCCAATTTTTGTGGTGTCAACCTTATAGGTTGTGGGATACTAGGGGCAACAACACTTCCATCTTTATAGTTGTAAGTGGTATGCTTCCTGGTTACCATAATTTTTCTTTCCATCATTCTTGCTAACCTGAATGGCTTCTCTAATGAATCAAGTTCCCAAAGGTGAACATCATGTTGGATATTATCCTTTAAAGTCCCTTTGAACACATCAATCCTATGCTCCTCTGGAATATTTTTTACCCTTATGTTCAATTTTTGGAGCTCTTCAATGTGCTCCATTATTGAGCCCTTTTCTTTGAGACTTATCAATTGGCTAAAAAAATTGTTGCTTTTTGTATCCTCATAATGTGCTGTCAATTCTTTTGTAAAAATTGCCCAAGTGATAATTGTTTACGAGAGCAAAGCCATTGATACCATACAAATTGATTTGGTTCCAAATATAAAGTTGCAATACGTACCTTTTGTGTGTTTTGCACATTATTGAGATCGAAAAATTTCTCCATTTGTAATATCCATGTTGCGGGATCCTTGCCATCAAACTTCCTCATATCGATTTTTGCAATATGGTGGGTCTTCGATCCAACATTAGAGTCTATGAAATCATGATTAACATTTCTTTTGTTCACATCCTGAGTTTCCTTTACTACCCTTTCACCATTTGTAAGTATTTATTATGGAAAATTTGTCAAATTTGTCTTTAAATCTGCCATGTCTGTCTTCAAATCTATCTTCAAATCTATCTTCAGATCATCCATCTTAGCTTCCATGCCCTTTATCTTAGATTCCAAGCCATTTATCTTAGCTTCTGTTAGCTTTTGTGAGAGTGACATTTGTTGCACTTGGTCTTGTAATTTTGATATATCATGTAGCATTTCTTCCTCTTCTTCATGAGTCATGCTAGAGCTTTCAGGTTGCTTACTAGGTGTTTTCATTTTCCTTCCTTGGGGCATCAGTTACCGATAATAATGCTCTACTATGCCATTTGAATTCCTTCAAAATAATTTTTCAAACCAAGCTTAAGCAAAAAATTTAAAAAATCTACACACCTTTTTCCACTTTGTAGGAGCTCGATATTGCCTCTGATGTATCTCTGTAATTTTAGATCATCCAGTTCTAAAATTGTGATTTGCAGTAGCCCTCTATGTCCTATTTCCAATGCCACCAGTCTGATCCAAATTGGATTCTCCAAGGAAGAGTTATGCCAAATCTCCCACAGTGACCTGATTATAGACTAGTTCAGTAGAGCGAACTTGTACGACATGCCACGTGTCCCTGTTTCGACCTTTGGCTCTGAAAAATATATATAAGAAAATATATTCCATCCTCTTTCCATACCTTCTTACGAAACTTCAATCCAATGCTCAGAGAGAAAGTTATGACGATTTTTCCCAGGTCACCTGTTTGGAATGTAATTCAAGAGTCTGCAAAAAGACCAACTTCCTTAGATCATATCTCTGCCAATATAGCACGAAAAGCTCTGAAATTCAGATCCAAGGTTCAACGTGATTTCATCTCAAATGGTTTTTTTTTTTGGCTTCTGAAACATCACAAAAAAAAGTTATATCGAAAATTCCACGATGACCTATTTGGAGCAGCGAAACCCTAGAATCCAAAGCTCTGATACCAATTGTTATGAAACCAGCTCACAAAAAGATAGAAAAGATAGATCAACACCTTAGAGTTTAGCCTCTTCGAGGGGGAAACCTTCTTTACATTACACAAATGAATGATTCTTTGATGATTCAAATGACAAAACCTCCTTTCTATTTATAGGAGTCTAAGGAGTCAGAATATAACCCAGTCGACCTAACAATAATAATATAAAGGCACAAAAATAATAATAGAGGGATTCTATGGGGCACAGTAATAACAATATGGGGACAATAGGGGCACCAAAATATTAATAAGGGATATAACTACAATAGTAATGGGGTAATCACTAGTATTATAGGGACCTAGCATAGAGTTTGCCACCTTCAAGGAAGATAACATTCAACAAATGTATCACTTTCCCGATTCGGTGAAGCACGTGGACTCAATCTTCTATGCTACCCATAACTTTGTGAACATGATAGATATTATCAAGCACTAGGTAAAAGAGTCATTGATGTTTAGACATACACCTACCCATGTTTACAAGACAAAGTCCCTCAAGAAGGCTTACCAATTCATGATAACCTTTGCCTACAAAATATATGGTCAAGAGAAAACATAAAACTTTCCTAAAGCATGGGTGGTCTTGCTAGACTAGTCAGTGAATGATGGGAAGTCATTCAATATGTTAGATTTTTTGGCTCATCAGTAGAAGACCCATGTGGCTAAGGCTTGGAATCCGCCCAAGAATGAGCAAGAAAAAAATTACTTCTCTGCATACTTACTGGATGTAATATGTGTCAAGCAGCAGTTCCCGACCATGAGCTAGACATGGACACCAAAATATATTGTTGTCAGCTGCTATTCCAAGTTTTTTTGTGACTACAACTATTAAGGAGGGATGATAAGGCTAACAAACCATTTTATCATCCTGTGGTAAAAACTTACCTTTGAGCTAGATCCACCTTACATGTCCTGAGAAGCATTGGAGGTGATAGTAAGCATTATAAATTGGTATGCCTCAGTAAGTGACACCTTCATCAGAGTTTTTAGTGGAGAGAAGCCTCCACACACTCTACCAAGGTATGCCACTAACAAGTTGATCATCTAAGAGGTTCATATCACCTCACTATAGGGTTATTAGCAAGACTGCATAGGAAGAATAAAGTGCCATGGCCCACTCTTCCTTTGCAGATCAGGTTATATGAGATTAAGAGCATAAAATGTGTTGATGTTGGGGCTAAAGAAATAGTGAAATTTAAGTTCAACACCAAATAATTTAATCCATATGATCCCCATGGTATTTGCAAGGACCACTATGCGAGGGTGTATTTTCCATAGATCCACGAGATATTTCACAGGCTAGAGGAGGACCCTTGGAGGTACTGCTATAATTCCTCCAAACACGACGAAACAATTTGCTTAGTAGGAACTTGCAAAGCTTCTCTACAGAAAACAATAGCCCTGGAAGAAACAAAAACAAGAGCAATAGGAAACAATGTAGTGCAAGAGAAGGGAAAGAGGAAAATTGTTGATAACCCACAGGCAGAGAAAAGCTGCTAGATGAGGGAAGATCCTATCTTTGAGAAGGTAGCTTTGGCAATAGAAGCAAACAGGGAGCAGAATATGAAGAGATTCGAAGGAAGGAAGAGAGAAAATAAGAGGATGAAGGAAGTAGAATTTAATCTACAAGAGATGGAGAAGAAGTTGGAGGAAGAACGGGAGTTGAGGATGAGTGAAAGAGAAGAGAAGAAGAAATAGGAAGATGAACAAAGGGAAGGCACGATGACAGAGAAAACACTGTAGATATAATTTGATGAGTTGTAACATCCAACAACTGAGCAAGAGGGTGAATAGACGAAGGATCAGTAGCTTGTTCAACAAATTGAGATACTAATCAAAGTAAAAGACATGGAGTTGGAAATGGAATCACAGAATGGAAATACTGACCAGATGCTAAGAGCACCATAGGTCATCTCTTAGTCTACACCTCCCCCATTTTCATAACTAGCCCCAAGCGAGTAAGGATAGGTTTTTGTCCTTGAGGATGATCTGATCATGGATGTGTATAATCTATCATTTGATGAGTTTCGTATGAAGATGTTACAAATGTGAAGGAAGAATTTTCCGGATGATCACACATCACCTGCATTCATCAAGGAAAGGGTCATAGTGTCAGAGACAAAGAAGCATCCAACCGACCTTTCTGAATGTAGCTTGGCCTATGTAGTAGGAACAATCTCAAATGTTAAGTACCTGATGGCTGAGAATGAAAAATTGACAAAGAAATTGCAGGATGCCAAGCAAGAGGCAAAACAAATCCAAGCATCAATGTAGAATGTTGTTTTTACATTAGGGGAGATGAAGACATCAATACGTGCTAAAGTATCAACCCTTGGTGATACCATGTGGAATCTCTATGATAGATTTGCACAATGCATAAAGTAGTTTTCCATGTATGTGGCTTACAACAACGGAGAAAAGCATTTGTTCAAACTCTCAAGGACATACATGCTTCCATCATCCATGTACAAGAGAGGACAATGTAGTACAGATGAGCCCTACTTGAATTAGTGAATAAGATGAAGCCATAGGCAAAGATGGAGAAATTGAAGGTCTGAATATTGATCCAGAACTACGAGAAACTTTCCCCATTCATCGGCAACATACAAGCCTCATATGCACGGTTGTACAACAGTTTGGATGTCATGGTGAGAATGCATAGGATCTCATCAATTGGTTCCCTCACTAATGCTAAACCCAAGAACCATGTCTGACTAGATATCAATGAGTACTTGGAGTAGCTAAGATGATAGCCCACTAGAGAAGACTTGGATCTAAGTGCACACAACATGTAAAAGTACATGGGTGGTCCTGTCATGGTCAATACCATGTGGCACATGCTTCAAAATGAGTTGGATAGAGGTTCCAAGACCATATGCCTAGATGTCATGGAGGAAAGAGTATACTTTCATAAAGACACCATCAAACAATTTGGGGACACCATGAGATAGTACCAATCTTGGCATCAATATATGACCAATAAGGACCAAGTGGAGGTTGCTGAGTTGGCCTTTCCACAAACTTCCGAATCATAGTGTTTTTTCTTTTTAGGTTATCTCTAACCTATTTTGTCTTACATTGGTACATGTGGAAAATGTAATATTATTTGTAAATATATTGTAAGAAAAATTCCAAGTTTCATTGGTTGAATGTCAACATTCAACATGTTATGTAATGCTTTACTTTTAAATAAGTTGAAGAGTCATGAGGGGATTCAAAGAGTCACAAAGGGGAATCCCAAGGGTCACCCCACCCTTTGTTATTAATAGAACCTCATAACTCATAGAAGGGACTTTTGGGAGCAAAGATTTTGGCTAGCCTTAGGCTTAGAAAAGGCTTGGGAGTATTGTGACGAGACTTGGCTCCTCCATAGCATATAGCGAGTATACTTCTTTGGAGGAGCAGGTGTTTTTTTACTGTAATATTCCACTATTGGGGGTAGTGGTCATCAATGGTGTATTTTTGGATGGAACTTTCACTTACAATAATATTATCATAGCCAACACACTTTCATGCATATGTTGTTAATGTAGTTGAACTATTCTGGTTGTGTTCACAATGTATGTTGTTTAACATACACATTTTATTATGAACTACTTTGTATGAAACTATATGAATCTTGTTGAATGTGTGTTGTTGGGTTAACTCATCACTATAATTTGTGGACTACTCTGCATTCTAGCTTGTGTTGTCATTCTTCTAATGTGTTCCTTTCAAGATGCATACTATTATAGGTTTGTAAGAGGCACACTTCCTTTTCCCTCCCATGTGTTAGAAACTTCATCCATCACACTTGACTCTTCATAGGGTCACACACCTAATCTCACATAAAGTTATCATACTTACCTCTAAGCGCTACTATGATCAAGGCATTACACTACCACCAACTGCTAGGACTCCTACTCCAAACTATTTGTTAGAACCTTCATGCATTGCACTTGACTCTTCGCAGGGTCACAAACTTGCTCTCACATAAATTTATCATACTTACCTCTGCGTGCTACTATGGTCAAGGAATTACACTAGCACCCACTGCTAGGACTCCTACTCCAAACCGTTTGAGGTCTAGTTGGGACTTAATATCGGGGAGATCTCCTAGATATTGGTGGGTCTAGTACCATCAACACAACAACAAATTAAACTCGGTCTCTTACAAATCGATAGTATGGGCTACACTAAGAAATACAAATGGTCATGTTTTCCATGGGTCACTCTGGAATCTACAACAACATACTGTCAGGGTATTTCTAGGGGTAATAGAGATGAACTAGAGGATAATTACATTAATAGATGATGGAAAGAACACTGAATGCTACAACAATCATCATAACTTCTTATGCGACAACACAGTGCTATAATTGGTTAGAGAAAACAAGTCCCATATTAATTCTCTTAACTGTATTTTTCATGAAAAGAACCTGGTCCCTCTAAAACAAAATTATGGGGATTGAAGATTAAACCTTTATAATTTCTTCCCCAATTAAACTCTTGAAATCATGTCCCAATAGACTAAGTAATCGAGATCTCTATAAGGGTATGCAACACCTGGAATGTTTAGAGACCTTTATTTGTTAATTGTAGCGGAGTGAATTCTTTGCCTTTTTCTATTTATAGACATAAATATAGAGAACCCCTAATAATAAGGAAAAACAGTGCAAAGAAATGCTAATGGAAATTCGTCATATCTCTCAACAATAAAAGGAACATAGTCTACACTCAATATTTCACATTATCTCTCATGACACAAGGCATGAAATTGTTGTTTTCTACAACAAACAATGTTAGAAACACATCATAAAGTTTTGCAATTAGGTAGCCCTATCTCTTATTCCAAACACATACAACCTTTCCATATTGGCAAAAACATTCATTCCAGATTTCCATCAATCAAAACCTTACACAAATTTGCACACTTTGATAGGGAACACCAATATTGATTTAAGTCTCTACAGTTCCTGCAAAAAAATGATACATAAATCATTTTAGACTTCCAACGACTCCAAAATGATTTTCTAATTAGATTCAACATAGTTTATACTATATGTAGCTATGAAATGCATGTCCTAGTGATCAAACCACTGAATCTGAAACACAATATTGACACAACATCAAAACCATTAGTGTATACCTAAATCGATTGTAACTGTATGACCTTGGTGAACGCATTTGTACTTGAAATTTTTCCTGAAGTCAATACACATTGCAGAACATCAAAACCATAGTTGGTCTACTTAAAAATGTCTGATTTCCTTAGATTGTGCATGCATGCACCCTAATGATTGATCCACTCACTATGAACGTATGCTTTCCAGTTATTCTAACCTCCTCCTCAATTTTCTATAAACTAAATTGTAGTAAACAACTCAGAGATCATATAATATTCATATATAAAAATGAATAATGATTACGTCCATTCTCTTTGACATCTTTGAAGAATTGGGTCCCTTTGGTGCTGTAATACAATAAATAAGCTCTGTTGATTTTAAAGAACACTCTCATGCATCACCTAAAGAAGCTTCTCAGATGGATTTCAATTGCGATTCCTATGGGGTATCTCACTTTCACTACTCAAACTCTCCCACATGAGATCTGTAACTGGCCATCATTTTCTCATACTACACAAATTAACCCTATTTCCCTTGGCATTGGGTGTAATCTAATGGTCGTCAAATGTGTTGTTACCTACCCTCCACAAGGTTGAGGAACCAATTTTTGGCTCTTGGTGTACACCATCTTGTCTTCCTATGATCATCTATGTTTTGGCCTCATACCACTCTACAATGTAGTCACCCTGTGTTTTGTTGGATATAATTACACTGTATCATTTCACCGAAGCACTGCCACCACTGCCACTCTACACACTGCCTCACTACCGTGACTTGTCCAATGTCGAAGAGGCACCACCACCATGATCTGTTTAATTTTCGAAGAGCCATCACTGCCATAACCATTTCTAATTGAAGGGGTGGTAACTAACTTAAGTTTTGTATAATTATAGTTGAGTTGGGATAGAAGAATGGAGAGTTGGGATGCATAGTCCAAATTGTAGGCAGTTGTAGCTACTTTGACATTTTGTTGTTTTGTGATTATAAGCTAATGGATTTTTTGGGTTATTCAACAGCGGTAGCTGTGTTTCTGTTGTTTACTCAAAACTTTCAACTGGTATGGGATCTTTGGTGAAAAAGTACTGGTGAGTGGGACTCTGTGGATTAGTGGCAAGGCCCTTTTGATACATGACTTCCATTTCTATTATTTCTCAGCATTTGTCATATCTAGAAGGCTATATATAGGGAAAGAGTCGTAGCCTAGCCATAACAATTGTCATTTGGGAGTCAAGCAGTCTTACACTCGTCCTCTTTCATTATGAATCAAGCAAGAAAATTGGAGATAAAGTTTTCGTTGTCTATTATTTGGTTGAAGGAATCGTTAGTTTATATCACTTCTCTAAAGTTTGGGTTAGCCGTCATATTGTGAACCTCTAGATTATTTGTCATTGTAAGCTTAGCTGAGACTTAGACCAACAGACATGTTTTAGTTATGTTAATTCATGGTTAAGTTGTTAGTCATAATTAAGGGAGAGTGTTGGAGATAATTACGCTATGTCATTTTTGTCGAAGCACCACGATCACCATCGCATTGCACACTACCTCACCGACCTCCTAACCGCCATGACTTGTCCAACATCGAAGAGGCACCACCACGATGATGTGTTCAACTTTCGAAGAGCCATCACCGCCATAACGCGTTTTAATTGAAGGGGTAGTAACCGACTTAAGTTTTGTATAAATATAGTTGGGCTAGGATAGAAGAATGGAGGGTTGGGGCGCATAGTACGAACTGTATGTAGTTCTAGCTGCTTTGACATTTGGTTGTTCTATGATTCTATGTTAATGATTTTTTTGTTTTATTCAACAACCATAACTGTGTTTCCGAAGTTTACACTGAGCTTTCATGTTTCACTTGATAGACGTTAACCGACCTTTCTTGCAATCGTGACTAATGAGCAATGGGTAGATAGACACGGATCGTATGGCCTGTTGGCTCGGTCATCAAGCATGAGTGCATTAAATAATCACATGCCTAAACTGTTCATAATGTGATGGTGTATGGTTGTCTGCCTTGAGAGACTGATTTTACAAAATAATTTCCTATAAGTAGTGGTGTGGCTAATAGATCTCATGTCCTTGCAGTGGAGGTTTGTGGCCTCTCAGTCTAACTCCTGCACAGTAGGTAAACCACAAATCATCTTGACCTCATATCTTGCAAAAAATAAGCTTGATCACTAAAAATGGGAATATATCTCAAATCTTGATAAATAGACCTACCACATAAGCCTATAAAAAATATTCCATGTTAAGCCAGAAATAATATGATTGATGGATACTGAAATTGATAAATTACTAACTACGATGATTATGGCAGATCACTGAAAAATATTCTCTAAATTGTTTTGCAATAAACCCTTAGGATGATAGGAAAACCAACTCTGATATCTCTAAGATCCCAAACGTGTAAATAATCAATAGATCTAGAATATTTCAGTGTTCTAATTGAAATACTAACAAGGAAAACACAAAACACCAGGGATCTTAAAAAGAGAAGGTACAACCCTTATTTATATTATTAATTGAAGAAAATAGTACATTCCCATATAATAATATGGAATCCCCTGCAATGGCATGCATGTCTTCTCATCAAACGAGAAAAAAAGACACAGAAGCACAATCGTGGACCTTGGATGGACCCACTAGACAAATTACACCGACTATATTTTCGTCCTTGAATCAAAACTCACCTCACCAAGTTCTCAACAAGGAAAAGTAGATAGACAACTCAAGATCATCCAAATTCCTAGATCAAAACTCAACTCGCCAAGTTCTCAACAACGAAAAAATAGATAGACAACTCAGGATGATCCAAATTCCTAGCTCCTATCCCCTTTTATAGGCTTGATTGACTCTCTAGAAACATTATTTTATTGTTTTCCCTTAAAAAATGAAGGCAAATACCATGGTAAAATACCATGGGTAAATTTCGTCCATTTTTACCATATCAAGAAAAGGGAATATTACAATGTTCTATTTCGAAAATTGTTTAAATGAGTAATAAACAATAAGGGCTAGGCCTTTTTCATATGAAGATCTTCAAGCCTATTTTGAAATTGTTTTATTATAGTAATTCGAAAGATGTTTGCAAGGTTACCAAATTTTCTATTCCTTCGGTGTATCTTTGCACCTTTAAGTGCAATTGCTAGAATAAAAAATCATGATATATATACAAAACACGAATGCCAACCACCGCTACAATCTGTTTTATTGGAAATTATTTTTTCCTGATTTAATAGGGTCATATTATATGTTTAAATCACCAATACAAAATAATGTATATTAAGTGATACATGGGAAAACGCAAAATTCAATCACCTCTACAATCCATTTTATCCATAGAAATCGGAAGGATGTATGCGTTATGTATAATGAAGATTTTTTTAATTATAAAATAATTACATAATGAGTATATATATTAATGGGTAGAAAACCATGTGAGTACATTTCCCGAAGGGTTTTGTTTTTTTTTTATAAATTTGAGAGGGAACTTTCTCTTCTTCGTTTTTGATAAATTTAAGATGAGAACGAGTCCCATGGATGATCCAATGCAATGTCTAGTTTAGATTTATTTTAATTTGGAACTTATTAATTCTGGATTTATCAATTGTTAACAAAGATTACTTTTTGTGAGGTGTAAAATTATTCTATTTCTCTTTAGGCTTGATATATTAGGATTTTTTTCCACACAATGGGAAAACCTATCATAACTTAGTTGTCAAACCAGAAGTGATGACATGTAGAAATTCCTTGTAGATTCAAACTGCAGATTGTATTATACTAAAACAATTGACTTGAATCTACTCTACTCATCAGTGGAAACAATAAATGATCGATGAAATCTCGAAGCATACAAGAGAAAGAATTCAATCACACATAACACAATGATTTGCTAGGAAAATTCATAGCTAAAAACCCCGACTACCTGTATATTGCGTTAATCAGAAAATATGAGAATATGACAATCCTTTTCTCAAGCCTGAGCAACATTTGCACTATCTCTATCTATCTCACTAATTCTCGGACAAGCTCAAGTCAATACTTAACCAATTTTTCTTCCTACTAAGCTCATATTTCCCTGCACAGTTCCCTTAGGAATCGACCCATATTTAATTTGGAAATTCCACAATTATGAATTGTGCTATCCTCATAGGCCTTCCATTGATTTCATCAACCACTTGTACAATTCAGATGATTATACAAGTGATAGTACACTATCCCTGAACTCCAATATCAACTGGGTCTTTCTCTTATATGACATGCATGTGTTAATTATGAGTGCATATTCAGGTTAATAGCTAATCATTGTTGGTTACACCCCACTATTATAGGTTACACCCCACTACCGGATTTCCGACTAAAACCTCCATCAATTGGAATTAGTTTAACTCAATTTAACTCAGTTAAACTGAATTAAATAATTACAACTAAACATAAACTCAACAAAGGATCCTATAAAGTAGGAGACAATCTACATGAACCAATTTAGACCCTCAACTTGAATTAACTGAGACATCTAAGTCAAATTAACTTTTTTAACTATTACAAGTTTTCATGAGATGTGGAATTACAATTTAATTCCTAATTTAATTCAAGGACAATTAAATTAGGATTTTCTTGTAGCATTTTCAAAACTCCCTCTCAATAAGAAAGGGATTATCTGCTAGCCTGATCCCTCCTCTGTGAAACTCAAATTCGCATCTTGACAATGCCTTTTTCAAAATATCTGCATCTTGTTCCTCTCTAGGAATGTATTCCAACAACATGATTCCACTCTACACACAATCTCTTATATGGTGATACCAGATGTCGATATGATTGGACCGATCATGAAAAACTAGATTATGAGAGAGTTGGATACAACTATTATTGTCACACTAAATCACTGTAGGATCCATCTACTAACAAAATAACCTAATAATGATCTTCCTCATCTAGATAGCCTCATAAGATGCTTGACTAGAATCCATGTACTCTGCTTCTTTTGAACTGAGTGCAACTGGTCTCTGCCTCCTGTTGTTCCAAGAAACTGTTGTTGACTCAATATTGAAGATTCCCCATGATGTGCTCTTCCTTTCAGACGGACTCCCTACCCAATCTACATCTGTAAATCCTTAAAGCTTCATTGCCTTTATCAGTTTGTACCAAAGACCAAGCTGAATGGTGCCTTTGAGGTATCTCAACACATGTTTATCTTCCTTCTAATAATGTTTGGTTGGCTTAACCATGGCTTGACTAAGCTAGTTAACTGCAAAACATATTTTTGGTGGTGTGTTCACCAAATACATTAGTTAACCCACAAGGTGTCTATAAATAGTAGCCTCCACTACTTCACTTGAAGAAGAATCTTCCTTCCTCCAATTACTTCCTAGAGGAGTCTCCATGGGCTTGTTGCTCTACATGTGGAACTTCTTTAGTATCTCATTGGCATACTTTCCCTAAGATACAAATAGTTCCTCATATCCTTTCCATACTTCCATACCAAGAAAGTAATGCATGAGCTCAAGGTTCTTCATCTTCAATTCTCTTACAAGATCCTCTTTGAAATATTTTATCATCTTCTCGTCACCTGTTAGAATCAAATCATCAACATATAATACTATAATAAAAAAATTACCTTCAACCACAATATGGTAATGGTACGCATCTGCTTCGCTTTTGGTGAAGCCCATCCTGGTGAAATAACTATTAATTCTAGTTTACCAAGTGTGGGGTTCTTGTTTTAGTCCATAGAACACTCACTTGAGTCTACACACATGTGACTGTCTACTGAAGGTCTCAAATCCTTCTGACTGCTCAATATACACCTCTTCCTCAATCATACCATTGAGGAATGTTGTCTTCACATCCATCTAATGTATCTTCCATCACATCTGCATTGATAGTGCTAGAATAGATCTAATTGAAGAGTACATTCCCACTGGAGCAAAGATCTCATTGTAATCAATTCCCTGCACCTGAGAGAAACCTCTAGCCACAAATTTGGCCTTGTGTTTCTCCAAACTCGCATTTGCTACTTGCTTTACCTTGTAAAGCCATCTGTAACTCACAACTAACTTGTCTATTGTTCTTGGAACCACTTCCCAAATGTTGTTCTTGATAATCGAATCACACTTCTCAACCATGGCATCAACCCATTCTGGTTGTTGCACTGATTCCTCAAATGAGGATCACTCAAACTCTACACTCTCTCTCATTAGAGCCATGTAGCTAGTGTATCGATATGGTGACCTCCTCTACCTATGTTGTGATGTGGATGCTCCAACATTCTCTCTAGCATCATGCACAAATCTATTAGCCTCTCAGGTGTACTTCCTTCCATCTCTGGAAGTATATGCATGAGTGGGTTCTTCAACTCTTTTTTCCTTCGCATGTGGCTTCTCCACATCAATCCGAGGTTCCTCATTTGGAGCTAAATGCTCCTCATTTTCATGTAACTAAATCTCCCTCTCAAGGGAACATCTCATGGCCTTCTCTTCATCAAACTTCACATCTCTACGAACCACTGTCATCCTGCTTAATGGAAATTACACCTGATAGTTGTGAGATGTATCATTATACCCCACAAATATGCCCAACTAAGTTGTTAGCTTTATGTTTTTCCTCGCATCCTTCGTAACATGACAGTAGACTGGTGAACCAAATATCTTGAAGTGTGCCACATCTAGCTTCTTAGTTGAAAAAGCTTCTTCTGGTGTACTCACCCCGACAATTTAATGAGGGCTTATGTTTTGTAAATGTGTTGCATTCTTCAGGCCACAAGTGCAACAATATGCCCTGATCATGAAACATCACCCATGCAACTCCCACAATACTTATGTTCTTCCTTTCCACCACCCAATTTGGTTGTGGGTTATGAGATGTTATTAACTCTCGTCCAATGCCTTATGATGCACAAAAGTTCTTAAATTCATTCAACACTTCTTCTCCATCATTATCGCTTCTAAGAGATTTAACTTTCCTGTCGGTATCTTTCTGGACAAGTTCTTTAAATTGACAAAATTTAGCGAATGTCTAATCTTTCTTTTGCATGAAGAAAATCCACTACTTATGAGAAAAATCATCAACAAATATTACACAATACCTATGCTTGGTTGTGGATGTTGTCTAGAAAAATCCACACACATTTGAATGAACTCTATCAAGGATCACTTGCACTCAACTATCTTTATCATGAAAGGAAGCTTTGATGTACCTCCCTCATGTACACCCTTAGCATGCTTCATGGTGCAAGTGACCCAATCTTCTATGCCACAACTCACCAATGTCTCGACTCTGCACCTTCTCTGCTTTTGTGTTTAAAGGAGCATAGTATTCTACATCCAATTTGTAGACGTTCTTCACCCGAACCCTGATCCGCTTCACCTATCCTAAGGATATGTGACAAAGGAAAGCCTTTCCCTCACTAAATATCAAATCGTAACCATGGTCCTCCAACATGGAAAATGAAACCAAATTCTTCTTCAAACCCAGAAGATACATGACATCTTTTAATGTGAGAGGAGAACGAGACTCCCTTTGAAAGGTAACAATACCTATTTCGGTCATGCTATATGTCCCGTCATCTCCCATCTCGATGTGCATCTAGAGGTCCTTATCCCCCAAGTCACTGAAAACATATTTGTTATTGATCATATGGAATGAGGTTGTGCTATCCATGTACCACACACTACCCATCATCGATGTCAACATGGAAGCGATGAGGGTGAAATCGAACTTTCATTGTTAAGTAAGAGTTTCACCTATCGCTCCTCTTGGGGGCTTCTTACTGACCTTATTATCTGGACACTTTGTGGCATAATGTCGCATCTTGTGATAGTGAAAACATTTAAGGTTCAACATGTCCTTCTTCTTGCCCCCTTGACTAGAATCTGATTTGGAATGGGATTACTTCCCCTTCCCTTTATTCACCTTTCCAGCTAAGGCAAAATTCTCCCCATCATCATGCTTGGATGAGGATCCATCTCTGGTGTTCCACCGAATTTCTTCTTTTGCCAAGTCAGACCACAATCACTTTCACTCTAGTAGCTTCTCCATCTAATTAAATGAGTCCTGATAGCTATGCCAACTCTTTGGAAGGCATATACATGATAGGCTTACCAGATCATAACACCGACACTTCCAATCTCATCCCAACATTGGGTGAACTTGGTCAAGTACTTCAATCTTGTTTCTCCCTTCTCCATCTTGATTTTTCTAAGCTTCTCCTTCAGTGCCAGCTTCTTGTGGTCACTACCATTTTGAAAGAGGTCTTTCAATGCCTTCCACATTGAAAGTAGAGTTTCCTTACCATGTAGGTTCAAGATAATATGACCTTGAACTCCTCCTAGGATAATCCTTCTCGCCTTTGCCACACATTTTCTCCACTCTACTAGATCTTGAGAATTAGTTGGCTTAGGAATATATTTGTCTATGAATTCCTTAAGCCTGTTGTCTTTCAACACTTCCTCCATCCTATCCTTCCAACAAATATAGTTCAAACTACCCTCAAGGGCATATTCAAGTCTCAATCTATAGGAAGACATCCTGCTAGATCTAAAGTATGATACTACAAATTCGATTTCTCTTGTAAAATAAAAACTTGTATTCTCCTCTTCTATAGTGATTTCACCTCTCATATCATGTAGAAATTCCTTGTAGATTCGAACTATATATTGTAATATGCTAAAATGATTGACTTAAATCTACTCTACTCATGAGTGGAAATAATAGATGATCAATGAAATCACGAAGCATATAAGAGAAATAATTCAATCACACATGACACAATGATTTATGGGGAAAGCCACAACTAAAAGCCCTTGCTATCTGTATATTGCATTAATCAGAAAATACAAGAAGATTACAATGATTTTGAGAAGCTCGTGCAACCTCTGCACTATATTTATTTATCTCACTGCTTCCGAGACAAGCTCAAGCCAATACTTATCCAATTTGGCTAACTACCAAGATCATATTTCATTGCGTAGCTCCCTTGGGAATTAGCCCATATCTAATTGGGAAATTTCACAATTATGAATTGTGAAATCCTCATAGGCCTTCCTATGATTGCATTCACCACCTGTACAATTCGGATGATTACAAAACCAATAGTACATTATCCCTGAACTCCAATCTCAAATGGGTCTTTCTATGATCTGACATGCATGAGTGTGGCATGAATTATTTATGAGTGAATCTTCAGTTTACCGGTTGATCACTATTGGTTACATCCCACTACTAGATCTCCAACTAATTCCTCCATCAGTTGGAACTAGTTTAACTGAGTTTAACTAAGCTAAACTAAATAAAATAATTAAAACTCAAAACAACCTCAACTAGAGCTCCTATAATGTAGGATACACTCTACATGACTCAAGTTAAACCATCAACTCTAACTAACTGAGCCAACTAAGTCAAATTAACATAGTTAAATATTACAAGTTTCCATACAATGTGGAATTACAATTTAATTCCTAATTTAATTCAAAGACAATTAAATTAGGTTCTTCTTCTTTCATTTTCAACATGACAACCGTCACTAGGTGTTATCCTCGAATGGAGGTTGACTCATGACTGAAAGATTAGGAGTTAACGTGAATGTAGGATGATTTAATTATTAAAAATTAATAATTATAATTATTAATTTCATTATTTAACGTGTAAGCATATTCAATTTCTCTGCGAGCTTGATATATTAAGATATAAGATGAATGAAGGATGATATAATTATTTTTATTTTTATTTCATTTCATCTTTTATTTTTTATTTTTATTTTTATTTTTTTCGAATTTGACTTACTCAAAATGTTTTAATTAATAATTGTGTTGATAGGCCCTCTAATAATTTATGGAAGATATGTTAAATGTACTATGGTGTTACATTATGTTATATAAACATACTCGGTCAAATTATAGAGAAATAAAAATAAATTTTAATTTTAAATAAACATAAACTAATAATTAAAATAAAATTGAGGTAAAATAATCAATTTATTGTTGGCACATGCACTAACTGTTTAAATAGTCTCCTCTTTTAATTAGATTGGCCTAGATCCATCTTAACGCTGGATCTATCAAGCATCGAGAGGGATCAAATCTTTTAAGGTGTAAAACTCCTTTTTGAATGAAAAACTTGAAGAAAGGTTTGTAACTCGAGATATTTGATCCCTCTCGACACTTGATAGATCCCAAGTTAAGATGGATCTATGTTTGTTTCGATAATATATGGTCATACAAAATTTGTTGAATATCTAACTCTTTTAATCATTTAAAATATTCTAAATATCTCTAAGATTAATTTGGTAAATTTAATTTTATATTTTCTTAGTTACCTCAGTTTGTTGAGATGAGAGATATTGTTAGTAACTTGAACGATGAAATGAAATTTTTGAGTGCAAAGTGACAATGTAGCAATAGATAGATAGATATGGAGACAGAGTGTGTATGTTTGGAGGGTGAGATAGAGAGATAAATAAGGAGAGATAATGGGAGATAGATATATAGATGGAGGGGTAAGAGATGTGCTTACACTGAAATCAATGAAAATTATTAATCTAATTAATTTGAAATTAATGTAGATCATACATCTAGTTTCATCAAATCAGAAATCAAAATCTACAATGAAATCAGTTCATCTAGTGCACACAACCAAATAGGATTAAAAATCAACATCTATAGTGAAATTAATGCATCTACTGCAAGAAATTAAATAGGATTAGAAATCAATATCTACACTGAAACCAATGCATCTAGTCCAAGCAATCAAATAGGAGTAGAAATCAACATCTAAACTGAAATCAATGTATCTAGTGTAAGGTGTTAAATAGGATTACAAATCAACATCTACACTGAAGTCAATGCATCTACTACAAGCGATCAAATAGGATTAGAAATCAATATCTACACAGAAACCAATGCATCTAGTGCAAGCAATGAAATATGAGTAGAAATAAACATCTACATTGAAATCAATGCATATAGTGTAAGGGATTAAATATTATTCAAAATTGACATCTACAATGAAATCAATGCATCAACTGCAAGTGATCAAATAGAATTATAAATCAACAGCTATACTAAAATCAGTATATCTATTTTAGTGAAAAACCAAAATATTCATGGATTTCTAGATCTAACTTCTATGTCTATATTTGTCTGTGTTTGTCTCTTTCTTCTTACCTCTCTCTCCATGCCATCTATATCTATACCTCCCTCCATCTATCTTATTTTTCTCTATATCGCAGCCCCTAAACACATGTTGCTTGTTAGTGTCGGTATCTTCATCCCTCCATTAGAGATCAAATTCTCTTTTTGCATTGCATATTAGGTGTCTTGCTCAGTCAGTTGCATTCCATTAGGAGCATGGATCAACTGACGGTAGTGGCTTGTTGTACATTTTCCCTCATGTCCTTTACTTGCTGGCTCATTTCCATTCAATCAAGATCATCTGCAGTCATTTTTTGTCTTTAAATTTTCAAGAATCATTTTTAGGGTTTCAGTTTCATTAGGTCTAGGGTTTCATCAAAGAGGTTTTCAAAATGTCCAATAACAACCAGCAGGCACTTGAGGAGGTTGAATAAAGTTCCAGTATCAATAAATTTCACTCGAAAATGTATTTTTCCTCAAAACTCTGTTTTGAGGAAAAACAGAGTATTTTAGGTTTTATTTGTATAAATTCATGTATTTTCAGTTCTTTCATATGTACATCACTTCAGTGGCAACCTTGGTCACCTTCCCAAGCTTCAATAGCTCCGTGCCCTGCAAGGCAAACAAAAATCAACAAATATCAAGTCATTCGATTCATCAAAAGGCTCAAATAAAGAAAACTGCTCAAAAAAACAGAGGTGAAAAACAAAGTCACATTACAAACATTATTAAAGTGGGTCTTATGAAACAAAAATTAAAATCTCCTTGTATATAAATCATTTTCTCAATTCAAAAGCTCATTTTCATTCAAAGAACAAAGTGTGAGCAAAGTGAAGGTCGTGTTGAGAAAAGGGAGCAAACTTGGAGAAAAACTGTGTAAAATTGTGGGCGCGGCGCACTGGGTGAGAGGTGCGGCGCATAGGGCTACGATCTTCAATGTTATTTTGTACTGGCGTGGCGACCACAAAGGCATGGTGCGTTGGGTTTGAGGCGCGACGCATAGAGCTGCCAAGCCCGTTTCTCTCAAAAACTCCCTCAAATTGCCAAAATCACTCAACTCTTATAGTGTGCAAGTAAGTTAAGCCCTTTTCCTTGCTAGTGAAGGAGATTTTCATACAATTTATGGTGGTTGTGTAAAAGAAAAATCAAACCCTACTTCCTTGTCATTTCTCAAAAAATATTGCCTAGGGTTTGTACTTGTCATTTTGCTGCCAAGTCTATTCTACCACTCCCTCACTTTTTCATTCCTTCATTCACTTTCTCAACTTATCCACCCATTCCCTGACTTCCATATCCAGTCATCCCTATCCCCAATTCCCATTTTCCCAAATCCTAAATATAAATCCCCAAACCCTAATTGTTGTCCCTAAAGTTTACATATTACTTCCTAATCCCCTATTTCCCAAACAAAATCCTGTCCTATCATTCCCAAAACCCCTCATACTCTCTTCCTCCCACAGTCCCTCATATATCTTTTCCCTTGGCGGCAGAAAATCAAACAACATCATAAATCTCCTACTACTCATCAAGAAAACACACCCACTATAAAAAATGGAGTTTGATCCTTCATATGACTATGAGGAAGAGACACAGTGATTCTCCAACAGAAACACATGCACTAAGGAGACCTCTTAAGGGTGGCAAACATATACGAGAGGAACCTACCACACTTGCTGCGCTGCAGGCCTGCCCTATTGCTATCACTTGCTTCCAACACCAATCCTGCTATGAGTTCTGTGAGATGGTTTCTAGAGTCCAATATCATCATGAGTTCGCCCGGTTGTTTGTGCTTCATTTACATAATGGTCAAACCACTCTAGTTGGTGTGATATTTACCTTGACACCATAGTCAATTTCTCTAGCAACTGACATTCCTAATGTCGGAGAGCAGTGGAATAAACAATAGAAGATTGATAGGGAACACTACGAACCATACATCAAGCCTGGTTGTTTGAGACAACTCAGCAGAGTGTTCCCCTTTCGGTACCTGAAAGACTCATATGCTCCCTTGATGAAACTGATAATGAAGTATTTCAGCTGTGAGGGCCGGATTTCTCAACTATATGCATATCATATCAGCTTGTTCATGCACTTTACCGGGGTGAGGATGATGAATCTCCCCTACTTCATGTGCTAAAACATTGAGAAGATGACCACTTTAGTACAACAAAAGACTCCTTACCAGCATTTCAACAGTATATATGATTTTTCTCTCATTAAGATTGTGGTCATGCATCAACTTGGTTTGCAGGGCATCACATGGGAAGATTTCATATCTCGTGAGTTCTTCACAACTCCTCAAAGACCTCTAGAGGCTTTTCATGAGATAGGTGGACCTTCACATTAGTAGGAAGGTCATGAGACACAGACCGCTAGTGTGCCGGTATTTGTCACATATCAAAACGGCACTAGATAGTTGTTTGCAGTAGCAAAGTAAGTATTATCTCCACCCGGGGTGGAAGCGGTGTTGCTTCCTTCATCAGCACAGCAGGTTCAAGACAAGGGCAAGAGGCCATTACATGATGAGGGGCCTTCAGGTGAGCAGGAGATTGATTTCATTCTCATTCATGACGATGACATGGATTTGGGCCCACAAAGCTCAAAGCTCAAGGAGGTCATCCAAGAGCAACAGGCGGACATCAATGCTTTGTCCCTCAACTTGGAAAGAGATGAGTGGATAATAAATTATCTGGAGTAAAGAAACAAGCAGCTTGAGGATCAGCAAGTGATTATGGAGTTGCAAAACATATGAGAAAACTGCCAAGCTACCAAAAGGAGGAAGGTGAAGCTCACATCACTTGAGTAAGAAATCAATCCCGATCGAGAATCATGGCTTGAAAGAGCTAATATCCACTTAGATAGGAGGTTGGAGAAAGCCATCAATGACAAGATGTTATAGACATTTTTGTGCCTTACAGCTCTAAGCATGAAATGTCCATAAACCAAGGGATCCTAAGTCCCTAAAAGTGTTGTTCCGACCCCTAAAGGAACAAGGTCAACAAATTACAGCTTCTCCTAGAAGTTCTCCACCAGAAACTGCTCAGAATCAGTCAAATCAGGATCATTTCAGCTGCTCCACTGGCTAGCTGCGTTGCATAGCACCCAAATACACTAGCTAAGTGCATTGCAACGGACCTAAATGCACTACCAGGGTGCGTTGAGCGGGAAATGACAAATGGCAGTGTCGTTCCGCGAGGTGGAAAGATAATGGAAGCTTCCAGAATCTTCTCCAATGACACTTGCCTCACTGAGTTCGACCAAGGATGAGTAAGAGGCTCTCAGTCTCCAAGTGGAAGCAAGAACTGACAGAGAGAAGACACTAGTCAAATCATAAGCTGACTCATACTCCTTGCATACATCTATATATGGATCCCTCATCCCAGAGATCCAGAGGCTGGAATTTTGTACATTGCAGAGAATTGCTGTTGGTTTTGAGATAGATATTAGAGTATTGGGTGATTTATGCTTTGTTGGAGGTGAAGAGGGGCTTCTTTGATGGGAGGTTGATGCTAGATCAGGAATCATCAGTTGTAACTCCTCCTGGATCTTCTTGTTATATCAATAAAACTATTTGAGTTTCTCCTACATGCTTGTGTATCATTGATGTTTGTTACATTTGTATGTTTAGCTTAAATCTGATCCTAAGATTTTTATGAATATAAACCCGTGTCTTTGTATAGTTTCCTTCTTCTGTGATCTTGCAGGTACTTGGTGAAGTTGGGCAAGTAAGGGAGCAGGTAGCTAGAAGCTGTCAAAGAGGAGAGAGATTGGATCAAAGGACTAGCGCAAGACACAGGTTGGTTCATCCTATTTCTCTTTGTTTATAGTTCATAAAGAAGAATACAAAAGTAGTTTTCTCTGTTTGTTTCTAAGGTCACTGTCACACCTTAGTGGGATAGGGTCGTTCTGAATAGACACTTTTCCCGTTAACAAAATGGCGACTCCGCTGGGGACGATTGTCTAGTTAGTTTGTTTGTGTTTCCCTGTTGTTTGTTTCATAAACTTAGAAGTAGCAAATCGAACTGCATTTGCCATTAACAAATGCAAAGTAGACATCTGTTGCTTCAATCCATTCACTGGATCTGTTTATGATTTGAATAGCTGATTCACAAATGATCTGATTGCCCTTTGTGATAGCTCTTAGACCTTCTTTAAATCTACCCTCTGATTGTGCATTACTGATTGCTTTTACTCGGCCAAAAACCATAGATTAAACTGCAAACCGTGACCCAGAACTCGGATAGATTTCTCGTTTCTGCCCCAGCGCAGGTACTGTGAAGAGTTCCTGCATTTCAGCACAATTCTCGAGAGGGAAACCTGTGTTGCAATCCAGTTTCTCTATGTAACAGGTGCGCTGATCAGCCTAGCCTTGTGCAGCTGAGGTTCTTTGCTTCACTTTTTTCAGTTTTGTCTCTGATTTTTGCAGCGTGTGATCAGTGTATGTGTCTGTTTAAAAACCCCTTTTCTTTGCTGTAATTCCGCCTTAGTTGTATAAAAGAAACTGTAGATGTTTTTGTGTGTTTGTTACATCATTTACAATTTTCCATTGCAAAAGTAGAATAGTCGTGCTGTCGTCCTTTGATTTAGATCTGTCGCAAGTGTCGATTTTGATCATAGGAGAAAGTTCATTTGCTGTTGACAGTCGATTATGCTTTTACTTTTGCCTTTGGCTTGAATTTGTGACTTTCTAGTGTCGAAACGAGTATTTATTTCAAAATCATAAAGTGTCGTAATCATCTCTACCTTTTGATTTCGAAAAGAAGCTTGTTTGTGTTTGTCACTTGAAAGCAAATTCAAATTTGTACAACAACTTTCTTTTTAGGCATAAATATTAAGAAAGTGAAAAACAAAACACATGCATGTGCATTTGCATATTGGCAGTCTGTTTGGCTTGATTTAGGAAAAGTGCATTTACAGTGTGCTCTTTGCTCTTTGTGAAAAGATTGTGTCTTTCTTTTCCCTTGTAGCTAGGATTTTCATTGCTGAAAAAGAGATAAAAGTTTGTTTATCATCTTTAGATTGCATTTTAGGAATTACATCTACATCTCATGGTGATCCCAAAAGGCGAACTTCATAAGAAAGATCAACTTAAAATAAACTCAATGAACGTAACAATGCTTTGGAACTTAACGCACAACATTTATAGGTCTAGGCTAGAGACGTATTCTGGTGTCGTAAAGCCTGGTAACTGTTGTCCTCACTGATGGTTGGGTGATTCCTCCACTTTGAGACGATAAGTGCCAGTACGGACTTGTGCTCCCACGTACCGTCGAGTATATATTGGGAGACCCCTATAGGCTTAAAACCTTTTATCCATAGGAAGCCGTGTCGGCCGCCCTACCGATCGCAATGCACGGAACACAGCATTCGGGCAGATTGACTGTCGTACCGTAAAAAGTATTCTGCAGTTTTGTGATTGGTTTGGTACTCCCTTTACCTAGACCTCCAGAGCAGTCCCTTTCGTACCTTTTCAGACTCCTTAACGGAAAAGGTCCATCTGAGCACTTGTCACTTCAGGCTCATTAAAAATCGAAGGAGACTAGAGTCATCTTTTGTTTTTTCTCGACTCTTAAAAACTAAAAAAACAAGTTGTGTCAAAGCGTGTTAAAATTTATTTTAAACGGAATATTCATACCCTTTTCCTACGTTGATCTTGGGTTGAGAAAATGGAGCCTACTAACCAAGGAATTCCCCTTTGTGGAAATCCTAGTCCCTTCTCCTCTTGGGGAGATGTTGGTGCGCCCCATATGCCCACATTGTCGCTTCCAGGACTGACAATTGGCTTGCCAGTATGGCTCTTCTCAACCAATGTCGTTCAGAACACCACTATTCCTGAACAATCAAATCAGCAATTAGATGAGTCCAGAGTTACCCACCAGCCTTCTACTTCCTCTAATTCTTCCTCTCCTCCTTCCTCTTCGCTTGATGGAACTGGTAAAGCTAAAAGCCAAGTTCCTAAGGAGAAGAAGGAAAAGAAGAAGAAAGAGAAAAAGAAGAAGGAGCCAAAGGCGAATGGGGGAAAACGAGTGTCGTCTAGCGAAAATCCACACACTGCACCGACCAGGCCTAAATCACCATGTGTCATTTGCAAAGGAGACCACTTTCACAGAGATTGTCCTTGCATCCCCCGGATACTAAGGGACTGGTCTCCTCGTTTGCACAATCCGGTGTCATCAACCTCTGGTGATCATGTTGAAAGCACACCGTCAACTAGTGAAAGTGAAGCCCCAGGACAAAAAGGGAAAGCTAGATTCCCTTGTAAACTGTTCGAAGGCGACCATGCCCTCCACCGTTGTCCCTTCTTAGACGAAGCTAAAAGAGTTTTGGATGACCGTCCGGTTTCACCGTTACGACTTCCTCCTGGATATAAAAAACTCTTGCCAAGTCCATCACTAGTTGAGAATCCAGCTGGCCCGCTCAAGTGGTCAGCTGAAGCGTCTATAATTGAAGATAAACCAACTGAATCCATACCAGACGAAAGACAAATGGTTGAGGCGGTAGTTGACCCGGTCTTGCCTTCAGAGGTTTTATCTTCGGATGATACAGTCACTGAAGAGAACAAAGATGACACCGTCCAAATTCTCTTCATCAACACAGACTCCGACGAACATGGGGGAAATCTACCCATTCCTTTACCGCAGGAAGGAAGTTTGTCAGATCCATACCCGGCCGTCTACTCGGTCCCACCTCCAAGCAACCTAGTTGTCTCCTTCGACTAGAATCAACTAGGCAGACCCCGTTTGCCAGCGAGCATACCATTCCGAATTATCGTTCAAATATATAGAATGGTCATGGCTGGTACCATCATAGATGAGGGGGCTTCTGTGAGTATCCTTTCCTCTATTGCTTGGAAGGCGCTTGGTTCGCCATCGCTTTCGCCTGAGATGAGAAATCTGATAGGATTTGATAAAGGAACCAGTCGACCTTTAGGGATCCTTCCCGATGTGCCCATAACATTGAGAAGGAAGACAGTTCACATGAACGTCATGGTAGTTCAAGGACCCTTGGATTATAACCTACTCCTTGGATGAGACTATATTTATTGCATGGGAGCCATCGTCTCCTCACTCTTTAGAGTAATGTGTTTTCCGCACGAAGGAAGAGTGGTCAAGCTCGTGGACCAGCTTTCATTTCCTAGATCACACATAGCAAATAGTCATATACCGTCCCTAAATGGTCTCTTCACGCAAGAAATGTCTCAATCCCCAGTCCGTCCTCCCAATGAGCGCGAGTAATTCGGAGGGATATGACTGAAACCTAGGGGGCATGCATCCTGGTCTGCTTCGGCAGGAAAACTTCGGGTATAGGGTAGGTTTCCGCGGGAGAATATGACTAGTCTGTACCCCGTCCGTCGGTGGAAGAGGGGTTATTCTAGAATAAGATTCTCTTGTCAAAGTTATGTGAGTTGGAAGACGTCGTCTCTCACCTTTGTTTATCTCGGTAGACATCGCCGAAGAAGTGTTTTGTTTGCACCGCGAATAGAGAAATCTTTGGTAGCCTGTAAGAGGTAGGCCTCTCCTGATAGAACAAATGTTTTGTCTGCAAATTGAGGGGTAACCTTGAAACCATATTTTATACCTGGGGGCATGCAAACCTTTTGGAGTGCAAGCAAAGGGCGACTATTTATTTTTTAAATTTTTAGGTCCTCCCTTTAAACCCGTAGGCTAACCCTTTAAACGCGTAGGATTAGTCGTCACCTAACTTGCATAAAGAAAGGATGTGGGGCAAAAATCTAAAAGTTGCCGTTTTAATATGAGACATTCTTATCATATGACTGGATTAATCGAGCAGTTTTAGCACATAGTTCAAGCTCGTTAAAAAATAAACATAAGACATGAGCAAATGTTTCCACCCGCGTTTAAGCTTGTTAAAAAATGAACTATTCCCCGGTAAATAACCACCGTGAATGAAGCATTTCAGCTATTAAAGCCTTGGTCATGTTTGCACCGTCACCTCCACTTTTCCATTGGCCGATCATTCACCTCCATTTGATTGTTTACCCATTTTGAGGAACAGCTGCGAAGAGTGATTTCACTAGCCATCCTTGTGACACTGCCATGATTGGAAAATTCCAAACCTTACCTGGAATCAGCTGCTACCCATTTTATCACTCGTTCCTCAAAAGACGAGTCTTCTTTAAGCTCTTTTCAATTGACTCGTAAAATATGAAAAGATTGCCGAGTTTTGGCCTTCCAGCTCGTTAAAGCGACAGGAAGTGCTATCCCTCCTCTAGATTTTAATCTTTTTGGACTTGAGGTATTATTGCACAAAAAGATGGAGCGCTTGTTTTGTTCGGCTCGTTAAAACTATCAAAAATTCATCCCTTCTGTATTGCTTTATACTTTTTCAGACTTAAGGGATTAGATGACGAAAAAGGAATTTCGGAGTTACCTTTACGTACCTTTAAAGACTCTCTAAAAATCAAAAGGACCGAGTTATCTTTGTCATTAGACTCGTTAAAAAGATTAATAGCGACAAACTTGTCTTTAGACGAGAACAAGTTTCACTATCGCTAGGCTCGTTAAAACATAGCGATGGGTTTGCCCGAAGGGAAAATTATAGAACAAGCATATGTTATCCTCCTCAAGCTTGACAAAAAATAAAGAGGTACTGGTCAGCAATGACTGGGGAAAAATTGGGAATAAAACTCAAAGAATCTTTATTGGTAGCAAGTCGCTCTTGAACATGACACTTCCACTCCATGCCCGAGTCGGGTTGGGTTGTTTCATTCACCGGTCACATCACCATGGTTGCGCCATACCATCCACATTTGGGGTAAATGCTACCAATCCATCACATAAGTGTCACCGACATGTTCAAGAGAAGTCATCCAGAGAAGTCACCTGTGTCCCATCCACTACCATACATTATACTTCATTCTTTCATGACCGCCATCCTAAACCATATATCATCAGATCGTTTTCACCTCCATCAAAATCATTTGCTCCGTTCCTTGCCATTGATGTGGGATTCATTAAGGCCCTCCTTTGACAGATCGCTTCTTGTTGACATCAGCTCATTATCCAAGAAGTTGATCTAGGAACACCCCATTTAGTACTCTGAAGCTTGCATGCCTCAATGGCAAGTTTCTCACTTCCGGCGATAGGTATACATCAATGACCTTCGACCGAAAGATTTTGCGTAGTGTTCGACGCCAAGTCCTTTATTCACACCACGTGAATTGTACTGCAGTACCTTGAGGGTCATTATCATTATTGGTGATTCCTCTCGCGCTTGTTAACAGTTTACATCATTGACTGGTAATCAAGCGATGTCTTTCCATGTTCGACTTCAAAACATTCCTCACATGGATCGACTTGTACTTTGAGCGAAGATCGGATGAGATTGAAGACCCCGGATCTAGTTTCATCCATCCGGGCTGCGATATATATTCAAGAAAATAAAGACATTGAAATGTGCAGCATTGCAGCACAGATAATCATCCTACCAAAAGGATGATGGCTCTACCAGAATCATCAGTCTACCATCAGACGATTGTCTGTCCTATGTACATGAAAATGAATTTATAAAGCTGAGCATGGGAACGCCCGCCTCAGATAGATCATGAAAATAGTATGAAGATAATGTATTGTATTGTATCTTATTACAGGTCTCCTCCCAGCATTGAAAGAACTTCGGATCCTCCAAATAAAGCATTTCACCCGATAAACGGCCTCATACTTTAGGGGGCAACTGTTATAGACATTTTTGTGCCTTACAGCTCTAAGCATGAAATGTCCATAAACCAAGGGATCCTAAGTCTCTAAAAGTGTTGTTCCGACCCCTAAAGGAACAAGGTCAACAAATTACAGCTTCTCCTAGAAGTTCTCCACCAGAAACTGCTCAGAATCAGTCAAATCAGGATCATTTCAGCTGCTCCACTGGCTAGCTGCGTTGCATAGCACCCAAATACACTAGCTAAGTGCGTTGCAACGCACCTAAATGCACTACCAGGGTGCGTTGAGTGGGAAATGACAAATGGCAGTGTCATTCCGCAAGGTGGAAAGACAATGGAAGCTTCTAGAATCTTCTCCAATGACACTTGCCTCACTGAGTTCGACCAAGGATGAGTAAGAGGCTCTCAGTCTCCAAGTGGAAGCAAGAACTGACAGAGAGAAGACACTAGTCAAATCATAAGCTGACTCATACTCCTTGCATACATCTATATATGGATCCCTCATCCCAGAGATCCAGAGGCTGGAATTTTGTACATTGCAGAGAATTGCTGTTGGTTTTCAGATAGATATCAGAGTATTGGGTGATTTATGCTTTGTTGGAGGTGAAGAGGGGCTTCTTTGCTGGGAGGTTGATGCTGGATCAGGAATCATCGGTTGTAACTCCTCCTAGATCTTCTTGTTATATCAGTTAACTATTTGAGTTTCTCCTACATGCTTGTGTATCATTGATGTTTGTTACATTTGTATGTTTAGCTTAAATTTGATCTTAAGCTTTTTATGAATATAAACCCGTGTCTTTGTATAGTTTCCTTCTTCTGTGATCTTGCAGGTACTTGGTGAAGTTGGGCAAGTAAGGGAGCAGGTAGCTAGAAGCTGTCAAAGAGGAGAGAGATTGGATCAAAGGACTAGCGCAAGACACAGGTTGGTTCATCCTATTTCTCTTTGTTTATAGTTCATAAAGAAGAATACAAAAGTAGTTTTCTCTATTTGTTTCTAAGGTCACTGTCACACCTTAGTGGGATAGGGTCGTTCTGAATAGACACTTTTCCCGTTAACACAAGAATATGTTGAGAAACATGGCATATCATTATTTGTCAAGGAATATGGTGTGCCAAGCTAGAATCAGAAGCTTGAAGGCAAAATTGAAGAAGAGATCAAGGAGGCAAAAAGTGCAAGATAAACTTAAGATCTTGCCTAAGGCTTCCTTGGCCCAACACAACACTTGAAGGAGAGTACTCAACCCAAATTTCAAAAAATTTGGGACACTTTTTGCATTTTTGAAATTTTTGGGCTAAAACACAGAATTTTCTGCCCTATGCGCCACGCCACCTATCGCTCGCTTTTGATGGGAGCCTCCAAATGAAAAACACTTAGCATTTTTGGATTTGGCATGAAAAAATATGCTTTCCTACCAATGACCAAGAAATTTTGATAGGTTTTGAGCCCTCAAAAAGGTCAAAAACACTTAAAAAATGGCCTTACTGCCCCTATTTTGACACACAGGGAGCAGTGTTGGAAGAACTCAATTTTGGAGGGGAAAATGGAAGCCAAATTCAACAATTCCACTTGGGTTGGAAAGTAGACAAGTAGACATTTCCAACAAGTGCACTTGGAGAAAATTTAGACATTGAGAAGGCCTCCAAAAGTGTCTACAAACAGGCGCTATATATAGAGAAATCAGTGCGGCGGATAGGGGAAATTTTGCTCAGTTTGACCAAGTATACACTGTTTTTCGCCTAATTCCTTGACAGTTTGACTTTTCCCTTTCTTAATGTCAAAATTATGATGTAATTTAATGTAAATTGATGGATCTTGATGTAATTATGACAAATTTTCACTCATGGAGGTAGATTTATCCATAAAAAGTTAGTTTGCAACTGAATGAATCAGTTCCCTAGTTTTTAGAGGCATGCTGTTCCACTGCCTAATTTGGGGTTCTTAGCTTAGAATTAGTTGGAACAACTCCTAAACTCTTGAGCTCGACCCCTGGAGACTAGGATGAGTTTTTTTTTGCCTATATCTTATCTTTTCTTAGTCATTAGCATGGTTGGAATTTTGGGAAAGCTTGGAGCTTCATTGTATACTCATTTCAGCAGTTTGGCTAACGAATAGATCAGTGGTTTGCAGCACTTTATGGGATTCATGTGGCATGTTTCTTTGATATTGTTTTTCCTTCTATGAATTGTAAGTTTAAATGTGTTTTATGTATGCCATTATCTCTCTTGCTTCTTCTTAACTAAAAGAAACAAGGATAAAGGTAGAATCCATTGAAATTGCAGTGCTCTTGTTATGAAACCAGCTCAAGAAAAGATAGAAAAGATAGATCAACGCCTTAGAATTCAGCCTCTTCAAGGGGGAAACCTCCATTACATTACATAAATGAACAATTCTTGGATGATTCAAAAGACCAAACCTCCTTTCTATATATAGGAGTCTAAGGAGTCACAATATAATCCAGCTGACCTAACAATAATAATATAAAGCCACAAAAATAACAATAGAGGGATTCTATGGGGCACAGTAATAACAATATGGGGGCAATAGGGGCACAACGATATTAATAAGGGGTATAACTACAATAGTAATGGGGTAATCACTAGTATTATAGGGACCCAACATGCCCCTCTCCTTCAAAAAAGTGTTGTCCTCAACGCTTGAGTAGTTCTGGATACTTTTGCATAAAATTCTCATCCTCCCATGTGGAATCTTCAGCGGATAAGTTCTTCCACTTGATAAGATACTCTAAAATTGATCGATTTCGTAGCTGTCGAGTTCTTGTTTCTGTGACTGCTTCCAGCTCCAATATAATTTTTCCTTCCTCGTCAAGTTCTAGCAATATTGTTTGAACTGGGAGCTTGTCGCCTATAAACTTCTTTAAACATGAAACATGGAAAACTGGGTGCAATCGAGAAGCTGCAGGAAGCTCCAATTTGTATGCCATAGTACCAATCTTTTGCAACACCTTGTACAGACCATAATACTTTGGTGATAATTTATTATCCTTCTTAGCTTGCTTGAGGGACATTTGCTTATATGGTTGTAGCCGTAGGAATACCCAATCACCTACATCAAAACTTCTTTCGCTGCGATGTTGATCTGCCTGTTGTTTCATTCTATTCTGTGCCAACACGAGGTTATCCTTTAAGAGTTGGAGGACTTGTTGTTGATGTTCGATGTGATGTTCCACTGCCTGAACCTTAGAATTTTCTCTTAAATATGATGTGATGGATGGTGGTTGATACCCATAAAGTGCCATAAATGGGGTCATTTTTGTTTCTGTATGGAAGGAAGTGTTATACCACCATTCAGCCAGAGGCAACCATTTGACCCATTGTGTCTGTTTATCAGATACAAAGCAACGAAGATATCCTTCCAAACATTTGTTTACTATCTCAGTTTGCCCATCAGATTGAGGATGATAAGATGAGCTATGAGCTAACTGAGTACCAAGACAAGAAAATAATTCTGTCCAAAAATTTCCAGTGAAAATGGGATCTCTGTCACTTACAATAATCTTTGGGTTTCCATGTAGCTTTTGAATTGTTTCCATAAATGCAGTAGAAACTGTACTGGCTTTAAATGGATGTGATAATGCACAAAAGTGTGCATACTTGGTAAGTCTGTCAACTACCACCATGATGACACTCTTTCCCTCAGACTTGGGTAAACCTGTGATAAAATCCATTGAAACCTCCTCCCAACGTTGGCTTGGAATGGATAAAGGTTGTAATAGACCTGGTGTCTTAATTGTTTCAACTTTATTTTGTTGGCAAACCAAACATTCCGCCACAAACTTTTGAATATCTGATTTAAGGCCATCCCAAAAAAATTCCTTCTTAACCCTGTGGTAAGTTTTTAAAAATCCTGAGTGCCCTCCTAAGGGAGAAGTGTGCAATTCCATAAGAATCTTTTGTTTTAGCTGGGAATTCTTACAGAGGTATAAGCGATCTTTGTACCATAATGAATCATTTTGCCAGCTAAATGTATCAGACGTACTGGAATCTTGTTGTAAATTTCGAATAAGTGCCCACACTTCTTCGTCATTCTTCCATTCCTCCCTTGCTTCGTTTATCCAATCTGGTTGGATAATAGAAATGGAGCACAACAATGCTTCCACATCCTCATCCTTTCTTGAGAGTGCATCTGCCACCACATTTTGCTTCCCTTTTTTGTAGATGATTTCAAAGTCATAACCCAACATCTTTGTGACCCACTTTTGTTGCTCTTCAGAGGATAATCTTTGTTCTAAAAAGTATTTAAGGCTATCATGATCCGTTTTTACCTTGAAGTGTCTTCCCATTAGGTAGGGTCGCCATTTCTTAAGTGCATGGAGTATTGCCAACATTTCCTTCTCATAAATAGCTTTGCTTAAAAACTTTCCCTTGATTGGACGACTTTCAAAAGCAATGGGTCTTTCATCTTGCATTAGAACAGCACCAATTCCATTTCCTGAAGCATCACATTCCACAATAAAGGTTTTTGTGAAGTCCGGTGTAGCTAAGACCGGTGCTTGGCACATTGCCTCTTTAAGATGTTCAAAGGCCTTTGTTGCTTCCGGAGTCCATGAAAATGCATCTTTCTTCAATAATGTTGTTAGAGGTGCTGCTATTCTCCCATAATTCTTAACAAACTTGCGATAATACCCTGTCAACCTGAGAAATCCTCGCAGATGCTTTATGGATGTGGGGATTTTCCATTCCTTAATGGCTTTAATTTTGCTAGGGTCTACCTTAACTCCTTCATGAGATACAATATGACCCAGATATTCCACCTCCTGGACTCCAAAGAAACATTTGGATCTTTTTGCATATAATTGTTTCTCCTCCAATAGTTGTAGCACCCTGTCAACATGTTCAACATGATCCTTCCAAGACTTGTTGTAGATTAGTATATCATCAAAAAATACTAACACAAATTTTCTAAGGAATGGTTTGAAAATTGAATTCATCAAACCTTGAAATGTTGAAGGTGCATTGGTAAGGCCAAAAGGCATGACCAAAAATTCATAATGACCCTCATGAGTTCTAAATGTTGTTTTCGGAATGTCTTCAGTCTTCATTCTGATTTGATGATATCCTGAACGAAGATCCAACTTGGTGAAGTAAATTGATCCATGCAATTCATCCAGTAATTCATCAATGACAGGAATGGGGAACTTATCTTTAATAGTGAGCTTGTTGAGCTCCCTATAATCCGAACACATGCACCATGATCCATCCTTCTTGTGCACCAATACTACTGGAGCAGAGAAAGAACTTTGACTTGGTTGAATTATACCAGCCTCTAGCATTTCTGCAACCATACGTTCAATTTCACTCTTTTGGACATAGGGATATCTGTACGGCCTGATGTTTGGAGGAACACTTCCTGGAATCAGATGAATAGCATGATCATGATCACACATAGGTGGGAGACCTTTGGGAGTCTCAAATACCTTGGAATGATTGTCCAAGACTTTTTGGAGATCTGGAGAAATAGATGATTCCGATGTGGAAACATCTAGCGAACATAATTGTGCAATTACACCTCTTTGCTCCTTTTTTAGAAGCTTTGTCATAACATTAGAGCTGATTATCTTTCCTGGTTTCCCTGCAATACCCCTTAATTCAACTTCCTTTCCTTCCATAGAAAATTTGATGAAAAGTTCTTGAAAATTAAAAGCTATTGTACCCAAGGATTGTAGCCATTGGACTCCTAGTACAACATCAGCACCTCCCATTGGAATGGAAAGCATTGGGCTAGTCAATACATATTCTCCCATGGATAGCTTGATATTATGGCACTTTCCAGAGCAATTTATTGTTCCTCCATTTGCAATCATCACTTGACACTCTGGTGCTGGATATAGGAAGCAATTCAATTCTTTTGCTACCTTACAATGAATAAAATTGTGGGTGCTTCCTGAATCAATCAACACTATTACCTTTTTCTTCTTGATTTGTCCTTCTATCTTGATGGTTTGAGGAGTGGTAATTCCCACCAATGCATTACAAGATATGGTCGGATTTATTTGTTCTTCATCTAGGCTTTTTTCCTATAATATATCCTCTTCTTTTGACCTTTCTTGCTCCTTTTCTTCTTCCTCTTCACAATCTATGTAGAATAATTTCTTCTCAGCACACTTATGACCTTTAGTGTATTTGCTATCACAACTGTAACAAAGCCCTTTTGCTCTTTTTTCTTCCAATTGTTTTGGTGTCAACCTTATAGGTTGTGGAAGACTAGGGGCAACAACACTTTCGTCTTTATAGTTGTGAGTGGTATGCTTCCTGGTTGCCATAATTTTGCTTTCCATTTTTCTTGCTAACCTGAATGCCTTCTCTAATGAATCAGGTTCCCAAAGGCGAACATCATGTTGGATATTATCCTTTAAAGACCCTATGAACACATCAATCCTATGCTCCTCTGGAATATCTTTTACCCTTATGTTCAATTTTTGGAACTCCTCAATGTGCTCCATTATTGAACCCTTTTGTTTGAGACTTATCAATTGGCTAAAAAAAGTGTTGCTTTTTGTATCCTCATAATGTGCTATCAATTCTTCCATAAAAATTTCCCAAGTGATAAATTGTTTACGAGAGCAAAGCCATTGATACCATACAAACTGATTTGGTTCCAAATATAAAGTTGCCATACGTACCTTTTGTGTGTTTTGCACATTATTGAGATCGAAGAATTGCTCCATCTGTAATATCCATGTGGCGGGATCCTTGCCATCAAACTTCCTCATATCAATTTTTGGAATATGGTGAGTCTTCAATCCAACATTAGAGTCTATGGAATCATGATTAACATTTCTTTTGTTCTTATCATGAGTTTCCTTTAGTACCCTTTCACCCTTAGTGACCATTTCTTGTAGCAACTTATTCATATTTATCTTCAATTCGTCCATGTTTGTCTTCAGATCTATCTTCAAATCGTCCATCTTAGCTTCTACGCCTTTCTTTAAATCATCCATCTTAGCTTCTACATCTTTCTTTAAACCATCCATCTTAGATTCTGTTCCTTTTTGTGTAAGTGACAATTGTTGCACTTGGTCTCGTAATTTTGATATATCATGTTGCATTTCTTCCTCTTCTTCATGGGTCATGCTAGAGCTTTTAGGTTGCCTACTAGGTGTTTTAATTTTCTTTTCTCGGGGCATCAATTACCAAAAATAATGCTTTACTATGCCATTTGAATTTCTTCAAACTAATTTTTCAAACCAATCTTATGCAAAAAATTTAAAAAACTACACACCTTTTTTTCACTTTGTAGGAGCTCGATATTGCCTCTGATGTATCTTTGTACTTTCCAATCATCTAGTTCTGAATTTGTCACCTATAGTAGTCCTTTGTGTTCTCTTTCCAATGCCACAAGTCTGACCCAAATTGGATTCTCCAAGGAAGAGTTATGTGAAATCTCCCACAGTGACTTGATTATAGACTAGTTCAGTAGAGCGAACTTGCATGACGTGCCACGAGCCACTGTTTCGACCTTTGGATCTGAAAGATGCATAAAAGAAACTACAGTCCGTACTCTTTCTATACCTTCTTACAAAATTTCAATCCGATCCCCAGAGAGAAAGTTATGACGATTTTCCCCAGGTCACCTGTTTGTAATGTAATTCAGGAGTCTGCAAAAAGACCAACTTCCTCATATCATCTCTTCGCAAATATAGTGGAAAAAGATCTGAAAGTTGGACCCGAGGTTCAGCGCAATTTCTTCTCAAATGGGTTTTTTTTGCAACTTCTGAAACGTTTCCGAAAAAAATTTATAGCGAAAATTCCACGAAGACCTGTTTGGAGCAGTGAAACCCTAGAATCCAAAGCTCTGATACCAAATGTTATGAAACCAGCTCAAGAAAAGATAGAAAAGATAGATCAACGCCTTAGAATTCAGCCTCTTCAAAGGGGAAACCTCCTTTACATTACATAAATGAACAATTCTTGGATGATTCAAATGAGAAAACCTCCTTTCTATATATAGAAGTCTAAGGAGTGACAATATAATCCAGCCGACCTAACAATAATAATATAAAGCCACAAAAATAACAATAGAGGGATTCTATGGGGCACAGTAAAAACAATATGGGGGAAATAGGGGCACAAAAATATTAATAAGGGGTATAACTACAATAGTAATGGGGTAATCACTAGTATTATAGGGACCCAACAGCTCTACCTAGGGTTTGCTTAGTTATTGATGTTTTTAGTTGTTTGAAGAGGATCTTTGAGGTTTTCTTGCCCTCTTCAACTCCTCACCTTTCTAAATCTCTCCATTTCATTCAATTTGAAGTATCAAATCACTTGCCTACCTTGCCCCATTGAGACCTTTGCAAAACTGAGCCTCATTCCCAAGACCCAAAAACTGCCTTTCCATTTGAGCCAACAAAACATCATCAAATTCAATCAAGCCATTTTGCACAAATACCTAACCTAAAATTAGTCTTCATTCAAGTAATCTCAAGCCTCATTGATCATTTTTGATGAGATTGACAGAAGAGAGCCCTCTCCCGACCTGGTAGGGATAGCTACCAGGTTAAGCTTGGTTTGATGTTACCCTACATCCTATCTTTCTCATCCTGAGGTAGATTTAGGCCCTAACATAGTGGCGAATCCACTGGGGAAGAGATTGTTTGTTTGTTAGTGTTCTTCATTTTATAAACTACAGACGGAGTCTGAATATTAGCCAGGTAGCCTTCGAAACGCTTTTGCTTTGCATTACCACAAGTAGATAAAAGCTACTTCAGTCAATCTCCAGTCTAGTCTTATAAATGGAATATCTAACTTGAATATTGCCCCAGTACATCTGAGAATTCTAAGTTTTTGGATGATATGTTTAGAGTTTGATAGGATAAACAAGTTGGTAAGGTCCATTTGATTTCTTGGAAATAATAAAAGACTGGCTTCCAGAAGATATACCAGAGAAAATCTAGATCCTAATATACCTCTTGTGTATGAAAATCCCAATCTTATTCTGTGAATCCTTCGCCAAGAAAGTTTTGTGATTCCCGTGTTCAAATCTCATTCATGTCGTGTTGTTTTTTAGTATCTTGAAGATCTTTAGTTTGACGAGCAGTTTGAGTTGTCTTTGTTTGAAACCAAACCTGAAAGTGTTGTTGGTTCCACTGCCTTAAATCTAGAGTTTGTTAAAGATCTTGAAACTGAAAGGGCCAATAAATCAAATGACGATTATATCTTGAATCAGCTCCAAACTTCAATTGTGGCTTCAAATATCGCTGATTTCTTAGAGATTGCATCTGCAGCTATTGGGTTTACTGCAATTACATCTAGTTCTGGAATTCATATTGAAACTCCCTTCATTCCCACCATCCCCGTGCAACCTTCTATCTCTGATAAAAAATCTGCAGTGGTGTCACCTTCATCCACTCCTTCTACCCCTCAAACATCCAAAATTTCTTCACCACCATCCCCACCTCATACACCCCATACACCAGTTGCACCCACTCCCCCAACATCCCCAAGACTGATTGCAAATCCACCGAGAGAAATGGCTGCTCGTTTTGCACCCCTTGTGCTGCCTCAAAATTTGGATGATATGCCCATCGATTATCAAAGCAAAATTCCACTATTTGATGGCACTCCTCACGGTGTTATAGCTCAAGAACATGTGGACAGGATGACATATTTCTTCGACCTTCATGAGATTGATGCTGAAAATGTAACAATGAGACTGTTTGTACAAACCTTTGGTGGTGAAGTGAGGAAGTGGTTCAGAGCTTTGCCGGCTGCAAGCATCACTACATTAACTAATTTTCAGAGACAATTCTTAGATCACTGGGAAGTGAAGAAAAATCCTCTTCAGATCCTTTCTGAATATGAGAACATCAAGCGGAATGTTGGTGAGTCTGTTCAAGATTATTGTATTAGATTCAATTTAGTTTACAATGCAATTCCTGATCGTATAAAGCCACCTATGGGGTTGGCTTTGATTAAGTTTTCCGATGGTTTCGATCCTGATATGGCCTATCAATTAAGAGAAAGAGATCCGGCCACTTTAGAAGACATGCAGAAAATTGCAGTCAGTGTTGAAGCTAATCTCCTTGCCAAGAGAGCAAGAACAAAGGCTGAAAAGAAGGTAAAAATAAAGGATGAGGTTTCCACTTCAGATCAAGTGCTCCGGAAGATGGAGAAGATGTTTGACAGATTGAAAATTGACAAGTTTGAACCACAAGTCAGAAATCCCAACTTTTGTGGTCAGCAGCAACCAAAATTTAGAATTAAGCAAAGAGATCAGCGAGCAAAAGACCAAGCAGCACAACAGCAGGTAAAGACACCCTTATAGCAGAATTTTGTACATTGTTGGAACCAGATGATGAGGAGAACGTAATTGGAGAAGAGAATCATTTCTTTACACCCAATGATATGCCAATTTTTATTACTAAAGATGAGGAATATTTCGAGAATTCAGCTGTATAAAGGGATGGAAATTTCATCTTGGCAAATGAAACAGTTCTTGAGGAGGAGTCCGATGAATATCGAAGAGGATACATGAATGCTTTGTTAGCCCAACAGTGACAATATTCACTCAGAAGTAGAGATGTGCCCATAAATCCAATTCAAAAAAGGAAGGAGATAACAACACCAAAGAATGATCCTCCCATTGTGCAGAAAAAGGGAAAAGAGATAGTTGATCCTACCACCAACAAAATGATATCAGGAAATGAAAGATCCAATCAACCAAGTGTGTCAAAGGAAAAAACTGAAAAGAAAGATTTTTTAGTGAAAGAGGTATAAAAGATTTCAGTTTTTAACTTAGAAAATGAAATTGCTAAGTTAAAAGTATCTATTCCTTTGATTGAGTTGATGAAAAACAACAGCTACAAAGGTCAGGTGTCTAAGATTTTGAATTTGGATCCATCATCTGATATGGTGAACGTGGAGGATGATAGACCTGAGTTGATTTTTGGTCCAGCACTAGAAGGTCAGTCTCAAGATAGTGATGTAGCTCCTTTTTACATCAACCTGCGGGTGCATGACTATGTATTACACAATGCTATGTTTGATTCCAGAGCCTCTCATAATCTCATGCCTAAGGCCATCATGGAGAAATTGGGGTTGGATATCACTAGAAAGTATCATGACCTCTACTCCTTTGATTCTGGTAGAGTAAGGTGCATTGGTCTTATCAAAGATTTGGTGGTCAGTTTGGATCAGATTCCAGCTAAAAATGTTTTGATGGATGTGGTCGTGGCAGATATACCTCCTATATTTGGCATGCTTCTTTCCAGATCTTGGGGAGCAAAGATCAAAGGGACAATGCAGCTTGATTTCTCCTATGCTACCATTCCCATGTTCGGTCAAATGAGAAAATTATACTAGGAGCAAAAGATGAAGTACATGATTACCAGCAAGGAGAAACTAGTAAATCATCCAATCAACTATGTACATACTGATTTAGAATCATTTGTTTTGTATTCAGATAGCTTTAATGATGTAAATAGCCAAGTAGTAGAAGTAGAAGACATTCTCGAGATCATTGAAAATTTCAGAGAGGTCTTAAAGCAAGAAAGACAAAGACTTGATAGTACCGCTGAGCAATCAGCCTTCCCACAGCAGCAAGATATTGATAGACAGCAAGGAAAAGTAACAAAGCAAACAAAATTTCAGCATTTGGAAGAGGACAAAGAAGGCCTGTGGAGCATGGATTTTGATGGCACGGTAGGAAGGGAAGGTGCTAGAATTTGCATTTGGATACACAACACTGTTTTCACCCTAAACAAAGTACCAAGCAATGTAAGGGTCTGTTCTTATAAACTAGCTTTTGACTGTTCAAATAATGAGGCTGAATATGAGGCTTTAATTGCTGGTTTGAAAATTCTTAGAAAGTTGAATGCTAAAAGGATTTCAATGTATGGCGACTGCGAGTTAGTTATCAAGCAAGTGAAAGGGGAATACCAAGCTAAGCATCCTTGAATGCGGGCCTACCGCAATGCGGTATTAGACATCTTGAGAGTATTTTCAGATTACACTTTGACATGTGTCCCTCGTGTTCAGAATGTCATTGTAGATTCACTTGCAACAGCAGCAAGTAATTTGAAAATTCTGATGAATTCAAACAACAAGTTTGAGATTCATGTAAAACATCGCCCAGCTGTCCCTGACAATCAAAGGTATTGGCAAGTGTTTCAAGATGATGAAGAGATCAATGAATTTCTGCAAAATGAAGGTAAATTCAAAGACACTTCTATTGATGTGGAGTATGATGATGGTGAGGTGGATATAGAAGTCAATCAGATGGAAGTTTTGCAGCTGAAGGACAACGTCATTCCTAAAGGTCTAATACCTTTAGAGGAGCTGTTCGATCAAGATGATGTGGCCCGGAAACCGAGCCTGCTGCCAACTGAGAAAGGAGTGGACAATGTCATTCTTAAAGGTCTAATACCTTTAGAGGAGCTATTCGATCAAGATGATGTGGCCTAGAAAACGAGCCTACTGCCAACTAAGAAAGGAGTTGAGGATGTGAACATTAGATCAGCTGAAAATCCTAAAATGGTGAAATTATTAAAGGCATTGCCTCCACATGTAAAAGAAAAATATATCAATTTACTATCTTCTTTTACTGATGTATTTGCTTGGGATTATTCAGATTTGAAGGCATATGACACAAGCATCATTCAGCATGTCATCCCGATCAAGCCAGATCAGAAACCTTTTCGTCAGAAACTAAGAAGAATAAATCCAAAGCTGCTACCCTCAATTGAGAAGGAAGTCAATCAGTTGTACAAAGTAGGTATCATTGTTCCCATACGGTTTTCTAATTGGATTTCTAATTTGGTGCCCATGCGCAAGAAAACAGGTGAGATTCGGTTATGTATTGATTTTCGAAATATAAATAAAGTATCTTTGAAAGATAACTATCCTTTGCCCAAGATGGATCACATCCTTCAGACGGTATTTGGGGCTTCCCACATGTCGCTACTTGATGGGTATTTTGGCTATAACCAAATTCTAGTCCATGAGGATGACAGAGACAAAACAGTGTTCAACACTCCGTGGGGAACTTTTCACTATGCAAAGATGCCTTTCAGATTGAAAAATGTTGGTGCAACCTTTCAGTGGGTGATGGATATTGCATTCGCTAATGAAAAGGATGTTTTTCTAGTTGTTTATCTTGATGATTTGACAGTTTTCTCCAACTCAGATGAAAAGCACCTCTATCATCTAAAAATTGTATTTCAGCGTTGTAGAAAGTACGGTATTTCCCTCAATCCAAAGAAGAGTCTGTTCGCCATGGATGAAGGAAAGCTTCTAGGTCATATCATATCAAAAGAGGGCATCTGCATTGATCCAGCTAAGGTGGAAGCCATTCAAAAGATTGATTTTCCATGAAGTAAGAAAGAAATCCAATCATTCAATGGTAAGATGAATTTCTTACGTCTCTTTGTGCCTAATCTTGCAGAACATTTAAGGGAAATCACAAACATGCTAAAAAAAGAAAGTGTAGTCAAATGGACCGAGGAAGCAATTAAATCTTTCAATTTGATGAAATTGGCCCTTTCTTCTGCTCCAGTTTTGATCAACCCGGACTATACTTAGGATTTCATTTTGTTTTCATTTGCCTCGGACCATGCTATGGTAGCAGGCTTGACGCAGAAAAGAGACCATCTTGAGAAACCAATTGCATTTTTTAGCAGGACCACAAGGGATGCGGCATTAAAGTACAATATTATTGAAAAAGAGGCCCTTGCTTTGATAAAGGCATTGAAGGATTTTCGAGTTTATATTTTGCATTCTCACATCCTTGCTTATGTCCCTAGTGCTGCTGTTAAGGATGTCTTAGTGCAAACAGATCCAGAAGGAAAAGGAGGCAAATGGATTGCTGCCTTGTTGGAATATGACGTGGATATCAAACTAAGAAAGCTCATCAAAGGACAAGGGCTGGCTAAACTAATGGCTGAGTCAAATTTGCATGCCTTGGACATCAATCTCATTGCTGCTATGTCCAAGGAAGATGAAGAAGTCTGCCCGCTCAGGTATCAGAAATTTTTCTTCTTTCTCCTTGGTATTCAGACATTTTTTATGTACTCCAAAATCTGTCATCACCACCTAGAATGGCTAAGAACAAAAGTAGGACACTGAAATTGAAGGCTACCAAATTTTGTATCATGAATAATGCACTCTATTGGAAAGATCCCGGTGGTGTCTTACTCAATTGTTTGGTTGAGGAAGAGGCAAAATAGGTTATGGAAGACTTTCACAAGGGAGATTGCAGAGGCCATCTTTTTTGGAAGACAATAGCCAATAAAATTTTGAGAGCAGGATATTATTGGTCAACTCTTTTTGCTGATGTGTACAAAACAGTAGCAAGCTGCCATGAATGTCAAATTTTTCAAGGCAAAAGGATGTTGTAGCCTTTACCACCCAAGCCCATTGAGGTAAGTGCTCCATTTCAGCAGTGGGGTTTGGATTTTATTGGCGAGATCCATCCTTCTTCAGCGCAGCACAAATGGATCCTCACAGTGATGGATTATTTCACCAAATGGATTGAGGCGATTCCCACAAGGCAGGCAACTGATTCAATCATTTCATTTCTTGAAAACAACATTTTGTCTCGTTTTGGCTATCCAAATAAGCTGATCACTGACAATGCAGTAGCCTTTAAATCTAAGAGGATGATTGACTTTTGTCATAAATATCAAATCACTTTGGGGCACTCAACTTCCTATTACCCACAAGTCAATGGATTGGTAGAATCCTCAAATAAGTCTTTGGTCAACATTATCAAAAAGCTACTGGAAACGAACAAGAAAAGTTGGCATAAAAAGCTGGTCAATTCACTTTGGGCAGGCAGAGTAAGTCAAAAGAAATCTATAGGCATGTCTCCTTTTGAGCTTGTGTATGATGTCGACACAGTTTTCCCGACCTCTCTTGCGGTCCCAGTGGTCAAACTCCTACAAGAAGCAGGCAGCGAAGACGATCATTTGTAGCAGAGAATCAATCAAATGATTCACTTGCAGCAAATTAGGGAGGAGGTATTTTAGAACACTTTTAAGCTGCAAGAGATAATCAAGAAGATATATGATCAAAAGGCAAAAGCAGAAAAGTTTCAAAAAAAGGACATAGTGCTAAAATGGGATGTGAGAAATGAAGAGAAAGGTAAACATGGCAAGTTTGAAAATATTTGGAAAGGACCTTACAGGATTGCAGCATATCAGGGCCAAAATTCCTTCCTCTTGCAAGAAATGAATGGAGAAGACTATCTCAGTGGGCCGGTCACGGTCGGCTACCCAAATGGTACTATTTTTGAAGTATTCTTTGTTGTCATATGTATCATTGTACATACCGGTTTGTTTAAATTCCATTGCAAGTGTGTACTATTTTCATACTTTTAGTTTGGGGCCCAAGGTGAAGGCTATAAAACTGAGGTTTGATTTCAGTTTTGGTTTGGTTTGTTTGAGTCAGGGCTTTTAGTTGATTTCAGTCTTGAAATTGGGTCAGTTTTGAGTCAAATTTTAGTCCTAAAATTGACTCAAGAGTCTCGTTTGGTTTGTCAAAGTTATTGACTCCATAGCCCAATGGACAAAGGCACTGCCTACTTTCCCAGAGATCTATAGTTCTTGGCACCTCCAAGGAGCTACCATCCCCATTGGAGCCAATGTTAGTGTCGGTATCTTCATCCCTCCATCAGAGATCAAATTCTCTTGTTGCATTACATATTAGGTGTCTCGTTCAGTCAGATGCATTCCATTAGGAGCATGGATCATCTGATGGTAGTGGCTTGTTGTACATTTTCCCTCATGTCCTTTACCTGCTAGCTCATTTCCATTCAATCAAGATCATCTGCAGTCATTTTTTGTCTTTAAATTTGCAAGAATCATTTTTAGGGTTTTAGTTGCATTAGGTCTAGGGTTTCATCAAAGAGGTTTTCAAAATGTCCAATAACAACCAGCAGGCACTTGAGGAGGTTGAATAAAGTTCTAGTATCAATAAATTTCAATCGAAAATGTATTTTTCCTTGTATAAATTCATGTATTTTCAGTTCTTTCATATGTACATCACTTCAGTGGCAACCCTGGTCACCTTGCCAAGCTTCAGTAGCTCCGTCCCCTACAAGGCAAACAAAAATCAACAAAGATCAAGTCATTCAGTTCATCAAAAGGCTCAAATAAAGCAAACTGCTAAAAAAAACAAAGGTGAAAAACAAAGTCACATTCCAAACATTATTAAAGTGGGTCTTATGAAACAAAAATTAAAAGCTCCTTGTATATAAATCATTTTCTCAACTCAAAAGCTCATTTTCATTCAAAGAAAAAAGTGTGAGCAAAGTGAAGGTCGTGTTGAGCAAAGTGAGCGAACTTGGAGAAAAACTGTGTAAAATTGTGGGCGCTGTTGGGTGTGGAGCCTGATTATATTCTATATTCAAAGGTATCGCCACATTGGACCCCAGTTCGAAATGGGGGCAACAATTCCACCCGTAAAATATTCGTCGCAGGGGGGGGTCCAGGGGGGGCGGGGGGTTTCAGGAGCAATGCCCCCGAAGCTGAAAACAACTATAAAATTTCCTTGTAAAAGTATAGTAATTTCTAGTCAATCTGGCCCGTTCATTAGGCGGATGATTTGACGGTAGAACTTATGTTTCATTTATGGTTTTTCACCCTAGGAGGCAACCCCTCTCTTTGTATGAGGGCATTGTATTTGAGGTTGTGTAATAGATGTGTATTCTCTGAGCGAGAAACAGAGAGGTGAGACTGTGAGAGAAAACAGAGGATATTACAGTGAATCTACTGTAGGTTGTGTCTCTTCATTTTAGTAGATAATAGAAAGGAAGGATTGGTTGTTCAGAGTGGACGTAGCCCAAACTAGGTGAACCACGTATATCTGTGTCTCTCTTGTTTTGTGCGTTTTCTGTGTTTATATTTCTACAATATTTTATGTGTTCCATTGCTCCGTAATATATAATTTTCTAACAACTAGTATCAGAGCCGAAGGTCTATTTGGCTGATAAACTAGCATGAAAGAAGTTTTCCTCGTTCGAGTGGCAGCAATGGCGGAAGATGATAAGTTTAGGGTCGAGAAATTTAACGGCCAAAACTTCTCGCTATGGAAGATGCAAATGGAAGATTATCTGTATCAGAAAGATCTGTACCTACCATTGAGCAGAAAAATAAAGAAGCCAATGGCTACGACAGATGAAGAATGGAACCTTCTCGATAGAAAGGCACTCGGAACAATATGGTTGTGCCTTGCAGTGTCAGTCGCCTTCAACATTTCGAAGGAAACAACGACAAAGGGTTTGATTAATGCGTTGGAGAAACTATATGAAAAACCCTCGGCCTCAAACAAGGTATTTCTTATGAAACAATTATTTAATATGAAGATGTCAGAAGGTGGATCTATTGTAGATCATTTAAATGATTTTAATACTGTTACAAGTCAGTTATGTTCTATAGGGGTAAACTTTGAAGATGAAGTTAGAGCTCTGTTATTCTTGTGCTCATTACCAGAAAGTTGGAATGGTTTGGTAATGGCCATTAGTAACTCTGTGTCTGGATCTAGCACTTTAAAGTTTGATGATGTTGTCGGTGCTATCCTTAGCGAGGAAATGCGACAGAAAAGCTCCGGTGAGACATCGGGAAATGCTTTGAGTGCAGAGTCTAGGGGAAGAAAAATGGAAAGAGGAAAGAGCTCAGGATATCGCAGTAAATCAAGGAAAGGTAGATCTAAGTCCAGATCAGGGATAGTGTGCTGGAAATGCAGAAAGAAAGGACACCTAAAGAAAGACTGTAGATCTCGGAAGGGAAAAGAAGGAGATTCACAGCAAGAAAACAATCATGAAGCAAATGTGATAGGTGAGGTGTTACAAGATGCCTTGATTCTTTCTTTTCAAAATATTACTAATTCCTGGGTGGTAGATTCAGGGGCCTCATTCCATGCCACACCTGATAAGAAATACTTTCATGACTATGTTCAAGGAGATTTTGGACAAGTTCTTTTGGGTGATGATAAACCCTGTAAAATTGTTGGAATGGGTAAGGTTCTTGTAAAACAACAGAATGGAAACCAATGGCTACTAAAGGAGGTAAAGCATGTTCCAGATCTAAAGAAAAATCTGATTTCAACAGGGCAGTTAGGCTGTGAAGGTTGTGTGACAACTTTCACAGATAAAGCTTGGAAGGTCACCAAAGGAGCCCTAGTAATAGCAAAAGGCGAAAAGGTTGGTACATTGTATTTATGCAATGGTATTTCTAACTCTGTTAATGCTTTAACTTCCAAAGGAGTAGATGTAGCGTTATGGCATCATAGGCTCGGACACATGAGTGAAAAGGGGATGAAGATTCTTCACTCAAGGAATTTGTTGCTAGGTTTGAAGAATGTTGATTTGGACTTCTATGAGAACTGCATTTATGGAAAAGAGAAGAGAGTTAAATTTCTCAGAGTTGGGAAAGAAAAGAAGAGTGAAAAATTAGAGCTTGTGCATACAGATGTATGGGGACCTGCTCAGGTATCATCTCTCGGTGGCTCTCATTATTATGTTACCTTTATTGATGATGCAACTAGAAAAACTTGGATTTATTGTATTAAGAATAAACCTGATGTATTTGATACTTTCAAGAAATGGAAAGCTTTGGTTGAGATTGAGACAGGGAAGAAATTGAAGTGTCTTAAATCAGACAATGGAGGTGAATATTATAGTAAAGAGTTTGATAGGTACTGTTTAGAGCATGGAATTCATAGAGAGAAGACAGTTCCAAGAACACCACAAGAAAATGGTGTTTCAGAAAGGATGAAAAAAACAATCATGGAGCCATGCAAGGTGCATGAGATTGCATGTAGGATTGCCTTTATAGTTTTGGGAAGATGCTGTGGATACTGCTGTTTATCTAATAAACAGAGGGCCTTCAAGTTCCTTGGACGGTGGTGTTCCAGAGGAAGCATGGACAAGTAAAAAGGTAAACTACTCCTTTTTAAAGCCTTTTGGTTGTGAGGCCTTTGTCCATATTGATAAAGAAAATAGAACAAAGCTTGAGGCAAAGTCAAAGAAATGTACCTTTATTGGATATGGTGTTAATGATTTTTGTTATCGCTTATATGATTAAGAAAATCACAAAATCATTAGGAGCAGAGATGTAATATTCAATGAAAAGGTATTGTATAAGAATCAGTTGCAGGAAAAGAAACAGGAAAAAGAAAACAAGGAATACGTAGTTCTTGATGAAATCACTGAAAAAGTAAAGGCGCCTGAAAATAATAATAATCAACAACCACAACAAAAGAAACCACCACAACAACAACAGGCACCCCAAACACCTGAAAGTGGTGTTAGAAAATCTACCAAGATAAGTAGACCCCCTGAACGATACTCTCCTTCATTGGATTATTTATTGTTGACTGATTTCGGTGAACTCGAATGTTATGAAGAAGCAATGCAGGTTGAAAGCAGGAAGAAGTGGGAGGTAGCCACGAAAGAAGAGATGGACTCCTTAATGCATAACCAGACTTGGGAGTTAGTCAGGTTGCCTGCAGGTAAAACTACATTGCAGAATAAATGGGTTTACAGGCTGAAGGAAGAAGATGGAGAAAAACAGAGGTACAAAGCTAGACTTGTGGTGAAGGGGTTTGCACAGAAGAAAGGTATTGATTTTGATGAAATATTTTCTCTTGTTGTTAAAATGACTTCAATCAGAACTATTTTATGTCTAGTGGCAGTTGAAGATTTGCATCTTGAGCAGTTAAATGTAAAGACAACCTTTCTCCATGGGGATTTGGAGGAAGAGATATATATGCAGCAGCCACAAGGATATGAAGTGAAAGGGAAGGAGAAACTAGTGTGCAGGCTGAAGAAGAGCTTGTATGGCTTAAAACAAGCTCTAAGGCAGTGGTATCTAAAATTTGACAAGTTTATGTCTGAATAAGGTTATACTAGATGTCACTCTGATCATTGTGTTTATTTGAAAAAGCAAAATGATGGCAGCTATATTATATTGTTATTATATGTAGATGACATGCTTGTTGCAGGATCTAACATGCAAGAAATAAATGTGCTCAAAAGAAAATTGGCAAATTCATTTGCAATGAAGGATTTGGGAGTTGCAAAACAAATCCTTGGTATGAGAATAACTAGAGATAGGAAAAATCGTAAATTAACATTATCTCAGAATGAGTACATACAAAAGGTGTTGAAAAGATTTAACATGCACAATGCAAAACCAGTTAGTACACCTTTTGCTAGCCATTTCAAACTTAGTAAGGAAATGTTCCCAAAGACCCAAGAAGACATGGATTATATGTCTAAAGTTCCATATGCATCAGCAGTTGGAAGCTTAATGTATGCAATGGTCTGCACAAGGCCTGATATTGCACATGCAGTGGGAGTTGTAAGTAGGTACATGAACAGTCCAGGAAAGGAACATTGGATGGAAGTGAAATGGATTCCCAGATATTTGAAAGGTACCACAAATCAAGCTTTATGCTTTGGTGGTTCAAACATTTCCCTACAGGGATATGTTGATGCAGATATGGCAGGTGACAGAGATAACAGGAGGAGCAATACAGGATATGTATTTACTGTTGGTGGAACAGCTGTCAGTTGGGTTTCAAAAATCCAAAGTGTTGTTGCACTTTCAACAACAGAAGCAGAGTATGTTGCTGCTAGAGAGGCTAGTAAAGAAATGATTTGGTTGCAAAGGTTTATGAGTGAATTGGGTAAGGAGCATGATATGGGCACACTATACAGTGATAGCCAAAGTTCCATTGATCTTGCAAAGAACTCAGCATTTCATTCCAGGACTAAACACATATAGCTCAAGTACCATTTCATACGATCAGTGTTGGAAGATGGAGAGTTGAAGCTGGAAAAGATACACACTAGCCAGAATCCCGCAGATATGCTAACAAAAGTTATAACCAGGGAGAAACTGAGAATATGCTCAGTCTCAATTGGTCTTCAAGGATGATGATGAAGATGAGAAACATCCAGGTCCGAAGAGGAGTCATTGTCTAGCAAATGGAGCAGCGGTGGAGTTGCTACAATTAGTCTCCAAGTGGGAGATTGTTGGGTGTGGAGCCTGATTATCTTCTATATTCAAAGGTATCGCCACATTGGACCCCAGTTCGAAATGGGGGCGGCAACGCCACCCGTAAAATATTCACTGCAGGGGGGGTTCAGGGGGGGGCGGCTGCGACCTTTGGGAGCCCCCCCCTGGTGGGGGCTTTTGGGGCAGCACTCCCGAAGCTAAAAACAACTATAAAATTGCCTTGTAAAAGTATAGTAATTTCTAGTCAATCTAGGCCATTCATTAGGCAGATGATCTAACAGTAGAACTTATGTTTAGTTTAGGGTTTTTTGCCGTAGAAGGCAACCCCTCTCTTTGTATAAGGGCATTCTATTTGAGGCTATGTAATAGATGTGTATTCTCTGAGCGAGAAACAGAGAGGTGAGACTGTGAGAGAAAACAGAGGATATTACAGCGGATCTGCTGTAGGTTGTGTCTCCTCATTTTGCTGGATAATGGTAAGGAAGGATTGGCTGTTCGGGGTGGATGTAGCCCAAAATGGGTGAACCACGTATATCTGTGTCTCTCTTGTTTTGTGCATTTTCTGTGTCTATATTTCTGCAATATTTCATGTGTTCCATTGCTCTGTAATATATAATTTTCTAACAGGCGTGACGTACTGGGTGAGAGGTGCGACACATAGGGCCGCGATCTTCAGTGTTATTTTGTATTGGTGCAGGACACATGGGAGGCCCAGCGCGTTGGGTTTGAGGCGCGACGCATAGAGCTGCCAAGCCCGTTTCTCTCAAGAACTCCCTCAAATTGCAAAAATCGTTGAACTCTTATAGTGTGCAAGTAAGTTAAACCCTTTTCCTTGCTAGTGAAGGATTTTTTCGTACAATTTATGGTCGTTGTGTAAAAGAAAAATAAAACCCTACTTCATTGTCATTTCTCAAAAAATATTGCCTTGGGTTCGTACTTGTCATTTTGCTACCAAGTCTATTCTACCACTCCCTCACTTTTTCATTCCTTCATTCATTTTCTCAGCTTATCCACCCAATCCCTGACTTCCATATCCAGTCATCCCTATCCCCAATTCCCATTTTCCCAAATCCTAACTATAAATCCCCAAACCCTAATTGTTGTCCCTAAAGTTTACATATCACTCCCTAATCCCCTATTTCCCAAACAAAATCCTGTCCTATCATTCCCAAAACCCCTCATACTCTCTTCCCCCCACAGTCCCTCATATATTTTTTCCCTTGGTGGCAGAAAATCAAACAACATCATAAATCTCCTACTACTCATCAAGAGAACACACCCACTAGAAAAAATGGAGTTTGATCCTTCATATGCCTGTGAGGAAGAGACACAGTGATTCTCCAACAGAAACACATGCACTAAGGAGACCTCTTAAGGGTGGCAAACATATACGAGAGGAACCTACCACACTTGCTAAGCTGCAAGCCTGCCCTCTTGCTATCACTTGCTTCCAACACCAATCCTGCTATGAGTTCTGTGAGATGGTTGCTAGAGTCCAATATCATCATGAGTTGGCCTGGTTGTTTGTGCTTCATTTACATAATGGTCAAACCACTCTAGCTGGTGTGACATTTACCTTGACACCAGAGTCTATTTCTCTAGCAACCGACATTCCTAATGTCGGAGAGCAGTGGAATAAAAGGCAACAGATTGATAGGGAACACTATGAACCATACATCAAGCCTAGTTATTTGAGACAACTCAGCAGAGTGTTTCCCTTTCGGTACCTGAAAGACTCATATGCTCCGTTGATGAAACTGATAATGAAGTATTTCAGCTGTGAGGGCTGGTTTTCTCGCCTATATGCCTATCATATCAGGTTGTTGATCCACTTTACCAGGGTGAGGATGATGAATCTCCCCTACTTCATGTGTCAAAACATTAAGAAGATGACCACTTTAGTACAACAAAAGACTCCTTAGCAGCAGTTCAACAGTATATATCATTCTGCTCTCATTAAGATTTTGGTCATGCATCAGCTTGGTTTGCAAGGCATCACAAGGGAAGATTTCATTTCTCGTGAGTTCTTCACAGCTCCTCAAGGACCTCCAGAGGCTCTTCATGAGATAGGTGGACCTTTACATTAGTAGGAAGGTCATGAGACATAGACCGCTAGTGCGCCAGTATTTGTCACATATCAAAACGGCACTAGATAGTTGTTTACAGCAGCAAAACAAGTATTATCTCCACCCAGGGTAGAAGGGGTGTCACTTCCTTCATTAGTTCAGTAGGTTCAAGACCAGGGCAAGAGTCCATTACATGATGAGGGGCCTTCAGGTGAGAAGGAGATTGATTTCATTCTCATTCATGACGATGACATGGATTTGGGCCCACAAAGCTCAAAGCTCAAGGAGGTCATCCAAGAGCAACAGGTGGACATCAACACTTTGTCCCTCAACTTGGAAAGAGCCGAGTGGATAATAAAGTACCTGGAGCAAAGAAACAAGCAGCATGAGGATCAGCAAGCGATTATGGAGTTGCAAAACATACGAGAAAACCGCCAAGCTGGCAAAAGGAAGAAGGTGAAGCTCACATCACTTGAGAAAGAAATCAATGTCGATCGAGAATCATGGCTTGAAAGAGCTAATATCCACTTAGAGAGGAGGTTGGAGAAAGCCATCAATGAGAAGAATATGTTGAGAAACATGACATATCATTATTTGTCAAGGAATATGGTGTGCCAAGCTAGATCAAGGAGGCAAAAAACGCAAGATAAACTTCAGATCTTGGCTAAGGCTTCCTTGGCCCAACACAATAATTGAAGGAGAGTACTCAGCCCAAATTTCAAAAAATTTGGGACACTTTTTGCATTTTTGAAATTTTTGGGCTAAAACATAGAATTTTCTGCCCTATGCACCACGCCACCTGGCGCTCGCTTTTGATGGGAGCCTCCAAATGACAAAAACTCAACATTTTTGGATTTGGCATGAAAAAATATGCTTTCCTACCAATGGCCAAGAAATTTTGATAGGTTTTGAGCCCTCAAAAAGGTCAAAAACACTCAAAAAATGACCTTACTGCCCCTATTTTGACACACAGGAAGAAGTGTTGGGAGAACTCAATGTTGGAGGGGAAACTGGAGCCCAAATTCAAAAATTTCACTTGGTTTGGAATGTAAACAGGTAGTCCTTTCCAACAAGGACACTTGGAGCAAATTTGGACACCAGGAAGGCCTCCAAAAGTGGCTGCCAACAGGCGCTACACATAGAGAAATCAGCACAACGCATAGGGGAAATTTTGCTCAGTTTGACCAAGTATACTCTGTTTTTCGCCTAGTTCCTTGACAGTTTGACTTTTCCCTTTCTTAATGTCAAACTTATGATGTAATTTAATGTAAATTGATGGATCTTGATGTAATTATGACAAATTTTCACTCATGGAGGTAGATTCATCCATAATAAGTTAGTTTGCCTATATCTTATGTTTTGTTAGTCATTAGCATGGTTGGACTTTTGGGAAAGCTTGGAGCTTCATTGTATACTCGTTTCAGTAGTTTGGCTAAGGAATAGACCAGTGGTTTGCAGCACTTTATGGGATTCATGTGGCATGTTGCTTTGATATTGTGCTTCCTTCTGTGAATTGTAAGCTTATATGTGTTTTATGTATGCCATTATCTCTCTTGCTTCTTCTTAACTAAAACAAACAAGGATAAAGGTAGAATCCATTGAAATTGCAGTGCTCTACCTAGGGTTTGCTTAGTTATTGATGTTTTGAGTTGTTTGAAGAGGATCCTTGAGGTTTTCTTGCCCTCTTCAACTCCTCACCTGTCTAAATCTCTCCATTTCATTCAATTTGAAGTATCAAATCACTTGCCTACCTTGCCCATTGAGACCTCTGCAAAACTAAGCCTCATTTGCAAGACCCAAAAACTGCCTTTCCATTTGAGCCAACAAAACATTATCAAATTCAATCAAGCCCTTTTTCACAAATACCTAGCCTAAAATCAGTCTTCATTCAAGTCATCTCAAGCCTCATTAATCATTTTTGCTGAGATTGATAGGAGAGAGCCCTCTCCCGACCTAGTAGGGCTAGCTACCAGGTTAAGCTTGGTTTGATGTTACCCTAGATCCTACCTTTCTCAGTCTGAGGTAGATTTAGGCCCTAACACTACTCTCTCTCTCTCTCTCGCTCTATATATATATATATATATATATATATATATATATATATATATATATATATATATATATATATATATATATATATATATATATATATATATATATATATATCTTCCTCCCTTCCTCTCTTTCTTTTTCTCTTTTTCCCATTCGTCCCCTCCATGTATATCTCTATCTCCCTTTGGCTCTCCTTCTTTATCTCTTGATGTCAATCCACCAACATACACTCTCTCTCTCCATATCTATCTATATATCTATCTCTCCCTCTCCCTCTCCTTCTCTATCTCTTCCCCTTATCTCTCTCCCATTGTCTCTCTACCTCAGCACCCAAACAAACACACACTCTCTCCATATTTATTGATCTATCTCTCTCTCTCTCCCCTCCCTCTTCCACTCCCTCTATCTCTCTCTCTATCTTCCACTTATCTTTTTATATCTATATCTCTTCCTCCCTCCCTCTCTTTTCCTCTCTCTTTTGCCCTCTCTCCTCCTTTCATTTATATCTTTATCTGCCCTTGTCTATCCTTCTCACCCCAAAAACACACACACTCTCTCTCTATATGTATCTATCTCTTTCTTCCTCCCTATTCCTCTCCCTCTCTCTCTTTTCCTCCTCCTCTCTCTCTCTCTCTCTCTCTCTTGATCTCCTATCTCTCTCACCATCTCTCCATCTCTACCTTGCCACTCTCTCTCCCTCTCCACCTTTCTCTCTCTATGTCTTTCTTCCCCTTCCAACACAATCCCTCTCTCCCCTGCTCTCTCTCTACCTTCTTCTCTTTCCCTTTCTCTCCCAACTTCGTCTATCTCTCCCCCCATCATACACTTTCTTTCTCTCCACCCTCCATCTTTGTCACTATTTCCCTCACTCTCTCCTTCTCGCTCTCCCCCTCTCTCCCACCTCCACATCTATGTCTCCCTATCTCTCTCTTCCCCTTATTTGCCTATCTCTATCCTCTCCTTTTCTCTCTCTTCCCTCATCTCCTCTCCCCCTAATTCCGTCTTCATCTCTTCCTTGTCACTCCCCTCTCTCTCTACCTTTGTCTCTCAATGTCTTTGTTCTTCTCTCTATCTATCCCCCCTTGAAATACACCTCTCTCTCTCTCCCTCCTTCTCTCCTCCTCTCTCCACCTCTTCTCTCTCTGTCTCTCTCACCTCTATGTCTCTCTCCCCCACTCTATTCCCCTCCAACTTGCTCTCTCTCTTAAGAAAGTATTGAATTAAAAAAAAATCATAATTGGTTGTAAAATATTAAAGCCATATTTTGGATCAATCATTTCAAAGAAAATACAATAATAAAAAACCTAAAAGAATCATGCACTATCTTCCTCTAGCATTGTTAGTCACCTTTCTTTCTCTCTTAGCTTGGATCCTTGGTTAAGGTTCAACTATCCTAGTTCTTTATAATATTATTTATATTATAAATTTTACATATGTATATATAAAAACATTCTCATTTTTAATTTATTAAAACCTCAATTTGATCTCTATGGGAATATTTTTAGTAGTAATATAAGGCCTAGATGGCCCATGGTATTGATAAACCATTGTATTAGCCCAAGGTATTATGATTTTCTTCCTTCCTCTCCCTCTCTCCCTCCATCTCTCTATCTTTCTCCTCTTGATATTGGCCCGTGATATTGTAAAAAAACCTATTTAGAAGTTACTAATATCCATGGTAAATATTCGTGATTACAAGTCTTGTCATGTTGTAAATATTAAGTGTTTACCCGCTTATTAATTAAATTTATAGATGAATATGGAATCATTATTTTAATTTATATGGTAAAATAGATGTTAATTTATAAGTACTCTTTATATGTTATATATTTTAATGTGATACACATATTATATTTTCTTTTATCTAAAAATTTGTTCGTAATTTTATTAATAAAAAACAAAATTACAATATAAAAAAATTAGAATTTAAAAGATATCTAACATCTCACATCTAGAGCCACCGTGTATTAGCTATAGAGCTCTTGGTGCAATTATTAGAATATCTTTTCTAGATGGAAAATTAAAAAAAGTTTCTCCAGATTTAATGATGGGTTTTTAGAAATTTTGAATAATATGTAAAGGAATTTGTAGAAAATAGCTCATTTTTTTTGTTTTTAGAATAAATCAATTTCAAATATTTTCCTTTATTTTCTCCATCAACAACGGTTTGGAAGAATTGAAGCTATGCAAAATAATAACTCTGTAATTTCTCCTTCCTTTAAAACATATTTAAATTTATTATAGTGAGAACCTATACAACCAGAAATATGTTTCAGATGCCAATAAAAGGGGCTACGTGCCTTTAAAACATATTTAAATTTATTATAGTGAGAACCTATAGAACCATAAATATGTTTCAGGTGCCAATAAAAGGGGCTACGTCTGTTATTCAATTAAATATGCAGTAGTAAACCAACGGTAAGTAAGGAAAAAGGGATACTAAATCTTCTTCCTAGGCCTACCCAACCTACATGGATGTTCTGGAACATGGATACTAAATCTTCTTCCTAGGCCTACCCAACCTACATTGTTGTAGTTCTTCCCAAAAATGTGTGACTTATTTGATGTTCACCAATATTCCTCCATTCTTGGAAACAAAAAAAAGTAGTTTTTAACATCTTCATTCATAGAGAAGCAATTATTCATTAAAAAGTTTTTTTTGGCGACAGTGCTATCACACTAAAATACAAGCTAGTGAATGAGTGAAACATCACCCATTAAAGATATTTGATTCTTTACTTCTATCTAAAATGAATATTTGGATTGGCATTAATTAAAGAATGAAAATTTACAAATAAATAAATCTTGTTAGAGAGTGAAAACCTGCAAATTTTTTGAAATTGTAATTTGTAATTGTCTATACTATTTGTTGGTTAGAGTTTGTTTAATCAGCATTACCTTGAATCCTCCGGCTATTAAAAAAAAAAATACCAACCAAGTATTGAACATGCCTTCAATTTCACATAGCCTCTCAAAGTAGGTGAGCTTAAGTGGCATTACGAAGTAGTTCGCCAATCTATGGATCCTCATAATGAACATGCACCAGGATTAAGGAATATTGATTTGTTTCGACAGCGGACGAAAGAAGTGCAATATCATGATTGAATGAATGCACATGGTAAACTATGGAGCATGACTCAATAAATGCAAATGGAAAAAAACGGAGCAGAGCTTAATCCAAGTGGTGGAGTACTAGAGTTGAATGAATGGAGTACTAGAGTTGAATGAATGCAAAATGCAAACATTGTTGTTGGTCTTTAAAGACCAAAAAAACCGACATGGAGATCACAACCCTAATATGTACATTTTCATGTGGGTGTAAGTGGAAGCTCAATAAAAATGAGCAATAGACTATCTGTTTAAGAAATATGGTTTTGGTAGATCTGAGGTTAAGATGGATTTAGGTTGGTTATAATTATTTATTTATTTTAATTTAATTTGTATGTAATTTGACCTACTTAAAATGTTTAAATATCATAACATAACCTTACAATATGTATCCCAACTAGAGAGTCCCTCTTAGGAGTAGAAATGTGAGATGTATTTTGATGCTTCTTACTAACCAATTAACTTATATGGATGCTTAATATATGAACTATATATTAAGAATTCAAGGAATTACTGTGAAATTTATGGTTGACAATTTTTAGTCTCTTATGTAAGAAGAGTTATATATATATATATATATGATATTTTCTCCCTTTCGAGGCTTGTAGATCTAGAGTTAAGATTTATCTATCTCGATTATACTTATTAATCTAATTTTATTTTTGTATAATTTCACAAAGGGATTGATAGATCTGGAGTTAGGATGGATCTAGCCTCGGTATAATTATTAATTTTGTTGTATTTTTATGTAATTTGACCTAGTTTAAATGTTTACATATCATGACATAATTTTACATGTCTCGCATACTCGACTATAGAGAGCTTCGTAGGTGTAGCAATGTGAAATGTATTGATGCTTCTTACCAACCATTTAGTTTATATATATATGAAAACAATATTAAGAATTCAAGGAATTACATGTGTATTGCAAAGTACATTTTTTTCACTTTCAATTACTTTTTTGTTTGTGTGTGTATATATAAAGTTGACATCAAAATAATTTCTTTTTTGTTAGAAAGTGTGGCAAGAAAGGCTCAAATTGACTTTAGCCTTAGTCAAATTGAGTAAATTGAATTTCCACGTAAGTGGGACAAATTGGAGGTAATTGACTCGTGTGACATGGCTCTTGTTAGTAATTTACATCAACAAATTTGAGTTAGTGGGCTTCAAGTTCAATCATGTATGTGTTGATTACTAAATTTTAACAATCTAGTTCAATTACTTTCATTTGTACTCAGTATACTCACTTCGAAAAATTAATAGAGTCAATTGAAGGTCAGTTGAGTAGTGGGGCCTCTAAAAATTAATACAGTCGATTGAAGGTTAGTTGAGTAGTGAGGCAGTAGTCTAACTCATAGATATGTCAGTTAACTAATCAATCAACCCAAAATAGCACAAACATGCATGGAATTTGAATTGCTCAGATGGAATGGAGGAGACAAAGGCTAGTATAACATTAATTGTATACTAGTTGAGTGTACAGTTTTTTCATGAAGTCACCATATCTATTCCTTGCGAATTGTGCAAGGAAATACAGACTTCCCTATTGTTTAGGAGCTCAAATTAGTGTATAATTGCACAAGGAAATAGGAGGCTGGAGGAGGCAAAAATTGGCTAAGTGTTGGCGAAAGTTACTCATTTAGCAAAGAAAACAATTTTTCTTTTGTAAGTGGTGCTCGGCGTTGTAGCATGCAATTGTAATAGTTTCTTTATTCTACTGATTAATCCAAAGAGGCTTGAGGGGTTTTTCTTAGTTGGGTTCCCCTAGAAATCACTGTGTACTTGTGATTTTTCTTGTTGCATGTCTATGCATGTTGATCTAAATTGTGATTTTCATTTCAAAGTTTTAGTATAATAGAATTTGTGTCTCCTTATTTCAGTTCAATTTCTTGATCCGTTGCAATTTATATCAAATTTCTACATGGTATCAGAGCCTTGAAATAACATGAGAACTAGTATTTTGAATTTACCCCTTAGGAATTTTGAATTTGCAGCTTCAGTGTAGCAACTTCTCCTTAGATTCGGGAGAATGTATTTCAATGGATTAATATTGGAGTATGCCTTGGAGGGTAATTCAAATTTCATAGCGTGTAAGGACCATATGGAAGAAGTGCTTGATGATAATGGTGTGTTAGAATATGCCAAAACTGATAGTTTCGAACACCGATAGTCTGATGCACAACAATTATCCCAATGGACGAAGGATGTTACAAAGGCCATGAGAATTCTTCTGGAAGGTGTGAGAAACCATGTGGTCTCAAATATCCATGGAAAAGAAACACCATATGCTATGTGTAAGACACTACTGAGATATTCGAAAATAGCAGTGACCATAGAAAATTAGTCCTAAAAGACAAACTTTGAAACATTAGGATGCAGAAAATTGATACCATTCCACAATATCTCTCCAGAGTCACTTAACTTCGAGATGAGCTTAGAGGGGTTGGGGTGAATGTTGCAGAAGGTGATCTGGTGAACCTAGCTCTTCCATGCCTTCCAAAATCATGAAATAGCTACCAAGAATCTATGAATGGAAGGGAAGAAATATCAAATTGGGAAAGGTTGTGGTTTTATTTTGTTCAAGAAGAGATCAGGAGAAATACCAGAGATGGAGTATCATGCAGAGTAGAAGATGAAGATAATTTTTCCTTGTTCGGAAGGAGAATAAAGGAAAAGGAAAGAATACCTAAAGCAAACCTTAATCTAGCCAAAATAATAGGAAGAAGAAATACTTGAGTAAGGTAAAATGTTTCCATTACCATGAATACAGGCACTATGCAACAAACTATTTGTAGAAGAATTCTAACAAGAAGCCTTCAAGAGGAGGAGGAGGTGAAGCACTGGCTTCACAGTTTGAATTAGAATTCACCCTAATATTATGCATGGCCAACACTCTTATGAAGAGTGTGTGGTACCATCATTGTAGTGTATCGTTCCATATGATAGGGTGCAAGGAAATTTTCAGTAGCTTGGAGGAGAAGGATCTCCATATGCACATTGAATTTGGGGATGATATGAAGTACAATGATATAGGAATTCATACTGTCACCTTTGAGAGGGATAAAGCCTCCCCTCTTTTCCTCAAAGATGTTATATTTGTACACGGGATGAAGAAGAACTTGATATATGTAGCAGTATTGGTGGATAGAGGCTATAATGTTATTTTCAGTAAAGGGAAAGTCTTTCTGAGACACATAGCTATCGGGAAAGTGAAGCATATTGGAGTTCGAGTCAAGAACCTATACAAACTTAAGGTGGCAGATCGCACTACATTGAGCAGCAAGGCAAATAAAGTGTAGAGTTGAGATGTTGGATTGGGTCATGTACACCATGGTGCCCTAAAAATCATGTACAAAATTACCAATGGTGTCCCTAAACGATTCCTTGACCAACAAGATGTTTGCAAGGGTTTCACATTGGGGAAATATGTAAAATCCACCTTCCATGGTCGAGATAGTAGAGCATATGCAATATTGGATTGAGTCCACTCTGATGTTTATGGACCCTTCTCTACAACCTGCATAGCAAAACATAAGTATTATGTAATATTTATTGATGATTTCTCTAGAGAATGTAGCATTTTATTCAGGAAGAAAAAGGATGAAGTGATTTCAAAATTTGTAGAATTTGAGAAATTAGATGAGAAGGAGTCTATGAAGAAGGTGAAGGATCTCAGGAGCAATAATTGAGGTAAATTTGTTTCGGATGCCTTCAAGTATTTTTGTTCCAAGGAAGGTATTTGAAGAGAAATGATAGCACCCCATAACCTACAACATAATGGCATAGATGAGAGGAAGAAAAGGAGAATCATTGGAGCTGCAAGAGCTATGCTACATTATCAGGGGTTGTCTTTACATATATAGGAAGAAACAAGTAACATAAAAGTTTACTTGAAGAACTGAATTCCTCATAGAATACTTGTTATGATCACATGGGAGGAAGCTTTCTCTAGGAGAAAGCTTGATGTGCCTCATTTCAGAATTTTTGGAGCTTTAGTTTATTGTCATATCTCCAAGGTTCCGAGGAAGAAACTTGAGCCTAGATTAGAGATGGGATTTTTTGTAGGATACACTAAAAGTCCACGCAATTACCAGGTGTATTTACCTTCATTGAGGATGACAACGGTGAGGAGAGATGTCAAATTTGATGAGGAGAAGGCTATGATATTCTCTCTGGAATGAGAGTTCAGTAACTCACTGGAGTAGGAGCTTCTAGCTCCAAAGGAGGAGCCAGAGGATGAGCTTGAGGAAGTTTTGGAGTGAAGGAGTAGAGAGGAGACCAAGTGAAGACACCTACTCAACCAAAAACATCCGAAGATGGGAGAAAGAGAACCAACGAAGTTGATAGATTGGTGCAAGATTCTAGGGAGAAGGTGGGAGCCCCAACATAAATATGCAGACAGAGAAGGTCACCTGAGAGGTACACTAGTTACATGACTCTCATGACTAAGCTCATTGAGTCAAATCCTTCTTAATATGATGAAGAAGTTTCTCAATGTACACGGGTAGATGCCATGGTTGAAGAACATGAATCAATCATGAAGAACATTGTATGGGAAGTGGTGCCAACACCAAAAGGGAAATTAGTGGTTGGTGTGGAGCTATAAAAAGGGTCTCTTTCACCTCTAATTACCTCACATTAGTTGTCAATACAGAAACGTTTTGTTATTTCAAAGAGTGTCTCAGTCTAAGGCTATCATTTGCCAGAGTAATGCTAGTAGTACAGTGTTCAGAAATACAAGAGTAAACGGATGCTTGTTTACAGCAAACTACTTCAAAAGATTAAACTACACATTCAGAAAACTAAGCAATTTATCAGTCAAGGGTTCAGTAGCAGTAACTCATCCCTTTGTAAACTGATGGAACTAAGGTAAACCAGAGAACAGATCGTGGATCTGGGAGCCAAGCAGTAAATGTCAGTGCTCACTACAACCTTGGATCGTTCTTCACACCAAAATAACAAAGGACAGGAAATGGAACGGTAGATAAGAAATGGAACAACGAAATAAGAAATAGAACAACAAATCTGAAATAGAACAGCAAATAGGAAACTGTAATAGCAACTAAGTCTAGCAAGCAGTAACACCTTAGTCTACAAGATCAAATGCATGAATCGTGATCTATAGGAATCAAATGGCAATCCTTCACTCTTAAGGATGAATTGAACAACACATCAAAATGGAATAGCTCTGATTAATGATGAATTATAGAACAGCACTTCAAAATCATATATGCACACAACACACCTTAATAGTAACCCGATCTCGGTAAACCAATTATCACTCTCAGCTATAAAAGATTACGACTATGTTTCAAAATGGAACAGCAATGTCTATAGATCCAACAATCACAAAGAACATAATGGCTAAGATGAATTCCATAATAAGTGCATAGCACAAAGGCTCTGTAATTGAACAACAACAATATTTCGTAAAGACTGATGGTATTATATCAACACTTAGAAGAACAGTGATACGTTGCAGAGTCAATACAATAGTTCTATCTCAATAAAGTAAACATAACAGAGCATGTGATGTAAACTAACAAAACACATCAGATTACCAAATAAGGTTGATAAGAAAACCATGCATAAACCAAACGTAATAGTACAGGAGTAAGTGTCCTCCAGGGCCGGGCCCTTAGCCTCCAGGGGTACACCGCTTGAAGTTATTCTAGAATCAGGGATGAAATAGCAACCGAGTTTGTATTAATGCATAAAATGGAATTACAGTAGATCAGTTCTCAACGAGACTCAATGATCAAAGTTTCAATCTTCAGAGAAATTGCATAAAACATAAATATTTGACTCCCTCGAGCTAACAGTGCTGCCCCTTTTATAATGATGAAGGCGGAGATGTCTAGGTGCAAAAATTGTTAAAGCAGCGATCCCTCGGGATCAAAGGATCCTGAGGGATTCGCCGAACTGTTAGCTCTCAGTTATCTCTTTTCCTTCTTGCGCCGAGCCGACATCTCCACTTCCTTTCAAGGGTTGATTCGCTTTGATCTGTTTTGCCTTGTTTGCATACGGTTCCTCGTCAAAGGGACAGCAGTTAACCCGACCTTGTTCTTTCCTTCAGCACGACAGTATTTTGTTTTCCCTTCTTTCTGCATAAGAAAATGAAAATTGTCAGTGTTTCCACTTTGCACATTAATCTCATAGGTTTCACTACAATTTCTTATCATTTTCCTAGTTCATGATGCAAAAGGTTTGTAAGTTCTAATGAAAAGATGCTGAAATAATTACCAAAAACATACCTTCTTTAGTACTCCACACACCCCCCTGCTTACCCTTTTTCATTCCCTCATGAAAACATTGTAGCTGACATGTAAGGCAGTGAGAGAGTAGGCTGGAGATGGAATCTCATGTGGAGGTCTACAGCCATGATGCATAACTAGGTGTTCAAAGAAATGGCCTGTCTGACCCTCAGGCATCTCATACAGGGCTTGGTACCCAGGTGCAGGGTGCCAAATAATTGGACTCCGGAACCTATATCCTAACCAAGATGGCCCTGCCCTCAAAATGACTTCGCCATAGAGGTGCAAGCGGTCGGCGGCTAACTTAAAATTTTCATACTTAAATGGCTCCCTGAGTTGGATATTCGGATTAGAGATCTGATATCGAAATTTAGCCGCATCAATGGCAAGGACTTTAATAGTGAAAAAGTATTATATTCCTTGCTGATTGATTTCTGTGTGAATGGGTCCTAATGCTTCAATTACACCTGGAGTCTTCATGAGGTTCCTATGTTCTCTCCACAACTGTACTGGATTCCTAGGCTCAGCTCTTACCCACAAATCTAATCCGTTTTCTTGCCTTTGGAAAGCGTTATAGGCTTTAAGCCATTTAATTTGATTAACCCCAAATGAAATAAATGCCTGCAATTGGATATCCCCAACAAAAGGCCCAGGGTTCAGCTCGGTCTCCTAGTCTAATACAAGGTTATGTAAGTAAAACTCACACAGTAGTCTTTGAACTTTTACCCCGTAGTGCTTACAACAGTTTATAAAATCATCAAGGGTATTAATTTGTATGGGATCACCTGCTTTAACAGCCTTTATTTTCAATTGCAAATATCGTTCCATTAAAAACAAGGCATAATTCTTATCAGGGGCTCTACATGCTAGGACGTCATTGTACAAAGAACATAAGGTATCCATCTTCTTGATAACTATATCTAATGTATGGGTTACCTTCACGACTTTTTCTTCTTCCCTTCGCCACCCTTCAAAGGCCTGGCTTTCGGATAGATTGACATTCCTAAGCTGTTGCTGTAGCTCTTCATACCTTTCCTGAGGGACTGTTTGCTCTCTGAGGCTTTCTGTTGCTTGCTGAGCTTGCGTCAAACCCTCCCGTAGGGTTTTTGTTCTCGGATATTTTTCCCATGCGGCGGTGGAGACCGGGAGTTTTACCTGAATTTTCCTATTGCGCTATTTTGCATTCATGACCCTTATCACTCCCGAGGGTGGTACCACTGTCTAAATTTCCTTATCGTAGGTCAATCTATCATCCATCTCTATCTTAACATGGATATCAGGTGAATGTTGTTCCTTTTTAATTTGAACAACAGGCTGCTTCTCAACAACATTTGGAACAGCATCCTGTTTTTCAACAGGGTTTTGAATAGCAGGGTGGACTCTAGTCCTCTGTTCCTTTGTCTTGAGGGGTTTTGCTGGATCGATTGCATGTTTACTCCTTTTTACCCTTTTCCTTTCTTTCAAAATCCCGATTTTCTGTCGAAGCTGGACTATTACATTCAGTAGTCGTTGTTATTCTTTCCGTAATTTCTTAATTTCCTCAATTTCCTTATAAGGAACAACAGACTGTTCACTGTGGCCTGGACTATGATAAATTCCCTAATTTTGTTTCTGGGGTGCTTCTTTGTTGCTCTGCTCTAGCTGCTCTGGGGCAAGAACCCTAGCTGGTTCTGTTATTTCTTGGGTGACTTCCTTTTCTGCCCCCCCTGCCTCCTGAGTTTCTTCTGGTGTCGACTGGCTAGGAACGGATTGTTCCTATTCTACATCTCCTGTCATGTTTTCATCATGAACAGGCTAACTCTCCTCTTCTACTTCCTTTACATGTGATTCTTCAAGTGCATTTCCCTCCTGAGCGGAGTGTTCTTTTGGTTCTTCTTCAGCATGGAGGTTTGATGGGCTGGAAGATTGGCCATATTTGCCCATATTGGCAAAAACTTTGGCCTATTCATCTTCTCTCATTGGATCCTGCACTGGGCTATCTTCCTGTTGTCTCGTTTCCTCCTCCTGCTCAGATTGCTCAGTTTCTCCCTCATGCTCTCCTTCCTCGTTTTCCTGCATTTCTTTCTCATTGTTTTCTCCTTCTAATCGTGGGGGTTGCTCATCCCCTGTATCTTCTATCTCTACTGGTTGGCTGGTATTTCCTTGGGGCTTCTCCAGCCTCCCTCATAATCGTGCTAGTTGGGCTGATTTCCTTCGTTTTTCTGGATGCTCAGGTGTACTGGTGGCATGTTTACGTTTTGGGGATGGTGTGGTCAATCTTCCATCAATTATGGCAATTAGCTCTTCCCAGCTGCTCTGCTGCTGGGTAAGGCTATGGCTGACTATTAACCATATCAACCCATGATGACTAACAACTGATTCTACATGCTGTGCCTTTTTCATGCTTCGTGCAACATCATGCAGTAATGAATTCAAGAATGCAGGTAAATTTACAGAGCATTTTTGTTTTAACACAGCTAAAAGTTTAAGGTGCCGTGGTCTTACCACGTCTTTTCTTCCTTCACAGGTGATGTAGCTTTGAATGGTCCTTGCCAATTCTGCCCACGGTTCTCCTAATGCTGCTGGCAGAACCCCCTTTCCTCTAATTGTCAGGCTCTGGCCTTCGTCCTAGAAGGTTTCTATAAGCTTGGCAATTTCTCCTTCTTTAGCGTCCATACAGGCCTAGTGGCTGGCAGCCCCGAGACCTCTGCGATTATGTCATCGGTGACTGCTATGTGTCTCCCCCTCACTGTGGAGTGATCCTCTTGCAAGTTCTGCAAGAATTCAATTGCTACAGTCTCGTTGGATTCCTGTAAGCGATTGAAATAAGTTAGCCACCCAGCTCTTGCCAGGATTTCCCATGCAGCATTAGAGACTGTTAACACCAGTGGTTCTCTCCGAATCGATCTCCCTCCCATGTTTATGGTTTTGCTGTGAAATCTCAGAATTTTGACAATGGAACGGTAGCTGTTCACACTGTTAGAAACACAGAGACGCTGACAGACACGAGAATTGCTGAAAATCTAATGCTGCGGAATATACTATGGAAATGGCTTAGGAACAGCAAGTCATGAAAAAAATAAAAAATAGTATACCGTTGAGCCATGCTATTCCCAAGTACACAGTTTCCCGAATAGCGATCTGACACGTCATCGAAGGAATGATGAGGTTAACCTCCCCCCTTGCAATGTGATAGGCCCTCCCGGCCATCAAATAAAGGAGTGGCGTGCCGGTCTGTTCTGAAGCAGAGTCATAAAAGAACAGTGTATGGTAATATGCCATGTTTAAAAAGGTAGCAGATTACCGAAATCGAGGTGTCAAGTTGGATCGCTTAATATGTAAGAGACTGCTGTGATATGATGCAAGGCTGGGAGGATAGGACATCTGCGGTACATACCGAGTCTCATGCAGTCATTGTCAGCTGCTCTGTCATGATTGGTGATAATAGATTTCATGCGTTGTATGGTTCAGAAAATAATATGCATTCGTCTTCTATGATTGATTACTAAGGTATAAGAAATAGAAGGGTGCTAATAACTACCTATTGGTGTAAATAATGTGACTTCAATACCATTAACAATGCTCTGCTGCCGACAGGTGTCCATAACCTTGGCAGAGTTGTTTATTTCACCCATGGAACCATGATCCTTTGTGTATGCTTAGGAAGTGTTGTGTGATGTCAAAATGTAGGCCATTATGCTGGCTTGGTGACCAGTTAGCCATAATGCCATTCATGAGGAAGGAGCGAAAGGTGGGCAGGCCGGCTCATGATGAGACCTCCTATTCCAAGGGTTCTTTATTTGATATACCTTTTGGACCATATCCCTGGTGTGGTGGCCATAGTGGGAATGCCACTTCACTTTCTTCCTCATGATCATGGTAGGCTGGCTCTTGGTGAGACCCCCTATCCTGCATTTGACAACTTTATATAAACAAGTCAGTTTGCTCTTTTTTCTTTTCTTTTTTTCTTTTTCATAAAGTACTATCCCATTTATACACAAAGGGTGGTTCAACACTCCTTAAGAGTGGGAATGGTGGAAGAAGTCTTAACATCTCAATAGGAAGATATAAACCCTTTGCTCTTATTCTAAGTAATGATCAAAGAGGATTTAAAAGGAACCAACATGATAAATATAACCAATCAGAACAGAGTTAGTGGAGCAATGACAACAAAATATAATGGGTAAGTGTGTCCTTCCCTTTGTCCTTTTATCAATTCAGAGCAATTTCTTATAAAAATAACGATTTTATAATTCACCTGATTCCAGTATGTTGTGATTTTGTTTCCATTGCATAAGTGCATAGTTGTATTCCAAAAGACTTGAAAGAACAAGAACAGTAAGCATCCTTAATTTAAAACAGCAAGGGGAACAAGCATAAGTAAAAGGAATACGAGGATGTTACTACTTCAAAGAGGAAGGGCAAAAGAATACAAGTGGTGTTCCTTTTAGAAAAAGGAACAACAAAGATCAGAAATGTTGTTCCTTTGGAAAAGGAACAACAAAACACACAAATGCCATTCCTTTGGAAAAGGAACAACAAAGATCGAAAATGTTGTTCCTTTGGAAAAGGAACAGCAAGACACGGAAGTGCCATTCCTTTGGAAAAGGAATAACAAAAATCGAAAATGTTATTCCTTTGGAAAAGGAACAGCAAGACACACCAATGTCGTTCCTTCGGAAAAGGAACAGAAAAAATCGAAAATGTTGTTCCTTTGGAAAAGGAACATCAAAACACACAAATGTCATTCCTTCGGAAAAGGAACATCAAAAATCGAAAATGTTGTTCCTTTGGAAAAGGAACAGCAAGGCACACAAATGTCGTTCCTTTAGAAAAGGAACAGCAAAAACCAAAAGTGTGGTTCCTTTGGAAAAGGAATAGCAGAAAGCAAAAATAAAGAAAAAGAACAAAATTAAAGCAGAATGACGGCCGATCCAATAGGTGTTGTTCTTTTGAAAAAGGAACAGTAGAACGAAAAATGTTGTCCCTTTGAGAAAAGGAACAGCAAAAATAATAACATTGCTGCTGGTTCGAAAAGTAACGACAAAGCATTTGATTCAAAAATATGTACATAACAAAAGAAATTATGTACAAATTGTGAAAAGAGATAAATTACTTAATGAATCCCAGGTGAGGAAGACTTCTCTCCCTCCCCCAAAATTTTCATATCAGAGTCTTGGCGTAGCTGCTGGCAGAAGGACTCCCGAGTGAGTGGTTTGCGATAAAGGCGAACTCAGTGGCCATTTGCCTTGAAGGCATATCCAGAACCGTCAATAGTCATTAGAGTAAGAGTACCATTGTCATGTACCTTGTGGATTTCGTATGGTCCCAACCAACGAGTCTGGAGTTTCTCGGGAAAGTCCTGAAGCCTAGAATCGTACAAAAGTGCCCAGTCTCCTTCGTGGAAGACTTTATTTTTAATCAGAGCATCATGACATTTAGCTCGCTGCTGTTGGATAAGTGCAGTATTTTGGAGTGCAGAGAGCCTGATTTCATCAAGCTCATTGATCTGCTGCAATCGATTAATCTGTGCCTCTGTTAAATCTAAACCAACTTCCTGTGCTGTTCGCAGTGTTTGGATTTCGAATTCTATGGGAAAATGGGTTGCTTGCCAAACACTAATTGATAAGGTGAGTAACCAGTGGTACTTCTCCATGTTGTTCTGTAAGCCCATAGTGCCTCTGGTAGTCTGGCAACCCAATCACGTCTATGTGACGCGATTGTTTTTGTTAGGATTGCTTCTATTATTTTATTGTTGCTCTCTACTTGACTATTTGCCTATGGGTTGTATGGAGTAGTGATTTTGTGCTGGACATGATAGTTTTTGAGTGTTGCAGCTATTTTGTTCCCAGCAAACTGTGGTCCACTGTCTGTAATTATATCTCTTGGAAGGCCATAACGCACAAATATATGGAACAAGAACTGTATGACAGAATCTTCTGTAGCTCTCGGCAACGCCTCAGCCTCAACCCATTTGGTGACATACTCTGTTGCCACCAAAATATATGTTTTCTGGTTTGAGGGTGGGTTAATTGGTCACACGAAATGAAGGGCCCATTGTTCGAATGGTTCAATGACTAACTGTGGATTCAAGGGCATCTCATCGGATTGACCAGGGCGTCGTACTCTCTGGCAACTATCACAAGCTTGGACAAATTTCTTTGCATATTTGAAAATTGTAGGCCAATAATACCCTGTTTGCAGGACCTTATGTCCAGTTCTGCGATCGGCAAAATGTCTGCCACATGGTCCGTCATGGCAGGCTTTTAAAATGTTGAAGATTTCATCCTCTCGAACGCATCTTCTGATATGCATGTCTGCCCCTGTGTGGAACAGGTAGCCTCCAACCCATGAGAATCGAGCACTCTTCTGAACAATCTGTTTCCGCTCATTAGGGGTTAGATGTTTCGGTAGTTTACCTACTGCTAGGTAATTGGAAACATCAGCATACCAGGGTGTTTGAATAGCAACAGTAAATAGATGCTCATCCGGAAATTGATCTTCAACTGCTACTGTATCGATTGGATTGGGCATTCTTGAGAGAAAATCGGCTACAGGGTTTTCTTTTCCAGGTCGATCCTTGATTGTAATATCAAATTCCTGCAATAAAATCAGCCATCTAGTTATTCTGCCATTTGTGATAGGCTTGTTTGCTAAATATTTGATGGCAGAATGATCTGTATACAAGATAACAGGGTATCCAGTAATGTAATGTCTAAATTTATTGACAGCATGTATTACAGCTAAAAATTCTTTCTCAGTAATAGTGTAATTTAATTTAGCAGGGGATAAATTTTTGCTAATATAATAAATTGCATATGGTTTTTTATCCTCTTCCTGCCCAAGGACTGCTCCAATGGTTGTATCTAAGGCATCAGATGATATCTGAAATGGAAAATCCCAATTTGGTCCTCGAAGGACTGGGGCTATGGACACAAGCTTCTTTAGATCCTGGAAAGCACGTTCACATTTTTCTGTCCAAAGAAAATCAATGTTACCAGTTAGTGCATACAGAGGTGCAACAATATGCGAAAAATGTTCTATAAACCTCCTATAATAACCAGAAAATCCAAGAAAACTGTGTACCTCCGTTTGAGTGGTAGGAGTGGGAATAAGAAAAATTATTTGGATTTTGGCTGGGTCTACCTGAATGCCAGCTGCTGAAATATAGTGTCCGAGAATAAGTCCTTCAGTCATCATCATATAGCATTTTTCATGGCTTAAACAAAGCCTGGTAGCAATGCAGCGTTGTAGGACTTTTTCTAGTGTATCCAATGCTGGATCGAAATTGTCTCCATATGGTGTAAAGTCATCCATGTATACTTCAAGTCATTCATTTATTAAGTCTGCAAAAATGTTGAGGATAGCCCTTTGGAATGTGGCAGGATCATTGCATAAGCCAAAAGGTAGAACTCTGTAGGCAAATGTTCCCCAAGGACAAGTAAAAGTGGTTTTGTCTTGGTCTTCAGGGGCAATCTGGATCTGATTGTATCCACTGAAGCCATCCAGGAAGGAAAAGAATTTCTTTCCTGCCAAAGTGTGTAATACTTGGTCGATGAATGGGAGAGGGAAGTGGTCTTTTTGTGTTGCTTTATTTAGTTCTCTGTAGTCCACACAAATTCTCCATTTCCCATTCTTTTTTGGTACCACCACAAGCGAAGAGACCCATTTACTATCGGAGATAGGATAGATGAAGTTGACATCTAAAAGTTTTTGAAGTTCATCTTTTACCACATCTTTTAGATGAGGATTAAGTCTCCTCTAAGGCTGGCGAACAGGTCTCGCATCTTTTTCTATGTAAATGTGGTGGGTACATAATTGAGGGTCAATTCCTTTCATATCAGGATAGTCCCATGCAAATGCTTCTTTATATTTCCTCAATAGATGGATGAGCTTCGTTTCTTGTTTGGAGGTGAGGTTGGCATTAATGTTTAAGGTTTTTCCTGGTTCGATTTCCACAATTTTACTATTTGCAACAGAGGTAACAGGTATCGTTTGATCATGTGTATCTTTAAGAGGATCTTCTTCTAATTCGTTATCGAATGCTGCCTCTATCATGTGACACTGTGTGTGGGTTCTGGATTCAGTTTGACTAATAAATTTATTAATGGCATCGTCCTCTATTCGATCTTTAAAATCAAGTGCCTCTTGTATAGTTAATGGAGATCTAATGTTGTCAGTAAGGTATGATACAGGGTGCTTATTAGTTTTGATCATTGTGACACTTGGCTGTGCTTGAGGATATAAGGCTAAGTTCTTGATATTTGCTCCCCTTGTTATGGTCATATTGCCTTCTCCGCAGCTAATATAGGCATCAGCAGTTGCAAGCCAAGGTCTTCCTAAAATTAATGCGTGTCCATCGAGTCGACTTTTGGGATTTATTACCAGAAAATCAGTCGGATATTCCCAGGAGTCAATAGATACCATGACATCATGTAGTGTGCCCTCTAGCCTAACCACAGATCAGTCAGCCAGCTCTAACAAGGTAGAGGTGGGTTCTACAGATGTAATGCCTAGATTTTGGCAAGTAGTAGTTGTTAAGATGTTGATTGCAGCTCCTAGATCAACTAAGGCATTACGGAAGGTTTGACCATAAATTTGTACGGTGACTATTGGATTTCCTGGGTCTTCGTATTTAATGGGTGTTTCTTTTCCTGATAATAAGTTAGATAGAGTGCCAACTACTTGGACTCTTGGATTGTTTGCTGCATTCCTCCTTGGTTTCTTTACACACAATTCTTTGATAGTCTTTTCATATATCAGAATGTCTTGAATGGCTTGGAGGAATGGAATTTTTATGTACAAATTTTGTAATTCTCCCAGAATGTCAAAATCAGGATATTGTGTAGGTCGAGGTATGATTAATCATTCTGGGAATGGGGGAGAGGATGTGGTTGTTTGTTCACATCCTCTTCTTGTGACAGATGTTGTCTAGGTAACTGATTTTCAACATGGGTTGTCTTTTCTCCCTCAGTTTCAATAATACGCCCAGATCTTAACTGAAGATCATTACACTCCTTCAAACCAGCTCCTATTTTTGATGTTTCTATTATTTGGACAGATTGGACTGGTCTGTTATTTGGATTGGGGTTGGGTTGGGCTGGGAGTTGCGGTCTCAGATTAGACTGGGCATTTTATTGTAAGGCTGGCAGTGTAGGTTGAGGGAGCAACATGGTTCCTACTGGCTGATGCATCGGTCTTTTCTAGTTTGTCTGCCAGGCTGAACTTTGTGAAGTAGGCGGAGTCCATTGTGGTGGGTATGCGTTACTTTGCCAATGTGGTGGAGTATACGGAAAATTTGGCCAACCAGATGGGCTTACATGATTCAGCCATGGGGTTGATGAAGGAAACGACTGAGGTGACCAGTTTGGGGGCGAGGGTTGGGATTGACTTTGCCACATATTATATTGTTGAGCATTGTACTGCGGAGACTGAAAAGAAGAGGTGAGGTCCGAAAACATACCATATTGTCGCAGCTGCCACTGACGGCGCTGGTTGAGCAAATATACCGATTCTGGCTCTTCTTCTGCTTCCTTATATACTGCTTTTAATCCGGGAAGTGAGGGACAGCTTTTCGTAAGGTGATCTTTTGTGCAAATGGCACATGTTCGGACTACATCTAGTGGACACTCCTTATGGCTATGTTTCTTCCTGCATCGGGGACAGAAGATTGCCAAATTCTGTTCTACCTCCATTTGCTTCTGCTTGGCCTGCATAACATCAAGTTGTGTAGTTAGCGTCCCTAGTATATCAGTTTTAAAATTTTCCAATAGATTTTCAATTTCTGCACGTGTTACTCCTTCTGTCGAAATTTTATTATCTCTTACAAACCAATCATGTTCTGCCGGTTTCAGTCTTGTGCTACCTCTCGAACTCCTGATACATAAGTCAATAATGTCAGCAAAATTTTCCTAATAAATATCTCCTTTTCCCATAATATTTAATGTTTCAATCCATTGTTCCTTCATGCCCCTAATTAATGCTATTTTTAACACATTATCAGGTAAAGGTAGTGATGCATAAGGAGATCTTTGAAGATTATACTGAAAACGTTCCACATACTCCTCTAATGTTTCATTTGGTCTAGCTACCATCTGGAATATTTCATCCTTCAGTTCTCTAGACCTGCAATAGTCATGATATTTCTTTAGAAAAGATTCTTTCATTTGATCCCAGTTATTTATAACCCGGCCACCTAATCCCATAAACCATCTTAAGGTAGCCCCTTTTAATGTAGAGGGAAATAATTTTAGTTTCTGGGGGTCGGTGGTGTAATCATATCCCCTACACAGCACATCGAACTCAAATAGAAATGCATCCAGATCTTCTGATGTAAGACCGTGGAATGTAGGGATATGTTGAAGAGGGATTGTTTTCATGGGCGCATTTGCTGTAGTATCCACTATGGGATATTGCAATGTAAAGGTTTGGGTGTTTGGCTGATTTTGAGCCATTTGGTCGAATATATGCCAATAACCTTCTGGGATATCTAGGAGGGTATTCCTAGGTTGAGAAGGAATGAATTTGACAGGAATGGTTTTAATAACACTTCCTCTGTCTGGGATAATGAGAGTGCCTAATGTCTGAGGAGATTGAGTTTCTTCAACAATGATTTTGGCAGCACTTCCCTTGTCTGGGCTCTTTAATGGCTGAGCTGTCCCAAGAGGAGACCTTGGTTCCGCAGTTTCCCCTGTTTCTCCTCCTCCTTCACAAAGATTGCTGAAATTCCCTTCTTGCAATAGTTCTGGAGTAGAATTTTTAATTTCTTGAAAGTCCTGCTCTTCAGTTTGACTATGCACCTCAGCAAAGGCTACAGATGATAATCTTGTGGCCTGAAGGAAACTAGTAGGTTGTCTAGAAATAACTTTTCTGGGTCCTACTGAAGGCTGAGATTTTGCTTTCTTGAAGATTTCGTCTATGAAGGTTGATCGGCCAAGGGTCACCAGCCCCTTAGCTTTTTCTGGCTTAGGTAGAGGTTTGGAATTCTTTTCTAGCGTTTTCTACTTAGTCATGCACACAAATCAACTGCTAGATTCTACCCAATCAAAACAGCAGCAAATCTGTAGGAAAGCGGGGAAGGGAGCAGGGCTGTTACATGCTCCACATGTAGGTTCTTACCTTTCATTTTTAAAACCCAATTCTTCCCTAACAGGTTCTTACACTACTCTGGAAAAAACAAATGGCTACACTCTTTCCTCGGCAACAGCGCTAAAATGTGGAGCTATAAAAAGGGTCTCTTTCACCTCTAATTACCTCACATTAATTGTCAATCGAAGAACGTTTTGTTAGTTCAAAGAGTGTCTCAGTCTGAGGCTATCATTTGCCAGAGTAATGCTAATAGTACAATGTTCAGAAATACAAGAGTAAACAGATGCTTGTTTACAGCTAACTACTTCAAAAGATTAAACTACACATTCAAAAAACTAAGCAATTTATCAGTCAAGGGTTCAGTAGCAGTAACTCATCCCTTTGTAAACTTATGGAACTAAGGTAAACCACAGAACAGATCGTGGATCTGGGAGCCAGGCAGTAAATTTCAGTGCTCACTACAGCCCTGGATTGTTCTTCACACCAAAATAACAAAAGACAGGAAATGGAATGGCAGATAAGAAATGGAACAGTGAAATGAGAAATAGAACAACAAATCTGAAATAGAACAGCAAACACGAAAGTGTAACAGCAACTAAGTCTAGCAAGCAGTAACACCTTAGTCTACAAGATCAAATGCATGGATCGTGATCTACAGGAATCAAATGGCAATCCTTCACTCTTAAGGACGAATTGAACAACACACCAAAATGGAACAGCTCTGATTAATGATGAATTATAGAACAGCACTTCAAAATCATATATGCACATGGCACACCTTAATAGTAACCCGATCTCGGTAAACCAATTGTCACTCTCAGCTATAAAAGATTACGACTGTGTTTCAAAATGGAACAGCAATGTCTATAGATCCAACAATCGCAAAGAACATAATCGCTAAGATGAATTCCGTAATAAGTGCACAGCATAGAGGCTCTGTAATTGAACAACAACAATATTCCGTAAATACTGACGGTATTATATCAACACTTAGAAGAACAGTGATACGTTGTAGAGTCAATGCAATAGTTCTGTCTCAGTAAAGTAAATATAACAGAGCATGTGATGTAAACTAACAAAACACATCAGATTACCAAATAATGCTGATAAGCAAACCACGCATAAACCAAACATAATAATACATGAGCAAGTGTCCTCCAGGGCCAAGCCCTTAGCCTCCAGGGGTACACGGCTTGAAGTTATTCCAGACTCAGGGATGAAATAGCAACCGAGTTTGTATTAATGCATAAAATGGAATTACAGTAAGTCAGTTCTCAACGAGACTCGATGATCAAAGTTTCAATCTTCAGAGAAATTACATAAAACATAAGGATTCGACTCCCTCGAGCTAATAGTGTTGCCTCTTTTATAATGATGAAGGCAGAGATGTCTAGGTGCAAAAATAGTTAAAGCAGCGATCCCTCAGGATCAAAGGATCCTGAGGGATTCGCCGAACCGTTAGTTCTCAGTTATCTCTTTTCCTTCTTGCACCGAGCCAATATCTCCACTTCCTTTCCAGGGCTGATTCACTTTGATCTATTTTTCCTTGTTTGCATACAGTTCCCAGTCAAAGGGACAGTGGTTAACCTGGCCTTGTTCTTTCCTTCAGCATTGCAGTCTTTTGTTTTCCCTTCTTTCTGCATAAGAAAATGACAATTGTTAGTGTTTCCGCTTTGCACATTAATCTCACAAGTTTCATTACAATTTCTTATCATTTTCCTAGTTCATGATGCAAAAGGTTTGTATGTTCTAATGAAAAGATGCTGAAATAATTACCAGAAACATACCTTCTTTAGCACTCCACAGTTGGTTCCAAATGGATCTACAAAGTGAAGCATGCAATTAATGGGAGCATCAAGAAGTACAAGGGCAAAATTGTGGCCAAAGTATTTTCTTAGGTAGAGGGAGTTGACTATGAGGAAACATTTTCCCCTATGGAAAGGTTTTCCTCCATCAAATCAATTATTGCATTACTTATGAAGATGGGTTGGAAGATCCACTAGATGGATGTGAAGAATGTCTTTCTCAATGGTGTTGTTGAGGAAGAAATTTACATAAAGTATCTAGAAGAATTTGAGACATATGGTTGGGATTCAATTGTGGATAGACTTGGGAGAGAATTTTATGGTCTCAAAGAGTATCCTCGACCATGGTACACTTAGATTGACAGTTATCTCAGTGGATTGGGCTTCACCAAAAGTGAAGAATATACGAATCTCTATCACATTGTGGTAGATGATAAGTTGATCATTCTTTTTTTGTATGTTAATGATTTAATATTGATAGGTGATGAGTAGTTGATCTCATTTTGAAAAGATGATAATTGCAAGGGAATTTGAGATGAAATACATGGGATTAATATATTACATCCTCGAGATGGAAGTATGGCAAGGTGATGGTGAATTGTTTTTGTCTCATGGGAGGTATGCCTATAAAATACTTCATATATTTCACATGGAGAATTGAAAGCCTATAGACACACCTATACCTAAAAATTGGAGGAAGGAGAAAGCCACTTCGTATGAAGAGGTTGATGTTACCATTACAGGAGGCTTATGTGGTCTTTGATGTATCTTATGAACACAAGACCCAACATGTGCTATGCAATAAACCAACTTAGTCAAGCTATGGTGAGGCCTATGAAGTTGTATTAGAAGGAACCAAAGCATGTGTTATGGTACCTAGAAGGCACTACTGAGTATGGATTATAGTATGGGAGGATAGAGGGAGTGAACCTACAAGGCTTCACCAATGCATATTGAGTAGGGAGTCCATCATACAAGAAAATTATTTCAGGTGTTATCTTCAGTGTTGGGTCCACAATTATTTCCTTTCATAGTAGGAAATAGAGGTATGTGGCACTCAACTCAGAAGAGGATGAATACATGGTTGTAAGTGAAGCAACATGTGAGGCAATATGGATGAGGAAAATACTCGTGGGAATTTTCACTCAGGTGATGGATCTGACAATGATATATTGTGATAATCATAGTTGTATTATGCTCTCTAAGAATCCAGTATTTCATGATAGGTCTAAGCATATTCATACTTGGTATCATCATTTGTGAGATTGTGTGTAGAGGAGAATTATGTTGCTACAGTACATTCCAACTGAGGATCAAGATGTTGACATGTTAACAAAGGCATTGTCAAGAGGTAAATTAAAATTTCATAAGTGAAGGATAGGGGTGGTGGAAAACCATTTCTTGCTAAGAGGGAGTGTTAGAAAATGTAGCAAGAAAGGCTTAATTTGACTTTAGCCTTAGTCAATTTGAGTAAATTGAATTTCCACATAAATAGGACAACTTGTAGGTAGTTAAATAGTATGAAATTTCCCTTATCACTCAATTAGATCAGAAAATTTTAGTTAGTGGGCTTGGAGTTTATTCATGCATGTGTTGATTGCTAAATTTTAGCAATCTAGTTAAGTTATTTTTAGTTGTACTTAGTTAACTGACCTTTAACAATTAATAGAGTTAGTTGAAGGTTAGTTGAGCAGTGAGACAACTGTAGAACTTAGAAATTTGTTAGCTAACTCATCAATCAGACCAAAATATCCCAGACATGAATGGAATTTGAATTTCTTAGCTGGAGTGGAGGGGACAAAGGCTAGTATAAAATTAATTGTATACTAGTTGAGTGTACAGTTTTTACATGCAGTGAGGAGATCAATTCCTTAGGAATTGTGCAAGGAAATAGGGACTTCCTTATTGTTTGGGAGCTCTAATTATCTTAGAATTGCACAAAGAAATATAAGGCTAGAGGAGGTAGAAATTGGCTAAGTGTTGGCGAGAGCTACTCATTCAGTAGAGAGAACAATTTTTCTCTTAAAAGTGGTGCTCAAAGTTGGAGCAAGCAATTGTAATAGTTTCTATATTCTATTGATTAATGGAAATAGGCTTTAGGGGTTTTTCCCAATTTGGTTCCCCTAGAAATCGATGTGTACTTCTAATTTTCCTAGTTGCATGTCTATGCATGTTGTTCTAAACTGTGATTTTCATTTCGCAGATTAGTAGAGTAGAATTTGTGTCTTCTTATTTCAGTGTGATTTCTTGTGTAGTTGCAATTTCTATGAAATTTCTACATATTTAAGGTGGATATTGAAATATTTTATTTAGAATCAACACTAAACTTTCTTTTCATGAGTACGATTTTCAATACCATTTATCATCTTCAACTAAGTACAAAAGATACATACACATATTCTTCATATGAGGTTGTAAAAATAGAATATATATATATATATATATATATATATATATATAGATAGATAGATATATAGATATAGATATAAAGAGAGAGAGAGAGAGAGAGAGAGAGAGAGAGAGAGAGAGAGAGAGTTGACATTGAGATATTTACTAAACAATCTAATATACAAACCTCTTTTAAAGTAAAAAGAGATTTTATCCCTCTGGATGCTTGGGAGATCCAGATTTAAGATAGATGATTCACTAGTTTAAAAATAAAAATAAAAAATAATCCAATATTTGAGCTAATAATTTTTAAATAAAATACAATAGCATAATTATAATGTTTGACAAATAATATAAACGTGGTGTGCATTTCTATAATATAAACCAAAATATAAATATAAATACTGGATCATAGGACATGGAACCAAAAATCAACTCATAATTATGGTAAACCAATAAATCCATCATAATGCCTACAACTAAACATGGCATAGGTGAATATCTCCATTTAAAAGGTATCATATTATGAGACAAAGAAATGGCATAATACAATACAACATGAAATGCCACGTCTAAATTCGTGAAGTTTGGTGGCATTAAACATAACATGTTATCGTCAATCTAGTCAATGTATGGCCCTATAATTCAAAAATTGTAAAATGGTATACTGAATCATTATCAAATATCCAAAACAATGTTTAACAAGTGGGAATAAAAATGAGGATTACTGAAGTTCACTAGCATCATGTGTAAAGTGGAAACAATCCCAAAATGTGTTAGTACCATCTGAAAAATTTCACACAATTTTGTCTTGTAATTGTTGGAAAAAACTTATATGGTTTTGCAACTACGACATTAGTTTGCATTATCAGCTCTTGAACCACGGTATTGGATTTTTTTATTCTAATCAAAGATACCTTTCATTTCAATTTTCTTTAGATTGGAATTAGGTTCTTGATCTTTTATGGCTAGATTTACACTCATTATGCAAAAATATGTTTGGAGTTTACACCAACCTTTCCAATAATGGCACTAGAGAGAAGCATTGTCACTTATTTTTGTTGTTGTTGAGAAACCAAATGAAGTTTCTACTGCCATTCTAGGTGGTGTAGCATCATGCTACACAAGTATACCTCTAGGCATGCAATGGAATCTAGGGTTCGAAGGGCTTCAAAAATGCTACCTTATTTGCAGAGGGAACTAATGCGAGTCATTTAAGTGAAGATATCAGGCATGCAACCCATCGCCAATATCTCATCCAACATGCAAGAAGTTCCCCATCGAATAATAACCATTGATGACAGTAGTGTAAGCGATGATGTCTCATGTGGAGCATCACTCTAGGTAAACCATTCTTTTATGTCTCAATGAAGCTGAATAGATTTTAGAAGAAGAAAATTTGTTTTGTAGAAATTAGAAATTAGGATAATTTACGATAAGACCAGGTGTCTTAGTTCTAGAACATTTAGTTGTTAGGATATTTTCCCAAATGAACCTATGTAAAAATAATAAGTGTTAGGTTAACTTTTAGGTAGTTTCAAAATGTTGGATAGTTGTCCAAATCCTTTTTTCCTGTAAATATATTTTCCTGATAATTGTTAGTGTACATAAGGTTTTTGGGTAGGAAAATGGCATAGCTCCTTAGTGCACTTTCTAGGAAATAATTCAGATAGGAAGTTTGTAACTTTCGTGTACATACTTCTTTGGATAAATAAAATCTACCTTCTAAGGGCATGTTATCGAGTGGATTGGGATTTTCTACATTAAGTTGTACACATAATTGGATTTCCACACCGACATGTAAAGTGGATCATGGCATGTGTAACCTCAGTCTCAATGATAATTTTAATTAATGGTCTTCCTACCGAATTCTTCTTTCCTTCAAGAGGATTGAGACAAGGTTGTGCTCTGTCTCTACTTCTTTTTATTCTGGTCATGGACTCCCTTAGTCATAGCATCTCCACTACTAAAACAAATGGTGTCATCTCTAGACTCTCGGTCACTTGTTATTCAGCTATTACCCACCTTTTCTTCATAAATGATGTCCTTGGCTTCGGTGCCGATCACTATTCGGAGTGAGAGGCTAGATTTTTTCAGATTCTTTCCACCTTTGGTAGGGCCATAAGGCTTACTATTAACAGGGATAAATTAGCCCTGATCTCTAAAGAGAAGGACGCAATGGTATGTCAACAAATAACATCTCTATTTGGAATCAAATCCTCCTTTTTATCTACAGGATTTTTGTATTTGGGTTTTCTGCTTAAGCCCACTAATTACCACATTGTTGATTGGGAGTGGCTTGTCCATAAATAAAAAAACATTATCTTGCTGGGACCATAAATGGTTGTCTCTGGGTGGTAAGGTAATCTTGATAAAGATGGTTCTTGAAGGCATATCATTTTATTGGAATCATTTATTCTTACTCCCCACAACGATCACTCATAAAATTGAAACCATTATTACTAAATTTATGTGGTTTAAAACCAATCAAGGAAATAAAGTCCACCTCATCAAGCTGGTCTCCCTCTCCCATCCTACCAATTCGAGTGGTTGGGGTATAAGAGACACTAAACTATTTAACTTGGCTCTCCTCTCTCGTAATCTTTGGAGGTTCTTCAATGTCTTGATCTTATGGTGTGACATTCTGAAGGGTAAATGCGTTTTTCATTAGAGCTTGGAGGAATGGGTTGTTGATGGTGTGCACTCTACGAGCATAAAATCAACAATTTGGAGCAACCTTATGAATGCTAAATGTTGGCTATATGGTAACATGAGATGGGTAGTAGGTAATGGAGATAAAATAATGATTGGATTAGATTCTTTCAAGGGTATTGGTGGGGAGCACATACTTTCTCCTAAAATGATATTAGCGCGACATTGGTTGGGTTATTACTAGTTGTCGGATTTGAAAAATTCAATTCCTTTGGCTCGTGATGCTCTCTCCTAGCCTCATTCATGGGAATTGGGTCTTATATTGAATTTGAACCTGAGTGGGAGACATGCAGGCTCAAATTGGTTAAGGTTGACATTCATTTTAGTGACAGGTCGGATGTGCTCATTGGGTGGACGTGAAGTTGGAGGAAACGTTTCTGTGAAAGAATTTTATATATACATTGTTTCTTCTTCCATCTATATACCCTTCAATTGGTGGACCATTCCCATGTGGAAATTGGATGTACCTTTAAAGATTAATTGCTTCTCATGGATGACCCTTCACAACTAGATTTTGACTTGGGGGTACCTGATGAAAAGGGATTTCGAGGCCCGGGATGGTGCCATCTCTATCACTATGCTCCAGAAGATGCTTTCCACCCTTTTATTGAATACTCTTTTGTGAAGCCCATTTGGGTTCCCCTGGCATATTTGTTAAATATTTGGTTTGTTGGGGATTGGTCCTCCATTTTCAATTGCTTATTATATTGGCCTTATTGTCATAGGCCCTTTCGTGCTCTTCCCTTATATGTCTTTTTATGGATTTGGAGATCCCAGAAAGATTTCATTTTTGATGATTGGGTTCCATATTATCATTCCGTCAGTGTCAAGGTTGTGGGCTATTTCCTTGAGATCGACCCTTAGTTCTACAAACTTTCTCGTCACTAAGTCTAGCTCTAGGACTTGTGATTTTTTTCCAGATAGGTTATTTTGATGGAGCTTCTACTGATGACGACTATGGTTGTGGGGCAGTAATCAACGTTTCCCCCAACAAGACTTACCATTTCTTTTGGAATGGTGGAGTTGGTACAAGTTGTTGGGCATAGCTGGTGCCATTGTGGGGGTTATTGCAAAGCGTTAGTTGGCTGGCTATTGACTCCTTGAAGGTGGTTAGTGATTCATTATTTGTCATTGAGTGGATGCAGGGGTGAAATGTTCTCTAGCTTCCTCTGTTATCCTATTGGATGGATCATATCTACCTGCTTCATTCTTCATTCTGTGACATTTATTTTCTCCATATCTATTAGGAGCATAATATGGAAGCGTATGTTTTGCTAAAAGAGGAGTTTCCATTTTTACTGGAATAATGTTTTTTCTCCTTCTGATTGTTCAATCCATCTCATAATAGGGCTCTTTTGAGCTCTAAATACTGGATGTATGTTCCTTTGTTTATTTCTCATAATTTTGGCTTTCTGTAGGATGAATTTTCGAATGTTGTTGGCAATGTAGCAACATAGTATTTGATCTATAACATTATTGTTCTCAGAGGTGTTTTTTCCATGGTATCTTTATCCTCAAATCTAGAATATGTAATTTCTCTATATAATATGAAGAAGCTATGTTTTTTTTTTTTGTTGAAAAGAAATGAGAGGTTGAAAGCTTATGAGATTTTGCAATGTCTTGAGTATGTGTGTGCCTTATCCTTAATTTCTCTACATTCTAATTAAGTTGATTTGGGACTTAGTGTGAGGGCATGAAATTATCCTACATCTATGTATTAATTCTCTGTGTAGCCTGGAATTCTATAAAGGTGAGTCAATTATATTATATCTTGATGAGAAACCTCTGCAAATTCATTCATAAGGAACGTCATAATGGTATAATGTACAAGTTATTTAAATTGCGTTGGGCTATTCATGTGCCAATGGATCCATTTTAGGGGTAGTGACACGTAGAAGGGAGCGTTGGTTGGAGTCGACTCTATCATGGATGGAAACATAATGAGAGCACACTATTATAAAGTAGAAAGAGTGTGCACTTACCATGGATGGCATGTCCTAAAAAGAATATGTATGTCATAGACCGATAGACAAGAATGGGTGGTTCTCCTAGCATTCAGGCCAGAGAATTGTAATGATCACCTAGGTTAGAGTGATTTCACTTGAAGGGTGTTTTTATTATAGGTTTTCTGTGTGATGAAGGCCGAAAGAGATAAGTTGAGACCATTAGTAAATTGTCCCATAGAAGTCGGGGGTCGAAATTCTATAATTGATGAATTGACTAATGCGTTTGAGCAATCAAATGAGGCAATTTCAAACAATACCATACCAATTCCAGTCATTTTAATTAGCTTGAGGAGGAGTCATCCACATAAGAGGAGTTAGTCTTGACCACTTGATGGGAACCCATTTATGTAGGAGTGGACCTAGAGGCCATTGGATTTTGGCGACTCAACATTTTTTTTTAGTTTTGAACAAGCTGACTAGTCAAAGGTGTGTGAGGGTGGTTGGCTCTGACTCCTGACTAGATCGACATAACAATGGCGTTGGATGGTATGATTCAAGTGTTTAATTTAATTATTATTATTACTATCGAATTTTAAGGTCATGGCCAAGCCAAACACCAAATTGGTGTATGATACCCCCTTGTTTGTGGGACAAGGGACCCACCTCTGTGCAACGATTTGACTGCTAAGTCTACAAAGGCATACATACTATACCCCCCTATGGTTTTGAACCTGTCACCTCTTAGGAGGAAACACATACTCTTAATCATTAGGCCCGCTCAAGATATATATAAAAAACATTGAAAGCAAAGGAGAATTCATTATATTTTAGCTCTATTAGTTATATAATATAAAAGTGGTTTGAGAGTTATAATAAACAAGATGAGGTCATCCGCCAAGAGCTTTTGAGTTGTGTATGGAGTTTTGGTTTTGGCACATGACCTTGGAAAATAAAAGAGAGAAAATAAAGGTCATTGCCATATAAAGGGAAAAGTAATCCTATGCAATGAAAAATAAGACCATCAAAGTGGTCTGCTATCATTTTGGTATAAGAGATATGTAAGTTAGAGAGGAAGATTGAGAAAACAAATAGAAAAACAAGGCAAACAAGACAGAGAATAGTTGTAGATTGAGGAAGACTACATGTCAAGGTGATCTAAGTGGAGATTTTGTGGATAAAGGAATGAGCTACTTGATCTTGTAGCCATTGAAGGGGAAAAGAGACTGGACCAAAGAGGTAATGATTTCTCTCTTTATTTAAATGATAATTGATAGTTTTGTTATTATAAAAGACAAGGTGAGAAATCACAACAAAGAGGTAGAGATAAAGGCTACAAGAGTAGAAGATATTATAGAAGGAGAAGGAGATATCATTGACAAGAGGGACTTTGAAAATCGATTGCATAAAGGCATGGATAATTCCCACTAATTGCAGAGATTGAAATAGATAGAAGAATACCATCCAGAGGAAAAACTAGGAGAACTAAGATATTGAAATATCAGAGGAGGGGAACCCAACATGTATAATTGTTTTCATGTTTATGTTTGGTTAAGGAACTTCTGAGTGGAGGTAGCAGCAAATAGATCCAAAGATGTTGTGCAAAGTAAGGTGAGCATGAGAAGCTTTACTCACAAAAATGAGATGATTTAGGTTGACAATAGGACCAATTATGTTCTCAAAGATTGTGACAAAAGAAAACCCTTGTGGTAGAGAAGTTGCACATAGGAAGATAAATTCCAAATGAGGTTGGAAGGAAAAATGGGATAGATGAAGTCCTTAAGGAGAGGAGAACAAGAGAAGTTCTCAGAAGGTGATTAGAGGAGCCAAAATCAGAGAGGAGCAACAAGTGCTCAAGAGGTTCCAGAGGAGGGAACCAAGAGGAACACCAATAGCTAAGGGAAGGGAAGTTGTTTGGATAACAAGCAAGGTGAAGCTTGTTACAAGGTTGGGTTGCATCTCATGGTGAACATGGAAGATCATAGGAAGAGAAAGAAGAAATTGACCATTGATGGTCATGATGAAGGGTCAATTAAAATCCACAACAAAAGTGAGAAGGATGCCAAGAAAAGTGGCATGAGGAAACTAAGTCAAGAAAATTTTGAAAAGGAAATGGCGAAGTTGAAGGCACAACTTGATGTGCTAATTCAATTTCTATAACAACAGAGGAAAGTGGGAGACATCACCTGATGAGTAGTTTCAAATTATCTGTTAGACATAATAATTTTAAGAGGAAATCCCCAAAAGAGAGAGAGCTAGGGAAGTAGAGGATGAGGATATTGATAAAAGAAGAAGAGCTCAAAGTAGCTGAACATGTGGAAGGAGTAGTTTATTTCTGCAAACTGCTTCTCAAAAATGAGGAGAGGACATTGGTGAAAAGTCTCATGGGTTGTGAAAAGAATCGAAAATAGCATGAAGAGTTGTTGATAAAGGAAGATGTCAAAGAGTATTATGTTTTTCTAGCTAAAAAGTTATGTGTGGAAGAAATATTTAGAGGCAAGAGAGATGAGAAACCTTTAAAGGCTCATACAAAGCAAAGGCATGGACAAAATTCCCAAAGGGAAAAAAATGGTAATCTTTCTCCAGGAAGCCCTAAGGGATGGTTGGGAACTGAAAAGGGAAAGAAAATGAAGTTCCCTCTATTGTGATTGAGGTTGGATCACAACATGAATGCTTCATTAATGGAAGAAGAATGTAGATTTTTTGAATATAGAGGATTCAAAAGAAATTTGTCACCAAGAGTCTAAAATGTCCACGCCATTAAACAAAGAAAGAAATAGACCATTTGGTTCCAAGAAGAAGACAATCTAACCAATTGGGGAATGAACCTAATTAGGGACTCGAAAGAAGAAGTCTTTCGGAAGAATGGATTGAATGGGGCTGAGGTGTTTAGAGCCTCAAAATATTTGTGTGGAAATCATATTGTTGACAACATAGTCGAAGATGCAGAGGAGGGACAACAAATGTTGTCAAAAGAAAATGAGAAGGAGCACGAAACAAGTTTTTCTCATCACTGTTTATTTCATTCACAAACAAGAAGTATGGGGTATAATTTTATTTTTCAAATGAGCCAACAAATTGTCATGGTGTATAAATTTGTTTAGGGTAGTGATCAAGAGGAAGTTTGTTTAAATAGGTACATTTTAATATGTAGGACTTTTGCTCTATGGTAAAGAATGCAATGAGATGGAAAATGAAATCCTACATTCTTGGGAGGTGTTCACGATGATAACTAATAGCAATAATTTAACCTAACAAGGAAAATGTAGTATGTATTAGCAAGAAGGAAAATTGGACATGGAGGTTGAGTAGTTAGTGATGTTAATAAGGGTAGTACTTGAGATATGGTACAATGACAAGGAAGTAGTGATTAATTTCAACACTTGTTTGAATGGATAGAACTACATTAGCATGGAAGAGGTAAGTCAATTAAGAGTAGAAATTGGAATCGAGGAAGGAAGAGGACAACTAGTAGCAAGCTGACTGCACAAGATTGTCTCAACAAAGAAAGTGGCATATTTTAGAGTCAACTGTGGAATTATGGCAACATGAACTCAGGGCTAGAGCAACATCATTACCAAATGTGTAATAAGCGACAACACTTTGTTTGGGATCTTGGAGGGTTTTGCAGAAATTTGACCAAGAGGTCAAAAATTTTCGCGTGGTGAGTCTAATATGGGAGCAGCACCCTAGGCAAACCATTCATTTATGGCTCAATGGAACCACGTAGATTTTAGAGGAAGAAAGTTTTATTTGTATATATTAGAAATTAAGAGAATTTACTATAAGACAAGGTGCCTTAGTTCTAGAACATTTAGTTGTTAGGATATTTTCCCAAATTGACTTATATAAAAATAGCAAGTCTTAGGTTAACTCTTAAGTAATTTTAGAATGTTGAAAAACTGTCCAAATCCTCTTTATCTATAAAGATATTTTCCTAAACATTATTAGTGTACATAAGGTTTTTATGTAGGAAATGGGTATAGCTCCCTAGTGCAGATTATGAGAAATAATTTGGATAGGCGGTCAGTAACTTCCTCATACATAATTTTCTAAATAATGAAAGTTGAAAGGTTATGAGATTGTGCAAAGTCTCTAAGTATGTGTGTGAGTCTTCTACGTAATTTCTTTGCATTCTAATTAAGTTTATTTAGGACTTAGCACAAAGGCACGATTTTTTTTTTTTTTTGGGCATGGTTCATGGACACCTTCGGTCAGCGGGTGGTGCTACGTCCACGGGAAAAATCTAGGGCTTACGCCCCTCAGCCTATAACAGGACTTGACCCCAAGAGCTTTCGGGAATTGACCCGGTGACCCCCCAAATGGCGAGGCCCCGACTTGACCGATTGAGCTAACTCTTGGGGCTAAGGAAGGCATGAAATTATTCAGGCTCTGTGTATTAATTATTTGTGTAGCCTTGAATTCTATAAAGGATATAATTCCCTTAATTTTTCTTGGAAATACGCTGGGATCAATGGATGAAGTGAAATATTTGGTATAAGTGGATCCCATTCAATCTTTGTGCCTAGTCACCATTCAATTAGGAAAGGCGAGCTTGCTATATTCTGTCTCAATCAGAAACCTCTACAAATTTATTCGTAAGGAACGTAATAATGGGAAAGTGTACAAGTTATTAGAATTGCATCGGGCTATGTGAGGGCCGATGGATCATGTTGAGGTGTATGTCACATCTTGGTAGAGAGTATTGGCTGGTTCTCGTAGCACTCAAACCACAGAACTGTAACAACGACATGATTGAGAGGGATTATGCTTGAAGGTGTTATCCCTCTGTAATTGTTTTGAGGTTGCAAAGTAAATTACACAGGTAACCTTAGAACCACTTTGGAAACTGGGAATCCAGCCCTTCTAGTTTCAGAGAGGTATCTATCTATATGATTTAGCTTTACTTTACTAATGATATTAAGCTATTTATCATATTCAGGTTTGGGTTTTTTGTGGTGTGGGATTGAGATAGTGGAATTATGTCATTGGGCAATGGATTCACATGTTTAGATTGATCAATTGTAGGCTTTACAGGCTAAACTTATAGCGCAGGGTAGGTGAGTTCATTGGATTCTTTAATATCTATGGTGTGGAGGAGAAGATAAATATTAAGAAATCCTATTAAAAGCAGAGCAATTAAGAATAATGTTTTTTATTTTCAGTAGAAAACATAGAAATTATTCATAAGTCAGATATAGAGTGTACTTTTAAACAAATTATGTTCATACTCTTCTTAGAATAATTTAGATTTTAGAAAGATATATGAAAAACAATGAAAACATTTACCAAATAAAGATTCACTTCACCAATGAAATTGACACAAGAATCCTGTAATGGTTGCAATATATTATTGAAATATGAACAATGATAGCTCTGTGAGATTTTTTATAACATAAGTCCTCTCTTCAAAATTAATCCAAACAATAATACTTTGATGTTTGAAGTATTTACACAAAAATAATTACAAAACATCTTGTTTCAAAAGATCAAGATGGAATCCTATTAATGTCTCAACTCATTACAAAACTAAGACAAAATAATAGAAACCTTCAAGCTACTGAATGTTGGCCATGATTTCTAGGAAGACTGTTGGTGACTAGGCCTCAAAATCTGCTGTGTTGTTTTGCCTTGCTGTCAAATTACGAATTATTCTAGTAATTCACACAATTTCTCCCATCTATCTTCACCTGTGATTGAAAAATTAATCAATTTCCTATATCTTTCATCCACATCTGTGTATTTCTAAAAGGTTTCCTTGATGACAAATAGGTGCCTGACTACATGACTAATAAATAAATTGAAATCTAAGGCCTCTATGAATGCCTTCCCTGTGATATGCCCTTTTATCCCTGCAAACATTGATTTGTCATGGGCCCTCCTTCTTAATGTGTCCTAGTAATCTATTATGATCATGAGCTTATTCTCTGTTTTAATCAACTTTGGTAAACCTTTCTTGTTAAGCACCTGCAAATTCCTGTGGAATATGTCTATGTTGGTTTCTATGTTCTGCCATTCTTGATCCACCTGATTCATAAGAATCATTTTGGTCTACATCCTTTTCACCTCCAAGTTGGTCTCTATTCTATCCTGAATTCCCAGCTCTTGTAGTTCTTCTCCATTCCTAAAATTTAGAAATTTGATGATGGTTGTAGCTTTCCCAGGTTTCTTCCCCAAGTCTATTTTAATATGCATGATCACCTCTTGAGATTTCTTCACTAACTCAAACTGTTAAAAAATGATCTATATATAAGGCCATATTTATGTGATAACTTCACTGATTTTTGTCCATATATGTTATGTGGCTTGGGAGAGAGTTTGTCCCATAAATTATTCACTATGAAACTACTCAATTTTTAGATTTAACTAATGGGTTTTTTGCAACTCTGCCGCATAAAAATTATCAATTTTTAGCTTATGTTCTGAAAGTGTCTTAACATGAGCTCTTATCTTAGCAATTACCTGCACCGAGATAGTTATACTATCCATGGCTCTGAGCAGTTTACTTATTCAATACGTTGTAGTTGTTGATGTATATGTAAATTCCCCTGTAGTTGTGACCACTCCAATCGGAACTGTGGTAAGAGGAATTATGGCCAACTGCTCCACCTTCTCTTTTTCTTTGAGAAGCTTCTCTAAATCTATCTCCATGTCTTTAATTTTTCTATTTAGCTCGATGACTATGATGAACATATCCTCTTCCTGCTTCTCAATCTCTCCGAACTCCTTGGACTGCAGATCCTCTGTAGTAGGCAACTTTGATTTTTTTCTCAAAGTTGCTATATCAACATCCTTTTTCTTCAGAAGTTCTTTAGCTGCCTTGATATCTTTTGGATTATATCCCAACTTGATCACCAAGTGCACTAGTGACTTGATTATAGTATCCTTGGCTACGGATGAAATCCTCTCTAACTTTAGCTGGGACTGTACATTATTTAGTGAAATCTGTAATTTATAGGCAGACATGGGAGTGTTAGTGAGTGTAGAATACACTATCACACTTGTTTGCTTGTGCAGGTCCATATAGTCTATGGGATGAATATGATGTGCATCAAAATTGAACATAGATTCCTTGTATTCTACAGGTGACCTGGGAGTTCGTACTTTGGCTTCGAGAAATGATATCTGCATTTTACCCTTCTTTGAGTCAAATGCCAATTGTAATGTATCTTGAGATACAATTGTTTGTTTCTTGACATGCGTATAAGTGGAGACTTTTAGCATTTCATTCCTTTGCTTAATTTCCTTGTATTTGGTAAAAATGTTGGGCTCAATAGTGTCTTGAGCAAAATTGATTGCCTTTGGTGTCTCTGGAGGATAAATGGAAGTAGATGAATATGGTGATCCTATGAAGATATCCCCCTCTCTACTACACACATGAGGACCTATCTTTACAATAGTTTGTTTTTCTTCTGTGTCCAGATGAAAAAAATTTGCAAAGTTGGTTTTTTGCTTGTTTGTATAAACTAGGAGATCTTTTGCTCCTATTTCTATCATCAGGGAAGATTCTTCTTCTCTTCCTCTCTTCTTCTGATTCTCTTTAGGAATGGATGTTTGAGTGGTTGTAATAGAGAGAATCAGATCCTCTACCTCGTGAAGTGTGTTTTCCACCCATTGAATCTGGTTCATGTACTGCTCGATTTCTGTTCGAGGAGTATGTGAATCAGGTGTGGTCTTTGTTATAGACATATTTGGGCACTGCAACCCCAATCTTACATTTCAATAAAACAAGGGCACTTTAACCCCTAAAAGTGTTGTTTTATACTCTAAAGGATCATAGTCAACTGATTACATCATTCCCCAGAGGTTCCACCTGAAAACCACTTAGAACTAGCCAAAACAGGACCATATTAACTGCCCCACTGTTAATGTGCGATGCATCTCACCTGCTACACAAGGGAGGTGAAATGCATACTAGAGAGGCCTTCTGTAGGGTGCAATGAGCGAGGATGGACAAATGTTCAAGACAATTTGCTAATTGGATGATCATGGAATCATCTAGAAACTTCTCCTATGACACTTGCCTCTCTGAATTCGCCCAGGGATGAGTAAGAGATCAATGAAATCTGCAAGTGGAACCAAGAACTATGAGCGGAATGACACTAATCAAAAAACCAGAGCTGACTCACACCCTTGCAGACATCTATAAATGGATCCCCCATCTGAGAGATCTAGAGGCTGGAATTTTGTAATTTGTAAAGAAGTGTTTTTAGTTTGTCTTTGAGAAGAAGCATCGTATTGTTGTGTGACCTTGCTTTTCATGAGGTGAAGAGGGAATTGATGCTGGGAGGATGATGCTAGATCAGACAGATGGGTTGTAATCCTCTCTTCTACTATTAATAAAGTTCTTTGAGTTTTCCTCCATATAATCGTGTATTTGTGAATCTTGTTGTTTGTGAATGTAATTGTATGGTCAATGTATTTCTAATTTTGCATTGTTTATGATATTATAGATCGAGATGCTTTGATGGTGTTGTTACTTTGTCTCTATGGGTATTCTCTAAATTAGGACAAGTAAGAGAGGAGTTTCAAGTTCCATAAAGGGAGAGAGAAATCAAGAAAGGAATCAAGCGGAAGATCTAGGTTGGCCCTCTTTGCTTCTCTCTTATCTATCATATATAAAGGAAATCGCAAAGTTCTTTGATTGTTTGTTTCTAAGATAGCTACCCATCTTAGTGGGACTAGCAGATCGAAAAGACACTAGTTTTCTTGGAAACAAAATGGCGACTCCACTAGGGAATGAATAGTTTGTTTGTTTGTTATTGTTGTTTTCTTTATAAACTACAGACGGAGCCTGAAGTTAGCCAGATAGCCTTCGAACTGCTCTTGCTATGGAATTGCAAAGTAGATGAATGCTGCTTTAGTCAATCTCTGGGTTGGTTTATGAACTAAACATCTAACTGACAAGCATTCTAATCGCCCTTGTGGTAGCTCAATAGCCTCCCAATATCATACCCCTATACTTTGTTTTTACTATCCATCATGGCTCAGCTTAAATCACTGAACTTAGCTGCAAATTTTGAGCAAAAACCTAACTCAGTTTCGCTCCCTAGCCCATCACACTATCTGTAACTAGAAACCAATATACATCGCACCTCCCATGTGTAGCAGGTGAGATGCATCCTTCTTTTTGTTAAGGATAGGTGCGATGACTGAGTAATTCTATTTCTCTCTTTGAAATTTGGGTTCTTCCTCCTTGTTTTCAACTCTATTCAGTTGTTTTGCTGGTTATGATCAGTATCTCATTGCTGAAGTATCTTTCCTTTACATTTTTCAGCCTCCATTGATTAGGATTAATAATTTTTTTTATGTATTTGTCCATCATTTATAGTCCTTAGTCAAAAAGTAGCTTAAATCAAACTGTCGTTTTGATGCAAAAGTGTAGTAGCTGTCGTTTTGTATCAAAAAAGAGAAGTGTTGTAAAGTCTTCCCTCTCTAGATAGTCTATTGAACTTTTTGAGGTGTATTTGATTTGAATTGTTAATATTTGAAGTTTCGAAAGCAGTTTTCTATTCGAAATCAAAAAGTGTCATTTTAGTCTTCCTTTCGTTTTGAAAAGAAATTGTCGAAATGTCGCTTTGAAGAAAATATTTCAGATCTAAACTTAGTTTTCCTTTTTGGCATTCTCACATTAAGGCAAAGAAAAACAAATGCATTCATTTGCATTTCCATTTAGACTGCGTGCAAAAATGATTTAGGAAAAGTGCATTTAGTGTGTGCTCTTTGCTCCTTGTTAAAAGAATTGTAATCTTCTTTCCTTAGTAGCTAGGATTTTCATTGCTAAACAAAATAAATGCCTGTTTATCATTTTAGATTGCATATTTAGGAATTTTACATCTACATCATGTGGTGAACCTTGAAAGAAAAACTTCTAAACAAGATCCACTCTAAAATAAATCTCAATGAACATAAAAACACTTTGGAACCTAACGCAACACATCTAGAAGTCTAGGCTAGAGACATGTTCCGGCGTCGTAAAACCTGGTAACTATCATTTTCATCGAAGGTTGGGTGATTCCTCCTCTTTGATACAACAAGTGCTAGTATGGACTTGTGCTACCCGTACCGTTGAGTATATATTGGGAGACCACAATAGGCTGATATCCTTTATCCATAGGAAGCCGTATCTGCCACCCTATCGATCGCAATGCACTGAACAAAGCATTCAGGAAGATTGATTGCCATACATAAGTCCTTGGTAATTTTTCTTTAATTTACAACCAAGGTGTATATTGCAGTTTTGTGATCGGTTTGGTAATCCCTCTGTCTAGATTTCCAGAGTAGTCACTTTCATTCCTTTTCAACTCCTTAAAAGAAAAGGTCCATCTGAGCACTTGTCACTTTAGGCTCATTAAAAATCGAAGGCAACTACAGTCATCTTTAGCTTTTTCTCGACTCTTAAAAATTGAGAAAGAAAAGTTGTGTCAAAGCATCATTAAAATTTATTAAATTCGGAATATCATCCTTGTTCCTTCGTTGATCTTAGGTTGAGATATATGGAGACAAATCTGGGATCCACCAATCAAGGAATCCTTTTTGATGGGAATCCTAGTCCTTTTCCTTCTTTCGGAAATATTGGGGCTCCTCATATGGCTACATTGTCCCTTCCGGGAATTACAATTGGCCTGCCAGTATGGCTATTCTCAACCTCTATCATTCAAAATATCGTGATTCCTCCACAATCAAATCAACCTCTAGTTGATCCTAAAGTTGACCCTTTGCCATCTTCCTGTTATCAGGAAATCTAGTGTCTATGCAGAGTTGGTAGTCCCACTAAGACGGGTAGCTATCTTAGAAACAAACAGATTAAAGTTACTTTCATTTTCCTTTATGAGAAGTAGATAGGAGAGGATCATAGAATACCAACCTCGATCCTTCGCTCGGTTCTTTGCTTGTTCCTTCTCCTCACCAACAAGTCTTTGCCGCTTCTCCCTTGACCACTTCGCTTCAAAGAGTACCTGTAAATTCAAAGCAGCATAATACCTTCAAAGTGCAGAGATATATGATCATAAACAATATAGGACCAGATATATATATTGACCACACAAATGCATATACTATCAAACATACAAGAATGTGGAGGAAAACTTGAATAGATTTATTAATATAAAGATTAGAAGAGAGGATTACAACCCATTGTTCTGACCCAGCGTCATCCTCCCAGCATGAAAGCCCTTCTTCACCTCATGAAAAGCTTAGCTCACCCAACACTATGATATTCCAGCAGGAAACCAACATCACTTCCTTACAAGATACAAAATTCCAACTTCTAACCTCTGGATATCAGGGATGAGGGATCCATATATAGATATTTGCAAAGGTGTGAGTTAGCTCTAGGTTTTTGATTAGTGTCCTCTTTCTGATAGTTCTTGGTTCCACTTGGAGATTGATGATCTCTTACTCATCCCTCGGCGAATTCAGAGAGGCAAGTGTCGGAGGAGAAGTTTCTGGAAGATTCCATGATCATCCACCTTGCAAACTGTCTCTGCCATTTGTCCATTCTTGCCCATCGCACCCTACAGAAGGGTTTTCTAGTATGCATCGCACCTTTTACACTGGGCAGGTGAGATGCGTCACACCCTTAGCACTGAGCAACCTGTATGGTCCAGTTTTGACCAGTTCTGAGCAGTTTTCTGTGGAGAACTTCTGGGAGATGATGTAATTAGCTGAACTTGTTCATTTAGGGCATGAAACAACACTTTTAGGGACACAAAAGCCCTTAGTTTATGGACATATATGATTGGGGTTGCAGTGCCCAAAAATGTCTATAACAGTTGCCCCCTAAAGCATGAGGTCGTTAATCTTTTGATGTTGGGTGAAATGCTTTATCATGAGGATCTGAGGTTTTTCGAACTAGAAGGCAACCTATAATAAGATACAATACAATACATTATCTTCATAATATTTTCATGATATAGCTGAGGCGGGCATTTCCATGCTCAGCTTTATAAATTCATTTTCATGTACATAGGACAGACAACTATCTGTGTGGCAGACTGATGATTCTGATAGAGACATCATCCTTTGATTCGGATGATCATCTGGGCAGCAATGATGTACATTTGATGTCTTTATTTTCCTAAATATATCGCAGCCCGAGTGGATGAAACTAGATCCAGGGTCTTCAAACTCGTCCAATCTTCGCCCAAAGTACAAGTCGATCCATGTGAAAAATGTTCTGGAGTCGAACATGGAAAGACATCACCTGATTACCAGCCAATGATGTAAGCTATTAACAGGTGCGAGAGGAATTACTGATAATGATGATGACCCTCAAGGTATTGTTAGCACCTAAATTTTCCTTAGGCTGAAGGAAGGAAAAATTCAGGATAACCACAAACCACGCTTAGTCTGGTAGCTAGCCCTACCAGAACAGGAGAGGGCTTTCTACAGGTCACACTCAGGAAAATAAACAATAGGGTCTGAGATGACTCGAAAATGAATACTGTTCTTAGGCTAGTTAAATAAATGTGATAGAGGTATTTTAATGAATGACTGAGTTTTCTGGGATGTGTGGGATCAAGGAACAGCATGAGCAGAGAATTTACCTCAAAGACGCAGATTATTTCGTGAGACAAGACAGGAAGAAAGTCTAGCAATTAGATTCGAAATAATATGAAGTGTAGAGATTGTTTAAGAGTGTGAAAAGGGCATAAATACATGAATCCTTTTCAACATAAGAAAACATAGAGCGTGAAAACTATCCCAAGGCAGAGGAGCACACTGAATTCTACCTTTTTACTTAGAGAGCTTTCACTAGAAATGAATATGAATGAAAATATGAAACATAATGAAATACATATGAAACATAAAGAAGATACATTTGCTGAACTCACGCCACAGGAATCTCATGAGCCAGAGCTGCAATCCTTCATTAATTCTTTGTCAAAATGTACAGTGAGTGACTGGGTTTCTCTCCCACTGCTCCGAGAAATTCCAACCCTTGACAAAATGATTCTCAATACAATAAATAAGCTTTGCCATGAGAAAGTCGACTAACCTAGGAAATGAAAAGCCAACCATCAATAGTTACATTCAATTTTCTATGAGGACCAATTAGAAAAAAGCAAATATGAGCACAGATTTGTTGGGTGGTTGTTCGCCTTCATTTGGCCACTTGGATAGAAGCCAAAAATTCTTTTTAAACTTTGCCTTTGATGCCGGGAAAAATTTATAGTAAATGAGGGGGCCCACTTGGAGAAAATTGCGAATCGAAATTTCGCGAAGCGAGAGTGATTTTGGCCTTTGGGTGTCTGTGCGTCGCACCAAATACTGTATGTGTCGTGCCACTTTGGAGCTGGTTCTGAGGCACCTTCTGAAGTCCAAATTGAGCCCAAGTGTGATTGTTGGAAAGCCTTGCCTGTCTACTCTCCAACCCAAGTAAAATTTATGAATTTGGTGCCAATTTGCCCCTCCAAAACTTCAATCTCCCAAGACTTCTTCCTGTGTGTCAAAAGAGGGGTAGAGAGGTCATTTTTTGGGTTTTTTTGACCTCCTGAGGACTAAAAATTGGCCCAAACTTCTTGTCCATGTACCAAAATTTGTTATTTTCCATGGAAAATCCAAAAATGAAAACATTTTGTCATTTGGAGCTTGTTATTGTAAGCGCGCGCCGCGTGGCACGGCGCACAGGGAGAAAAACCCTGATTTTTGCACAAAAATTTCCAAAAACACCAAAAAAGCCCCAGATTTCTTCAAATCTAGGCTGGAGCTTCCTTATCAAGTGTTATGCTGGGCCAAAGAGGCTTTGGCCAATATTTGAAGTCGACCGAGCTCCCTTTTCCTCTTTTTCTTCTTGATTGCCTTCCTCAATTTCGTCTTCAAATTCCTGATTCGTGCCTTGCACACTTTGTTTCGCGCCATGTAGTGGAAAGCCATGTGTCTCAGCAATGCATGGTCCTTGTCAGCCTTGTCCAGCAGCCTCTCTAAGTGCATGTTAACTCTCTCGAGATTGGCCTCCTGATCCTCATTAATCTCTTGCTCCAAAGATGTGAGCTCAACCCTTCTCCTTTGCGCAGCTTGGCGATTGTCGTGAATGTTTTGTAGCTCCATGATCGCTTGCTAATCCTCAAGCTATTTGTTCCTCTGCTCCAAGTATTTCATGGTCCCCTTAGCCCTCTCCAAGTCAAGGGATAAGGCTTTGATCTCTGATTGTTGCTCCTGGATGATCTCTCTAAGTTTGGCGCTTTGTGGACCCGTATCTGTATCATCATCATGAAGGTGAATGAAGTAGGTCTCTCATTCACCTGATGGCTCACCTGAAGGCCCATCATCCTGCATTGGCTCCTTGCCTTTGTCCTATTCCTGTGATGCTGATGTCGGAAGTGAGGCCCATTCCACCCTGGGTGGAGATAACACTCGCTTTGCTGCTGCAAACAAATTCATAGCACCCCTCTGATATGTGATGAAAACCGACACACTTGTAGTCTCATGGCGCTCATACCGATGAGAAGGTTCACCCTCATGCTTAACCTCTGATACTCCCCGTCAAGCTCTGAAGAAATCACGCGAGATGAAATCATCCCAAGTGATGCCCTGCAATCCAAGCTGATGAACCACCAAAATCTTAATAAGAGAAAAATGATAGACACGTTTAAGTTGCTGCTGAGGTGTTTTGCGCTGTATAAAGGTGGTCATCCTCTCTATGTTCCGGGAAATGAAATACGGAATGTTCATCATCCATACCCTGGTGAAATGCATGAGCAACCTGATGTGGTAAGCATAAAGATGAGAGAACCGTCCCTCACAGCTGAAATATTTCATAATCAATCTCATTAGTGGAGCATATTCATCCTTTAGATATCGGAACGGGAACACTCTCTTGAGTTGCCTTAAGAAACTAGTTTTGATGTATGGCTCATAATGCTGCTGGTCAATCTTCTTTTTCTTGTGCCATGGTTCACCAATGTTTGCTATACCGGATGCTAGTGAGACAGATTCTGGTGTGAGTGTGAAGGTGACACCAGCCAAGATCGCTTGGTCTCCATGCAAGTGCAGCACAAAAAGACGAGCCAACTCATGATGAAATTGGACACTAGCCACCTTTTGACAAAACTCATAACATGACTGATGCTGAAAACATGACATAGCAAGAGGGTAGGCCTGTAATTCTATAAGGGTGGTCGGTTCCTCTCTAACATGTCTGCCACTTTTATGAGGCCTCTGGGGTGCCTGTTCTTCCAAGGGAGAGTCACTTTGGGTTTCCACATCATAGTCCGATGAATGCTCAGATGTCATGACTGCTATACAAAATACCTTGAAGACAAGATGACTGTTGTGTATGAACTGTGCTTGAACTGCTCTTTTGATGTGTTGAAATCTGCCACCAAGGGGAAAATGCAACAAGGGACTGTTAGGAAGGGGAATAATATGAAGGGATTAGGGACTATGAGGAGGAATTTTATTTAGGGAGTAGGGAGTTTAGGAGATTTTATATGGGTTAGGGTTTGGGGTGTTAGGAAAATTTATATGGGGTAGGGTTTGGGGTTCTACCTTTGACAAATGTGCGGAGGGGATAGGGAATAGGATTTTAGTAGCATTTTAGGATAGGGAGAAATGGAAAAAGTGGCATAGGGAAGAAGGGAATGAGGGGAAGAAGGAAAAATGACATGGAGGAGGAACCTTGGCACCAACACAATGAATTTGTAACCCTAACAGCATTTGCTTTGATGGTTTTAAGTGGTAGGGTTTAACAGTTTTTGTGCAACCATAAGCTGCCATAAACCATCATCATACTAACGTAAAAATGGATGAAACACTGAGAGATTGACCCCACCTAGCAAATTCAAGGGATTGAAGGCGATTGGTTGCAAATTCTGAGCAAAATCGATCTTCTGTGTATATGCGCCACGCCAAGAGCCCAGTGTGCCGCGCCCTCTATGTGCGTCGCACTCATTCAGATTAACACTGGGCAGAAATCCCTAGTGCACCGCACGCTCTATGTCCGCTGCGCTCCTCCACCTGTGCGCCGCGCTCCAACTCTTAACGCAGTCACGGCCTTTTCAAACTGCAGTTTGCTCTTCAACCTCCAAATTCGACTTTGCTATGAGATTTTATGAATGTAACTTGGTACAAATGATTTATATACTTGGAGAAATATCTTGCAAGAGTAGGATTTGATTTTTTCTTCCTCCAAAACCCATTTTGTAATGTTTTCACTTTGGCACTTTTTCACATTTAATACAACTCTACTTTTCACACTTCCCTTTGATTTCTTTGACTCAAATGATGAAATTTTTGGCAATTTTTTGCAGGGGTAGCCGACATGGAATTTGGCTAAGGAGACCAGGGCTGCACCTGGAGAAATTTTTATGAAACCAGCTCAAGAAAAGATAGAAAAGATAGATCAACGCCTTAGAATTCAACCTCTTCGAGGGGGCAACCTCCTTTACATTACATAAATGAACAATTCTTGGATGATACAAATGAAAAGACCTCCTTTCTATATATAGGAGTCTAAGGGGTCATAACATAATTAGAGCCGACATAACAATAATAATGTAAGGGCACAATAATAACAATAGTAGGCTTCTATGGGGTACAATAGTAACAATATGGGCACTACATGGGTACATCAATATAATAAGTGGGTTGTACTAATAACAATAAGGGGTTACACTAGTAGTATAGGGGCCTAACATGCCCCTCTCCTTCAAAAAGAGTTGTCCTCAACGCTTGAGTAGTTCTTGATGCTTCTGTATAAAATTCTTGTCCTCCCATGTGGAATCTTCAGAGGGTAAGTTCTTCCACTTGATGAGATACTCTGAAATTGATCAATTTTGTAGTTGTTGGGTTCTTGTTTCTGTGACTGCTCCAGGTTCCAATATGATTTTTCCTTCCTCTTCAATTTCTAGCAATATTGTTTGAATTGGGATCTTTTGCATCTTTAGAATAAGTGGCCATACTTCTTCGTCCTTCTTCCATTCATCCCTTGCTTCGTTTATCCAATCTGGTTGGATAATAGAAATAGCACAAAACAATGCTTCCACATCCTCATCCTTGAAGAGTCTTCCCATTTGGTAAGGTCGCCATTTTTTAAGTGCATGTAGTATTGCCAACATTTTCTTCTCATAAATAGCTTGCTTGAGATGTAGTAGTAAAAATACCCAATCACCTACATCGAAACATTTTTCACTAGGATGTTGATCTACCTGTTGTTTCGTTTGATTTTACACTGAAGTGACGTTATCATTTAAAATTTGGAGAACTTGTTGCTGATGCTTGATGTGATCTTTCACTGCTTGAACCTTTTTCTTCTTGATATGTCCTTCTATCTCTAGAGTTTGAGGAGTGGTAATTTCTTCCAATCCTTTACAAGATATGGTTGGATTCATTTCTTGATGCTCGATGTGATCTTTAACTTCTTGAACATTTTTCTTCTTGATATGTCCTTCTATCTTGATAGTTTGAGCAGTGGTAATTTCGACCAATGAATTACAAGATATGGTTGGATTCATTTCTTCTTTCTCGATGTGAACTTTCACTTCTTGCACCTTTTTCTTCTTGATATGTCCTTCTATATTGAGAGTTTAAGGAGTGGTAATTCTTGCCAATGCTTTACAAGATATGGTATGATTCATTTCTTCTTTCTCTAGGGTGGGGTCCTGGCGTATATCTTCTTCTTTTGATGTTTCTTGATCCTTTTCTTCCTCCTATTCATATTCTTTGTAAAATAATTTCTTATTAGCACACTTATGACCTTTAGTGCATTTTCTATCACAATTGCAACAAAGCCCTTTTTCTCTTTTTTCTTTCAATTGTTGTGGTGTAACCCTTGTAGGTTGTGGAAGGCTAGGAGAAACAACACTTCCATCTTTATAGTTGTGAGGGGTATGCTTCCTGGTTTCCATAATTTTTCTTTCCACTGTCACAAAGCCCTTTTACTCTTTCTAATTGTTGTGGTGTTGCTCTAAAGAAGGTGTTGCTCTTTGTATCCTCATAATGTGCTATCATTTCCTCCGTGAAAATTGACCACGTAACAACTTGTTTACGAGAACAAAGCCCTTTCTACCATAAGAATTGATCCTGTTCTAAATATGAAGATGCAATACATACCTTTTGTAACAATGGTACACCATGTAGATCAAAGTATTGCTCCATCTGAAGTATCCAATTTACCGGATCCTTGCCATCAAACTTCCTCATCTTGATTTTTCTTTATTTTAGGAGCTCGATCTTGAAACGACTGTAACTTTGTACTTTCATATCTTTAAGTTCTGAAATTTTGACCTATAGTAGCCCTCTATGTCGTCTTTCCAATGCCACTAGTCTGATCCAAATTGGATTCTCCAAGGAAGAGTTATGTGAAATCTCCCACAGTGACTTGATTATAGACTAGTTCAGTAGAGCGAACTTGTACGACGTGCCACGCGTCACTATTTCGACCTCCGGCTCTAAAAAATATCTACAAGAAACTACATTCTGTCCTATTTCTGCAACTTCTTACGAAATTTCAATCCGATGCTCAGAGCGAAAGTTATGATGATTTTCCCCAGGTCACCTGTTTGGAATGTAATTGAGGAGCCTACAAAAAGACCAACTTCCTCAGATCATATCTCCGCAAATATAGTGCAAAAAGATTTGAAATTTAGATCCAAGGTTCAACACGATCTCTTCTCAAATGGGTTTGTTTTGCAACTTCTGAAACATCGCAGAAAAAAAGTTATAGTGAAAATTCCACGATGACCTGTTTGGAGCAGCGAAACCCTAGAATCCAAAGCTCTGATACCAAATGTTATGAAACCAGCTTAAGAAAAGATAGAAAAGATAGATCAACGCCTTAGAATTCAGCCTCTTCGCGGGGGAAACCTCCTTTACATTACATAAATGAACAATTCTTGGATGATACAAATGAAAATACCTCCTTTCTATATATAGGTGTCTAAGGGGTCATAACATAATCAGAGCCGACATAACAAGAATAATGGAAGGGCACAATAATAACAATAGTGGGCTTGTATGGGGTACAATAGTAACCATATGGGCACTACATGGGTATATAAATATAATAAGTGGGTTGTACTAATAACAATAAGTGGGTTACACTGGTAGTATAGGGGCCTAACAGAAATCCACTAAGAAACTTTTGAAAATTATTGCAAATGATAAACTGTTGACTTTTCTTCAAAACAGAGTTTTGAAGAACAGTCGTAATCTATCAACATGACGATGAAAATCTGTGAATCACAACTTTATGAGAGCCTCCCTCTAGCCTTGCTGGCTTTATTGGACATTGTTTGAAGACCCAATGACTAATCCTTAGACTTAATGACCGAAATGACTTTCGTCCATTAAAAAATCAAACCTTGACTGTCATGGACTTTAATAAACATTGATGAAAAGACCTAAGCTAGTAGGTACAAGACATGAGGGGAATGAATGATAAGGCCCTTCCGTCAGGTTATGGCATGCCCCTAGTGGAATGCAGCTGAGTGAATGGAGCGAGACACCTAAAAATGAAATGCAAAAAGAGTTTTGATCTCTGACGGAGGACTGACAAGACCGACTCTAACATTGGCTCCAATGGGGGATGGTAGCTCCTTGGAGGTGCCAAGAATGGCAGATATTTGGGAGAGTAGACAGTGCCTTCGTCCATTGGGCTATGGAGTCATTATTTCGACAAACAACACCAGACTCTGACTCATTTATTGACTAAAACTTGACTGAAACTGACTCGATTATGAAACCAAAATGACCGAAAAACTGACTCAAATTTGATCTTAAAATGACTCGAAGACTGACTTGACAAACTCTAACCAAAACTGAATTAAAATGTTATTTACAGTGGCAATGAAGATAGTAGAAACAACTCAAAAGTGGTATTGCTTGAGCAGCCGACCATTGATCGGCCCTCCTGGACAATCTTCCCCGTTCATTTCCTTCAAAAGAAAGGCATTCTAACCCCGATATGCTGCAATCTTAAAGGGACCTTTCCAGAGATTCTCAAATTTACCATGCTTACCCTTTTCCTCATTCCTTGCATCCCACTTCAGTACTACATCATCCAGATGAAATTTGTCCGCCTTTGCTTTTCTGTCATAAATTTTCTTAATTTTCTCCTGCAACTTGGATGTGTTTTGGAAAACCTCTTCTCTGGTCTGCTGCAAATGGATCATTTGATTCAATATTCTCTGCATAGGATCACCTTCACTGCCAGCTTCCTGAAGAAGTTTGACTACCGGAGCTGCGAGAGAGGTAGGAAACAAGGCATCAACTCCATACACAAGCTCAAAGGGGGACATACCAATGGATTTCCTCTGACTGACCCGATCTGCCCAAAGTGCATTGACCAACTTCTTATGCCAGCTCTTCTTGTTGATTTCCAGCAGCTTCTTAATGATGTTGACCAAAGATTTGTTAGAGGACTCCGCCAATCCATTGCCTTACGGATGATATGTAGTTGAGTGACCCAAAATGATGTGATATTTGTGACAAAACTCTACCATCCTTTTTGATTTGAAAGCTGCTGCATTATCAGTGATTAACTTATTCGGGCAAGCAAAGCGAGACAAGATGTTATTTTCAAGGAATGAAATAATTACCGCATTTGTAGCTTGTCTGGTGGGAATTGCTTCGATCCATTTCGTGAAGTAATCTATTGCTGTGAGAATCCATCGATGTTGATTGGAAGAAGCGGGATGAATTTCACCAATGAAATCCAACCCCCATTGCTGAAAAGGGGCACTCACCTCAATGGGCTTAACTGTCAAAGGCTGTAATTTCTGCCTTCCTTCAAAAATCTGGCATTTATGACAGCTCTTGACAAACTTATATACATCAGCAAACAATGTTGGCCAATAGTATCCTGCTCTCAGAACTTTATTTGCTGTTGTTTTCCAAAAAAGGTGACCAGCACAATCCCCTTCGTGGAAATCCTCAATGACCTGCTTTGCTTCTTCTTCCACCAAACAATTCAAAAGAACACCACCGGGATCTTTCCAATAAAGTGCAGAATTTAGAATGCAAAACTTGGCAGCCTTTAATTTGAGAGTTCTAGCTTTGTTTCTAGTCATGCCGGGTGGTGGTGACAAATTTTGAAGCACATATATGATGTCTGAATACCACAGAGAAAGAGCAAACATTTTAGATACCTGAATTGACGAACCTTCCTCATTCTCATCGGACATAGCAGCGATCAGATTTATGTCTAAGGTGTGCAAGTTTGATTCGGCCATTAACTTTGCCAATCCCTGTCCTTTAACCAGCTTTGTGGGCTTTATCTCCACATCATATTCTAACAAAGCTGCGATCCACTTGCCTCGTCTTCCTTCCGAATCGGTCTACACTAAAACATCTTTGACAGCAGCATTAGGAACATAAGCCAAAATATGAAAATGCAGAATGTATACCCGAAAATATTTCAATGCTTTCACAAGTGCGAGAGATTGCTTCTCAATGATATTGTACTTTAAGGCTGCTTCTCTTATAGTTCGGCTAAAGAAATCAATTGGTCTTTCGTGATCATCTCTTTTCTGCATCAACACCACTGCCATAGTATGCTCCGAAGCGAATGAAAACAATATAAAATCCTGAGTGTATTCTGGGCTAATTAGAACTGGAGCTGAGGAAAGAGACAATTTGACTAAATTGAAATATTTTACAGCCTCTTCCATCCACTTCACTTGGCTATCCTTCTTAAGCATGTTTGTGATCTCTCTTAGGTGCTCAGCAAGATTAGGTACAAAGCAGCATAAAAAATTCATTTTACCATTGAATGATTGAATCTCCTTCTTATTCTGGGGCAGATCGATTTACTGAATAGCTTGTACATGTGCAGGATCGATATGAATGCCATCTTTTGAGATAATGTGCCCAAGTAGTTTTCCCTCCTCCATGGCAAACAAGCTCTTTTTCGGATTCAGCGATAGACCATATTTTCTGCACTTTTGAAAGACAGTTTTCAGATGATACATGTGTTCTTCATTAGATTTGGAAAACACCGTCAGATCATCAAGGTATACAACCAAAAAGACATCCTTCTCATTTGCGAAAGCCAAGTCCATTTCCTGCTGAAAGGTTGCACCTGCGTTCTTCAAACCGAAGGGCATTTTAGAGTAATGAAAAGTTCCCCAAGGAGTGGTGAATGTTGTCTTGTCTCGATCATCTTCATGGACAGAAATTTGGTTATATCCAGAATAACCATCAAGCAGTGACATACGAGATGCCCCAACTACTCGCTGAAGTATATGATCCATTTTGGGCAGTGGATAGTTATCTTTCAATGAAACTTTATTGAGATTCCTAAAATCAATGCACAAGCGAATCTCACCTGTCTTCTTCTGCACGGTCACCAAATTGGAGATCCAATCCGAAAATCTGATGGGAACGATGATTCCTGATTTGTATAACCTGTTTATCTCCTTTTCAATTGATGGCAGCAGTTTTGGATTTAGCCTTCTCAACTTCTGTCTAAAAGGTTTCTGATTAGGCTTAATGGGTATAGTGTGCTGAATTATATTGGTATCGTATGTCTTCAAGTCAGAATAGTCCCAAGCAAACACGTCAGCAAATGAAGACAACAAACTGATATATTTGGCTTTCATCTTTTGTGGCAATGCTTTAGACAGTTTTACCATTTTAGGATTAGCAGTTGTTCCGATATTGACCTCTTCAACACCCTTCTCTGTTGGTTGCAATGTTGGTTTGCAGGCTACATCATCTTGATCAAATATTTCTTCTAAAGGTATCAAACCTTTAGGAATAATGTTATCCTTTAGCTGCAATACGTCCATTTGATTGATCTGCACCTCATCTTTGCCATCATCATTTTCTTCATCAATTGAGGTCTCTTTGAACTTACCTTTGTTTTGCAGAAAATCATCAATCTCCTCATCATCTGGGAAGACTTGCCAATACCTCTGATTGTCAAGGACAGTCGGACGATGCTTGACATGGATTTCGAATTAATTATTGGAGTTCACTGGAATCTTCAAACTACTAGCTGCCTTAGCAAGAGCGTTAGCAATGTTGTTTTGAACACGAGGCACACATGTCAAGGTATATTCTAAAAATAATTTCAGGATGTCTAGGACTGCATTCAGGTAAGCCCGCATCCGAGGATGCTTCGCTTGATATTCGCCTCTGACCTGCTTAATCACCAATTCGAAGTCGCCAAATACTACAATCCTCTTACCATTCAGCTTTCTTAGAATCCTTAGGCCAGCAATCAGAGCTTCATACTCAACCTCATTGTTCGAACAATCAAAAGATAATTTGTAGGAGCATACCCTTACATTACTAGGCACCTTGTTCGGGGTGGAGAAAGGACTGCGTACCCAAATACCAATTCCAGCACTATCATTCCGCACTACACCATCGAAATCCATGGTCCACAAACCTTCTTCCTCTTCTTCCAGGTGCCGAAATTCTGCTGTCTCTGTTTTTCCTGCTTGCTGTCCATTATCTTCAGCTGATTTCTCAATGGTGTTTTGTTGTTCTCGTCCTTCTTTCTTCAAAACTTCTCTGAAATTGTCTACTATTTCTGGAATACTTTCTGCTTCTACTAACTGACTATCTACATCATTAAAACTATCTGAATACAAAACAAAAGACTCTAGATCTATACGTACATAATTAATTGGGTGATTAACGGGTTTCTCCTTGCTTGTAATCATGTATTTCATTTTTTGTTCCCGATATAGTTTTCTCATCTGGCCAAACACCAAAATTGTTTCATAGGAGAAATCTAGTTGTAGTGTCCCTTTCAATTTTGCTGCCCAAGACCTGGAAAGAAGCATGCTGAACCTAGGAGGAATATCCGCTACCACAATATCCATCAAAACATTCTTCACTGGGATTTGATCCAGACTTACAACCAAGTCATTGATGAGCCCGATACATCTTACTCTGCTGGAATCAAATGAATAAAGATCATGGTATTTTTGGGTGATGTCCAAACCCAGCTTATCCATGATACCCTTGGGCATGAGATTGTGAGAAGCTCCGGAATTGAACATGGCATTGTGTAACACAAAATCATGCAATCTTAAACTGATATAAAAAGGTGGCACATCATTATCTGGAGACTCACCATTCAATGCTGGCCCAAAAATCATTTTGGGTTGATCATCTTCGACATTCACCATATCAGACATTGGATCACAGTTTAAAATTTTAGAAACCTGCCCTCTATAATTGTTGTTCTTCATTATTTCAGTCAAGGGAATGGATACCTTCAATTTAGAAATTTCATTCTGTAAACTAAAAGCGGAAGTCTTTTCTACCTCTTTGACCGGGACTTCTTTCCTTTCCTTTTCTTTCAATAAAATTTGCTGATTTGATTTTTCTGCTGATGGTGAATTGCTGCTGTCAGGTCCAAGTGCCTCTTTGCCTTTCTTTTGTGCAACTGACGAATCATTCTTTGATGCCGAAACTTCCTTCCTCTTCTGAATTGGGTTAACTGGCACATCTCTGTTTCTAAGTGAATATTGTCGCTGCTGAGCGGACAGAGCATTCATATACCCCCTTTGATACTCCTCTGATTCTTCTTCCAAAATTGTGTCACTTGCTAGAATGAAATCTGCGTCTTTGTGTGCAGCTAAACTTTCCGCATACTCCTCCTCTTCAGTAATGTAAGTAGGCAAATCATCCGGAGTAAAGAAGTGGTTCTCTTCCCCTATTAGCTTCCATTCCTCATCAAACTCCGGTCCATTCACAAAATTTTGCTGCAGAGGTGGCTGTACTGGCTGCTGTGCTATTTGATCATGGGCTCGTTGATCTCTCTGCCTTATCCTATATTGTGGGTACTGCTAACCATGGAAGTTAGGATTTCTGACTTGTGGCTCAGGTTTGTCGAGTTTCACCCTTTCAAGCATCTGTTCCACCTTCTTGAGTAATTGATCCATAGAGGAAGAATCTTCCTTGACTGTGACCTTCTTTTCTGCTTTTGCTCTAGCTCTCTTGGATAACAGATTTACTTCAACGCTGATCGCGACTTTCTGCATGTCTTCCATTGTAGCCGGCTCTCTCTCTCTCTCAGTTGATAAGCCATGTCAGCATCAAAACCATCTAGAAATTTCATCGTAGCTAATCCCACAGGTGGCCTTAGATGATCAGGAATTTCATTATAAACAGAATTGAATCTAATGCAGTAGTCTTGGACCGACTCGCCAACATTTCGTTTGATCTGCTCATACTCAGCAAGAATTTGAAGAGGATTCTTGTTCACTTCCCAGTGGTCTAAAAATTGTCTTTGTAGTTTGGCCAAGGTAGAGATACGTGCAACTGAAAAACCTCTAAACCATTTCCTAACTTCACCTGCAAATGTTTGTACAAAGAGTCTCATTGCTACATTTTCTGCATTGATCTCATGAAGGTCATAGAAATCTGCCATTCTGTCCATATGTTTCTGAGCGGTAATGCTGTGAGGGGCACCATCAAACAAAGGGATTTTTCTTTGATAATCTGCGGGCATATCATCTAGAACTTGAGGCAGCACAAGAGGTGCAAAATGAGTAGCCATCACTCTTGGTGGGTTTGGTCTTGGAGGTGTTGGATGGGTGTGTGCAGTTTGTAAAGAATTAGAAATTTGAGTTTGAAGCTGCGTCGCAATATAATTATCAATTGACCGGTTAGCCCTTCAGTTTCTAGGTCTACAAGAAACTGTGGATTGGGGACAGTAGAGTCAACATCCCTTTTGGATTTGGTCTTGAACAATGATATTTCAAACCGCTCATCAAACTCAAGCTCTTCAAGATACTCAAAAATGTCAGGTCATGAATGGGATTTGAACACGGGAGTTATAGAGCTCTCTTGATGAAGGAGTCTTGGAATCAAATTGGGGTTTTCGTAGATATGAGGAGGATCTAGATCTGGATTGGCTCTGGTATATCGTCTCGAAGCCAGCGTGCTATTTTTGAAAAAATCAGAAGGACATGAACAACTTACTCAGCCTATCAAATCCTAAACTTATCATTTGGAAGCTTAGAATTATCAGAAACATGGGGTGCTCGTAGGTTAAGCCTGCTGTTTACTCAATGGAGAAGACTAACAAACAAAGAATTTAGTCCCCAGTGGAGTCGCCACTATGTTAGCACCTAAATTTGCCTTAGGCTAAAGGAAGGCAAAATTCAGGGTAACCACAAACCACGCTCAGTCTGGTAGCTAGCCCTACCAGAACAGGAGAGGGCTCTCTCCAGGTCACACTCAGGAAAATAGACAATAGGGTCTGAGATGACTCGAAAATGAATATTGATCTTAGGCTAGTTAAATAAATGTGATAGAGGTATTTAATGAATGACTGAGTTTTCTGGGATGTGTGGGATGAAGGAACGACATGAGCAGAGAATTTAACTCAAAGACGTAGATTATTTCGTGAGGCAAGACAGGCGGAAAGTCTAGCAATTAGATTCGAAATAATATGAAGTGGAGAGATTGTTTAAGAGTGTGAAAAGGGCATAAATACATGAATCCTTTTCAACAGAAGAAAACATAGAACGTGAAAACTATCCCAAGGCATAGCAGCACACTGAATTCTACCTTTTTACTTAGAGAGCTTTCACTAGAAATGAATATGAATGAAAATATGAAACATAACGAAATACATATGAAACATAAAGAAGATACATTTGCTAAACTCACGCCATAGGAATCTCATGAACCAGAGCTACAATCTTTCATTAATTCTTTGTCAAAATGTACAGTGAGTGACTGGGTTTCTCTCCCACTGCTCCCAGAAATTCCAACCCTTTACAAAATGACTCTCAATACAATAAATAAGCTTTGCCATGAGAAATTCGACCAACCCAAGAAATGAAAAGCCAACTATCAGCAGTTACATTCAATTTTCTATGAGGACCAATTAGAAAAAAGAAAATATGAGCACAGATTTTTTGGGTGGTTGTTCGCCTTCATTTGGCCAGTTGGATAGAAGCTAAAAATTCTTTTTAAACTTTTCCTTTGATGCCAGGCAGGACCACTTGGAGAAAATTTCAAATCGAAATTTCGCGAAGCGGGAGTGATTTTGGCCTTTGGGTGTCTGTGCGCCGCACCAAAAACTGTATGCGTCGTGCCACTTTGGAGCTGGTTTTGAGGCACCTTCTGAAGTCCAAATTGAGTCCAAGTGTGCTTGTTGGAAAGCCCAACCTGTATACTCTCCAACCCAAGTGAAATTTCTGAATTTGGTTCCCATTTGCCCCTCCAAAACTAAAATCTCCCAAGACTGCTTCCTGTGTGTCAAAATAGGGGCAGAGAGGTCATTTTTTGGGTGTTTTTGACCTCCTAAGGACTCCAAATTGGCCCAAACTTCTTGGCCATGAACCAACAATCATGATTTTCCATGGAAAATCCAAAAATACAATCCTTTTGTCATTTGGAGCTTCCTATTGTAAGCGGGCACCACGTGGCGCGACGCACAGGGAGAAAAACCCCGTTTTTTGCACAAAAAATTCCAAAAACACCAAAAATGCCCCAATTTTTTTGAAATTTGGGCTGGAGCTTCCTTATCAAGTGTTATTTTTGGCCAAAGATGCTTCATCCAATATCTGAAGTCGATGGAGCTCCCTTTGCCTCTTTTGCTTCTTGATTGCCTTCCTCAATTTCGCCTTCAAATTCCTGATTCGGGCCTTGCACACTTTGTTTCGCGTCATGTAGTGGAAAGCCATGTGTCTCAGAAATGCATGTTCCTTGTCAACCTTTTCTAGAAGCCTCTCTAAGTGCATGTTAACTCTCTCGAGATTGGCCTCCCCATCCTCATTAATCTCTTGCTCCAAAGACGTGAGCTCAACCCTTCTCCTTTGCGTAGCTTGGCGATTCTCGCGAATGTTTTGTAGCTCCATGATCACTTGCTGATCCTCAAGCTATTTGTTCCTCTGCTCCAAGTATTTCATGTTCCACTTAGCCCTATCCAAGCCAAGGGATAAGGCTTCGATCTCTGATTGCTGCTCCCTGATGATCTCTCTAAGTTTGGCGCTTTGTGGACCCGTATCTGTATCATCATCATGAAGGAGAATGAAGTCGGTCTCTCGTTCACCTAATGGCTCACCTGAAGGACCCTAATCCTGCATTGGCTCCTTGCCTTTGTCCTGTTCCTGTGATGATGATGTCAGAAGCGAGGCCCCTTCCACCCCAGGAGGAGATAACACTCGCTTTGCTGCTGCAAACAAATGTCTAGCACCCCTCTGATATGTGATGAAAACCGACACACTAGCAGTCTCATGGCGCTCATACCGATGAGAAGGTTCACCCTGGTGCTTAACCTCTGATACTCCCTGTGAAGCTCTGAAGAACTCACGCGTGATGAAATCATCCCAAGTGATGCCCTGCAATCCAAGCTGATGAACCACCAAAATCTTAATAAGAGCAAAATGATAGACACTGTTAAGTTGCTGCTGAGGTGTTTTGCGCTGTATAAAGGTGGTCATCCTCTCTATGTTCCGACAAATGAAATACGGAATGTTCATCATCCGTACCCTGATGAAATGCATGAGCAACCTGATGTGGTAAGCATAAATACGAGAGAACCGTCCCTCACAGCTGAAATATCTCATAATCAATCTCATTAGTGGAGCATATTCATCCTTTAGATATCGGAACAGGAACACTCTCTTGAGCTGCCTTAAGAAACTGGTTTTGATGTATGGCTCATAATGCTGCCGGTCAATCTTCTTTTTCTTGTGCCATGGTTCACCAATGTTCGGTATACTGGTTGCTAGTGAGACAGATTCTGGTGTGAGTGTGAAGGTGACACCAGCCAAGATTGCTTGGTCTCCGTGCAAGTGTAGCACAAAAAGACGAGCCAACTCGTGATGAAATTGGACACTATCCACCTTTTGACAAAACTCATAACATGACTGATGCTGAAAACATGACATAGCAAGAGGGCAGGCCTATAATTCTGTAAGGGTGGTCGGTTCCTCTCTAACATGTCTGCCACTTTTATGAGGCCTCCGGGGTGCCTGTTCTTCCAAGGGAGAGTCACTTTGGGTTTCCACATCATGGTCCGATGAATGCTCAGATGACATGACTGCTATACAAAATACCTTGAAGACAAGATGACTGCTGTGTATGAACTGTGCTTGAACTGCTCTTTTGATGTGTTGAAATCTGCCACCAAGGGGAAAATGCAACAAGGGACTGTTAGGAAGGGGAATAATATGAAGGGATTAGGGACTATGAGGAGGAATTTTATTTAGGGAGTAGGGAGTTTAGGAGATTTTATATGGGTTAGGGTTTGGGGTGTTAGGAAAATTTATATGGGGTAAGGTTTAGGGTTTTACCTTTGACAAATGTCTGGAGGGGATAGGGAATAGGATTTTAGTAGCATTTTAGGATAGGGAGAAATGGAAAAATTGGCATAGGGAAGAAGGGAATGAGGGCAAGAAGGAAAACTGACATGGAGGAGGAACCTTGGCACCAACACAATGAATTTGTAACCCTAACAACATTTGCTTTGATGGTTTTAAGTGGTAGGGTTTAAGAGTTTTTGTGCAACCATAAGCCACCATAAACCATCATCATACTAACAAAAGAATGGATGAAACACTGAGAGATTGACCCCACCTGGCAAATTCAAGGGATTGAAGGCGATTGGTTGCAAATTCTGAGCAAAATTGAGCTTTTGTGTATATGCGCCATGCCAAGAGCCCAGTGCACTGCGCCCTCTATGTGCGTTGCGCCCGTTCAGATTAACACTAGGTGGAAATCCCCAGTGCGCCGCGTGCTCTATGTGCGCCGCGCTCCTCCACCTGTGTGCCGCGCTCCGACTCTTAACACAGTCACAGCCTTTTCGAACTGTAGTTTGTTGTTCAACCTCCAAATTCGACTTTGCTATGAGATTTTATGAATGTAACTTGGTACAAATGATTTATATACTTGGAGAAATGTCTTGCAAGAGTTGGATTTGATTTTTTCTTCCTCCAAAACCCATTTTGTAATGTTTTCACTTTGGCACTTTTTCACATTTAATACAACTTTGCTTTTCACACTTCCTTTTGATTTCTTTGACTCAAATGATGAAATTTTTGGCAATTTTTTGCAGGGGTAGCCGACATGGAATTTGGCTAAGGAGACCAGGGCTGTGCTTGGAGAAATCCACTAAGAAACTTTTGAAAATTATTGCAAATGATAAACTGTAGACTTTTCTTCAAAACAGAGTTTTGAAGAACAGTCGTAATCTATCAACATGATGATGAAAATCTGTGAATCACAACTTTATGAGAGCCTCCCTCTGGCATTTCTGGCTTTATTGGACATTGTTTGAAGACCCAATGACTAATCCTTAGACTTAATGACCGAAATGACTTTTGTCCATTAAAAAATTAAACCTTGACTGTCATGGACTTTAATAAACATTGATGAAAAGACCTAAGCCAGTAGGTAGAAGACATGAGGGGAATGAATGATAAGGCCCTTCCATCAGGTTATGGCATGCCCCTAGTGTAATGCAGCTGAGTGAATGGAGCAAGACACCTAAAAATGAAATGCAGAAAGAGTTTTGATCTCTGACGGAGGACTGACCAGACCGACTCTAACAGGTACGATAGTACAATTCGTGTGGTGTGAAAATGGGACTTGGTGTCAAACACCATGCAAAATCTCTCAGTCAAAGGCCATTGATGTAAACATGTCACCGAAAGTGAGAAACTTTCCATTGAGGCATGCAAGCTTCAAAGTACTCAAAGGGTTGTTCCTAGGTCGACTTCTTGGACAATGAGCTAATGTCGACAAGAAGTGACCCATCGTAGGAGGGCCTTAATAAATCCCACATCTATGACATGGAACAGAGCAAATGACTTATGAAGGTGAAAACGATTTGATGATACAGGGTTCAGGGTGGCGGTCATGAAAGAATGAAGCGTAAAGGTATTGCAGTGGATGAGACACAAGATGGGTTGGTGAATTCTCTGATCGACTTCTCTTGAACATATCGGTGACACTGAAATGGATTGGTAGCATTAACCCCAAATATGGATGGTACGGTGGAACAATGGTAATATGATCGGTGAACGGAATAACCCAACGCGACTCACACATGGAGTGAAAGTGTCATGTTCAAGAGCGACTTGCTACCAATAAAATTTCTTCAAGTTTTCTTCCCAATTTTTCCCCAGTCATTGCTGACCAGTACCTCTTTATTTTTATCAAGCTTGAGGAGGATAACATATGCTTGTTCTATAATTCACCCTTCAGGCGAACTTGTTGCTATGTTTTCACGAGCCTAGCGACAGTGAAACTCGTTCTTGTCTATATGAACAAGTTTGTCGCTATTAATTTTAACGAGTTTAACGACAATGATAACTCGGTCCTTTTTCAATTTTAGAGAGTTTGAAAAGGGATGGAAAGGAAACTCCAATAATCCTTTTTCGTCATATAATCCCTTAAGTCTGAAAAAGTATAAAATAATACGAAAGGGATGAATTTTTTATAGTTTTAACAAGCCGAACAAGACAAGTGCTCGATCTTTTTGTGTAATAATCCCTCAGGTCCAAAAAGATTAAAATATAGAGGAGGGATAGCACTTCCAGTAGCTTTAACGAGCTGGAGAGGCCAATCGCTTGGCAATATTTTCATATTTTACGAGTCAGATGAAAAGAGCTTAAAGGAGACTCATTTTTTGAGGAACGAGTGATAATTTCGGGTAGCAACTGATTCCAAGTAAGGTTTGGAATTTTCCAATCACGGCAGTGTCACAAGGATGGCTAACAGAATCACTCGTTACAGATGTTCCTCAAAAAGGGTAAAAAATCAAATGGAGGGGTATGATCAGATAAAACAGAGTGGAGGTGATGATGAGAACACGACCAAGGTTCAAAAGATGATGATAATGCATTCACAATGGTTATTTTCCGGAGATTGGTTCATTTTTTTAATGAGCTTAAACTCTGGTGGAACATTTTCTCATTGCTAGGTTTAACTTTTAACGAGCTTGAACTTCACATAAAAACTACTCGTGGTGGATTTATTTTTTAACAAGCTTGAACCCTGCGGTAACTGTTACACTAAAATTTGTCACCATGACTATTTGCAGTTAGTATGGCTCCATCAACTGTCATACTATCCTCCTTGCCAAGTCTCATACCTCTGCTCTTCATGTCAAACTCCAAAAAAGAGAGAAAGTCTTTAAAAATCTATATATCTCTGGGTACGCAGTTTCTCTTAGCCTTACCTGTGTGTACGTACCTCAAGTTCACAATACCTGCGTACTTGTACGCTCTGTATGTAAAGGGGTGGGTGCGTACTCCTGTAAAGGTCAAAAGGCGCAAGTTTCACTCCAAAAAAGTTACTTGTGGTAATTTCTAGAGCATTCTAGAAGCTTGTTTGACGTGTATGGAGCACCTCCAGATGGTTCATGTATCCCTATGAAAGAGGAACTTATCCCATCAAGAGGGGAGCTATCCCATCCAAATAGGGGTTTATCCCATTGATGGTGGACCTGAATAACTTCCTCTAGAGCACTATAAATACAGGCATTGGGCCAGAGGGAGGGGAGGTTGAAAGCTAAACATTTCTAAGGGTAGATGCTGCAGGAATTAGGACTCCCATTTAGAAGCTTGTGAGGAGAGATTCCCATCCTTGTTCCATTTGGAAGTGGGTGAGCTTTGTCAAAGTAAAGGAGAACTCTTGATGGACCCTGGGAGGGACTTGCACAACACCAAGGCTCAGGTTGTAATTGTTCCTTTTGTTTCCTATTAATGCAAATGAGTACATTCTTCTCAATAACTTGTTATTTATGAGTTGTTTCATGTACTCCTTGGTCTATATGTTAAATATGTTTTATTTTATGAGATTATCAAGTGCTATTTAATCGTTTGATTGTTAGTGAATGCAGGTTTCGAAGAGAAGGAGGAGCTCATCCGGATCGACGAGGCTGGACTACTACAATAGCGTTGGGTTACAGGTAGGATCTAAACACTTGATTTCTCATATGGTAAATGCATATTTAGAGAAGGATTGCTCTTAATTGTCTTGTTTGTCACTAGAAAGCCTTAAGCTTCTAGGGAGGTTGGTTGTGTCCGCACTATCGACTCTTTCCGCCTGACAAAATGGCGACTCCGCTGGGGAATCCATTGATGTGAATGATTTTTCCTTTGTCTGAAACTTTGATCTGAGAAAAGTCTTTTTCTTTCTGGTTTTTGGTTGTCTGACTGTGTGTTTGGGTGGCTTAGCTTAGGGTTAAATTAGATTTTACTTTTTCTTAGTTTTGCTAGAAGTACGCAGCCTCTGAGTTCAACACAGTGCATACCTGTACGCACTGCAGCTTTGTGCACAGAGCATACCTGCACCTGTGCAAACAGGTTGCCTGCGTACCCTGTCAAAATTGAGAAAATTTCAATTTTCTCCTTTTTGCCTTTTAGATTTTGTTTTTAATTTGTTTTTGTTGCCCAGATCCACTGGTTATCTGCCATAAATCTTCACCTAAGCTTGTTTCATTGGCATTCTTGCTCTCAGCTTTTATCAATTGGGTGTTTTGAGTCTCTTTTTTGAGAAATTCTTGATCTAATTTCGTTTGGTCATTACTTGGAGGTTTGTCTCAGTCTTTTCACAATTTTGCATCTTTTTGCTTTTGTTTTTGCAAAAAAAATTCCCCCTTTGAGTGTTAATCACCTTTGAGTGTTTTTATTTTTTGATCTTTGGAACTCTCACCCAATTTTCTCGACTTGCACTTGATTGGTTCTTAGATTACATTAGAATCATCTTGTGTCTGAGAATTCTCTTGCGTAGATCACATTTGCATAATTAGAATTCTCATTTTCAGAATATGAATGAAAAATGTGCATAGATTACATTTGCATACTTTTCAAGTGAATTGTGCATAGATTACAATTGCATAGTTTACATTCTGAAAAATCAATTGTAGGTTTAGATCAGTTTTCTTTGATTTGAATTTACACAAAAATAAAAATAAAAAATGGTTTGGAATTGATTTGCATTAGTTTTTCTTGATAAAATTAGTGCATTAGAGAATTTGTTATATTTTCTCTTAGTGATCAATTCTTGCATTGTTGGAAGTGAATGGAAACTCTCTCCTTACTTTAGATAGGATTCATCGAATTGAAAAGATTGCATTATCATATTCGATTGCATTCAGTTGAGTCGGGTCATAACACCATTGGTTTCATATCCATTTACCCATTTGAGTAATAACAGCCTAAATAACACAGCGCTTAATTAAAACTCATCTAGTAATATTTTTATTTTCTAGGGCTCTCATACACCAACATAGCTTAGGCTAGTGTCTTGGAGTAGGAGAGTAATTAACTCTCCAAGACAGCAAAACCAAACAAGTAGCTTATCTTGTGGTAGGATAAATCCAACTGTTTCATTTGTACTCTGGGAAAGCTCCTCTTAAAGGAGAAGCACGAGACCGTGTCCGAACCAGTGAGGGGATCAATCCTCCTTCATTGGGAAAGACACCAGATACGCACGTACTACAAATGGTAAACCTCGGATTATTGTCGAGGAGCCTGGGGTCACTTGTCGGTAAACCTTGGATTATTGTCAAGGAGCCGGCAAGGGGATTGAGCTTGTTACTCTGCCCTTGCGTGCTATCGGGTCGTGGACTGTTCCCCCAGGTATATTTGTTGCTGTTGGTAACCTTAGAGACCATTATCTTTAGGATTCTACCCGAGGTGACGGTGGAGGGAAGATCCCACTGTACCTGGAGCAGACGTCGACTAGACTCACTTGGATTTTCTGGGGGGTTCACTTCACTCGAGACGGTTAAAGTGGAGGAACTTGGTCCAGTCTATTCATTAAGCAGGTTGCCGGGGTAACTGTTCCACCCGCCACTTCTGTACTGGATTCAGCGATGTTGGATTTCATCCCCAACTAGTGTTTTCGGTCCGGAAGGTTACTGTTTGTGTGTGGTTTGACTCCTAGATTTGATAGCGCGTGTTAATTTGTTTATTTTTACTTTTAGAGACCATAGGTGTGAATTGTGAATTTTAATTGTTAGGTGTGAATTGTGAATTGTTAATTTTAGTTTTAAAATTGTTAATAAAATTCACTGAAGTTGAATATAATGGCAAACGTTCCGGAATTTATCAACCTAGGAACCCCTCCTAACGAGAATCCTAGTACTTTTCCTTACTTTGGAAATGTTGGTCCTCCTTATATGGCTACTTTGTCATTACCTGGATTTACAATAGGTTTACCGATATGGTTATTTTCAACTTCGTTGGCCCAAAATACTCCAATTGTTCCATCTCAACCGGATGCTTCACCTCAACAGAGCTCACCATCTCAACATCACCAACCTTCTATTGACCCTTTACCTTCTTCGCCGAATTTTTCTTCCTCCATTTCTTCCTCTTCGCCTGGTAAAAGCCTTGATGCTAGTAACCAGGAGGCTAAGAAGAAGAAGGAATGGAAGAAGAAGAAGAAGAAGAAGAAGCAAGATAAGAAAGAAGTCAACCAACCAACCATGGCTGTAAGTGTTAATTGTGTTGAGGAAAACTCTGACATGCATCGTAAACCCAAATACCCTTGCAGGCTTTGTAAGGGTGACCACTTCCTTGTCAATTGTCCTGGTATTCCAAAGGTCTTGAAAGTATGGTCAGAAAAATCTCATCAACTTTCCATTGATCCATCAACCAGTGATAGTCAGGTTCCTAGGAAAAAGGGTAAAGTTAGGTTTCCTTGTAAGTTATGCAAAGGGAGTCATCAAACTCACATTTGCCCTCACATGGATGAAGCCTCAAAATTGTTGGAAAACCTTACTGTTCCACAGCAAGAATTTCGAACTGGTTACCGTAAACTCTCTCCCAACCTACTGTTAACTGACAGAGTGATTGATCTAAATTCAAGTACAGTCGATCACACTCTTCTATTGGAGAGTGAAACTCATGTCACTCAGGTTGATGATCCATTAGTTGATCAAGTGGTCGATTCAATTTCACATTCGGTCGATCACACTCTCCCTTTCGAGAGTAAACTTCATACCGCTCAAGTTCTTCTTGTTACATCAGATTCTTCTATGCCGGGGGGTATTTCACCTGTTTCTACAGAACCCCCTCCAAGCACTGAGGTCTTTTCCTTTGATTGGAATAGACTGACAGAACCTCGTCTTCCTTCCTCCATCCCTTTCCAAATCATTGTCAAGGCTGGTGGTAGGGACATACATTGTACTCAGGTAGATGAAGGTGCTTCTGTTAGTATTTTATCCTCAATTGTTTGGAAAGCTTTGGGTTCCCCTCAGCTTGCGCCTATTACGCAGAATCTGAAAGCTTTTAATAGAACCATTAGTGAACCTTTAGGAATCCTTCCTAAGTTCTATCACCTTGGAAGGTAAAACTGTCTGTATTGATCTTATGGTAGTTCGAGGTCCCTTGGATTTCAATTTACTCCTTGGGCGAGACTATGTTTATGCAATGAAAGCTGTCGTATTGACACTCTTTTGCGTGATGTCTTTCCCTCACAATGGTAGTATTGTGACTGTAGACCAGCTTTCGTTCCCTAGTCTTGTTTCAACTACCAATAATATGACAGCCCTAAATGTTCCTGATTCTAAAGTGGTATCTACCCTGCCACGGGTTAATTATGTGGCAACTGGTCCCATGTTTTCAGTTATCGATGTAAGTGAGCCTCTCACTGTTTGCTCATCTTCCTTTGATTTAGATCCGGTAATTGACATGGAAAGCTCTATGGGGTTACTTGACGTGATGTTCTTATCCCTTTTGAGTCCCTTGACATGTGTTCCTTCCAGAGAACTATTCTTCCTTCTAATGAAGACCTCTTGGAAGCCATGATCAAGGTGTGTCCACTGACATGTCTTTCTTCCAGTTGGAAGCCATGATCAGTGAGTGCGAGGATAGTTCCTTTTCCTGTGTCAACCTCGTTAAAAAATGAAACAGGTGCCCTGTGAGGAAAGTTCCTTTCACTGTGTCAACCTCGTTAAAAAATGAATCAGTGTCTACGAGGAAATTTCCTTTTACTGTGTCGACCTCGTTAAAAAATGAATCAGTGAGTGTGAGGAAAGTTCCTTTTACTGTGTCGACCTCGTTAAAAAATGAATCAGTGAGTACGAGGAAAGTTCCTTTTACTGTGTCGACCTCGTTAAAAAATGAATCAGTGAGTGAGGAAAGTTCCTTTTACTGTGTCAACCTCGTTAAAAAATGAATCAGTGTGAGCGAGGATAGTTCCTTTTCCTGTGTCAACCTCGTTAAAAAATGAAACAGGTGCCCTGTGAGGAAAGTTCCTTTTACTGAGTCAACCTCGTTAAAAAATGAATCAGTGAGTACGAGGAAAGTTCCTTTTACTGAGTCAACCTTGTTAAAAAATGAATCAGTGAGTACGAGGAAAGTTCCTTTTACCGTGTCAACCTCGTTAAAAAATGAATCAGTGTGTACGAGGAAAGTTTTTTCCTGTATCAACCTCATTAAAAAATGAAATAGGCTGTTACGAGGATAGTTTTTTCCTGTACCAACCTCGTTAACAAATGAAACAGGCTAGCATGAGGATAGTTCTTTTACTGAGTCAACCTCATTAAAAAATGAATCAGGTAGATTTTAGGATATATAGGTAGACTGTAGAAAGTAGGATTTTGAGGATAGTTCCTGTTACTGAGTCAACCTCGTTAAAAAATGAATTAGGTATGAGGATAGTTCTTTTCTTTTGTCAACCTCCTTAAAAATGAAACAACTCCCTTTTCAAGTTAAATATTGAAAGTAAACCTTCATTCCATCCATCTGGTTGAATGCAATGAAGCCTGGGGGGCATGTACCTTGCTTTGCATCATTATCCTGGGGGCATGCGAACTTCTTGAGCATAGTTCCTTGTCTTGTGTCAAGCTCGTTAAAAAATGAAACAAGGGTAGGTTAAGTTAGGTAGATTGTAGAGAGTAGTCATGAGCATAGTTCCTTGTCTTGTGTCAAGCTCATTAAAAAATGAATCAAGGATTTTAGAGCATAGTTCCTTGTCTTGTGTCAAGCTCGTTAAAAAATGAATCAAGATTTTTAGAGTAAAGTTTTTGTTAGGTAGATTGTAGAGAGTAGTTCTGAGCATAGTTCCTTATCTTGTGTCAAGCTCGTTTAAAAAATGAAACAAGGGTTTTGAGGATAGTTCTTTTCCTGTGTCAACCTCACTAAAAAATGAAACAACTCCCACAAGTCTTTCCAAGATCTTGAAAGTAAAGCTTCATTCCATCCACCTCATTGAATGCAATGAAGCTTGGGGGGCATGTACCTCATTTTGCGTCATTATGCTGGGGGCATGTGAACTTATAACAAGCATAGCTTTTCGTTTCAAGCTTGCGTAAAAATGAAACTACTTGGAAGCATAGTTTTTCTCTGTTTCAAGCTTTTGTAAAAATGAAACCTATCTCGAGTCAATTTCAGTTATTTTCAAGACTCGTTAAACTCATGAAAATACCGAGATTATTTTGCTATCTTTCATTCTCGTAAAACAAATGAAAATGCCGAGTTCTTTCCGTCTTTTCCTGCTCGTAAATTAAATTGAAAGTCGGCCATATGAGTACATTTTTATCATTTTTTCGAACTCATTAAAACTTATGAAAAAGTGAAAACCATGAGTACATTTTTATCATTTTTTCGAACTCATTAAAACTTATGAAAAAGTGAAAACCATGAGTACATTTTTATCATTTTTTTTCAAACTCGTTAAAACTTATGAAAAAGTGAAACATCAGAGTCATCTTTTAAGCCCTTTTCTGACTCCTAAAATATGAAAAGATTGCCGAGCGTTTCTTTTACACTTGTTAAAACGGAATTAAAAGACGGTCCCCTTATAGCCCTTTTCTGACTGTAAAAACAGGAAAAGATTGCCGGATTTTTGTCGTTTCAAATTCGATACTGGAAATAAAATGACGTGTCCTTGATCGCTTTTTACTTTTCAGGTCAAAGACACTAATCATGAAAGTACTCCTTGGTCGCAAGATCAAGCGGTTCTCTCAAGTATTATTTTATACTTTTTCGGGCTTGGGAGACACAAATTTACAAAAAAGTTCAACCCTGGAGTCTTCTTTAGTTTTTTCAGACTATCTAAAATTGAAAAACGCCGAGTTTTTCATATACTGGACTTGTTAAAATTTCACAATAAAGGACCTGTTCGATTACAAACAGGAACGGACCACTCCTTCTTAGGGTTCGAATCAAAACTAAGTTGGACTCATCCGAAGGATGAGCTTATAATCAAGCATATGTGATCCTCCTCAAGCTTGTAAAAAATAAAGAGGTACTTGCCAGAAATGGTGGGGGAAAAGAGAGAAAAATGAGCCTATTTGTTATCCTTTGTCTCAGAAGAAGCCTTATCACCACTCTTGAACACGACACTTTCCATTCACCTGGGTTGGGAAATCCTTTGCCTCACAGTTGATCAAACCACATTGAAAGTCTTCAGCCGGGTATTAACTTTGGGTCAAATGTCACCAAGCCATCTGTTGTGTCGTTATGTGTTCAAGAGGTCACTGCAAATAAACCATTCATCTGCAAAATACTTGTCATCCATTTTGACCATCCCTGAGTCAGTCCTTACAGCAACATTTCTTCAACTTGAACTATGATTTCGTGTTGTGGGCTTGCCTGCAACGGGTCGCTTTCTATCGACATCAGCACATTATCTAGAAAGATGACTTAGAAATCGTCAGTACCTTGAAGTCTGCATGCATCAATGGCAGTTTTCTCACCTTTGACGACGGTTTACATCATTGACTTTCGATCGAAGGATTCTGTGAAATGTTCGATATCAACTCATTCATTCACATCTCATGGATTGTACTGGGTACTTTGAGAACCATTGACATCACTGGTGGTCTCTCTCACACTTGTTAACAGTTTACATCATTGACTGGTAATCAAGTGGTTTCTACCATGCTCGACATCAACTCATTTATTTGCATGGATAGAATTGTACTATTTCGGGAAGTAGAAATGAAGACCCTGGATCTAGTTTCCACCATCTAGGCTGCGAGGAGTTTTGTATTCATTATACAGTAGACTAATCATAAACAGATGGCTGCGTCCATACTGTGTCTACAAAATTCTATGATTATGATGTACTGCAAAATCATTCCTGTATCAGAGCAGTAGATAGTCAATTAGTTAAAGTTTTCAATCTGAGTATGGGAATGCCTACCTCAGCGATGATATGATCATATATATGTATTTTGTGTTGAATACTTGCAGGTTCCGACTGGGCTCTCCACAAGATAATCCTTGAAATGATAAAGTACTTCACCCTTCCTAGATGATATGAAACCCTTATCTACTACAGGCTTCGCACTTTAGGGGGCAATCTGTTACACTAAAATTTGTCACCATGACTATTTGCAGTTAGTATGGCTCCATCAACTGTCATACTATCCTCCTTGCCAAGTCTCATACCTCTGCTCTTCATGTCAAACTCCAAAAAAGAGAGAAAGTCTTTAAAAATCTATATATCTCTGGGTACGCAGTTTCTCTTAGCCTTACCTGCGTGTACGCACCTCAAGTTCACAATACCTGCGTACTTGTACGCTCTGTATGTAAAGCGGTGGGTGCGTACTCCTGTAAAGGTCAAAAGGCGCAAGTTTCACTCCAAAAAAGTTACTTGTGGTAATTTCTAGAGCATTCTAGAAGATTGTTTGACGTGTATGGAGCGCCTCCAGATGGTTCATGTATCCCTATGAAAGAGGAACTTATCCCATCAAGAGGGGAGCTATCCCATCCAAAGAGGGGTTTATCCCATTGATGGTGGACCTGAATAACTTCCTCTAGAGCACTATAAATACAGGCATTGGGCCAGAGGGAGGGGAGGTTGAAAGCTAAACATTTCTAAGGGTAGATGCTGCAGGAATTAGGACTCCCATTTAGAAGCTTGTCAGGAGAGATTCCCATCCTTACTTGTTCCATTTGGAAGTGGGTGAGCTTTGTCAAAGTAAAGGAGAACTCTTGATGGACCCTGGGAGGGACTTGCACAACACCAAGGCTCAGGTTGTAATTGTTCCTTTTGTTTCCTATTAATGTAAATGAGTCCATTCTTCTCAATAACTTGTTATTTATGAGTTGTTTCATCTACTCCTTGGTCTATATGTTAAATATGTTTTATTTTATGAGATTATCAAGTGCTATTTAATCGTTTGATTGTTAGTGAATGCAGGTTTCGAAGAGAAGGAGGAGCTCATCCGGATCGACGAGGCTGGACTACTACAATAGCGTTGGGTTACAGGTAGGATCTAAACACTTGATTTCTCATATGGTAAATGCATATTTAGAGAAGGATTGCTCTTAATTGTCTTGTTTGTCACTAGAAAGCCTTAAGCTTCTAGGGAGGTTGGTTGTGTCCGCACTATCGACTCTTTCCGCCTGACAGTAACACTGCTCGTGGCGAGTTTATTTTTTAACGAGCTTGAACCCTGCGTTAACACTGCTCGTGATAAGTTTGCATTCCCCCAGCATAATAACACAAATCGAGGTGCATGCCCCCCAAGCTTCATTGCATTCAACACGGTGGTTGGAATGAAGGTTTACCTTTGAGATCTTTGAAAGACTCGACTTGGAAAGGGAGTTGTTTCATTTTTTAATGAGGTTGACACAAGATAGGAACCGTCCTTGAAATCCACCGTATTTATAGTATTTGATAGAAAATCAAAAACTGAAGGATGATTAAGGTTGCTGGAATAATCTTCGTGGTAATCCGGAAGATGGGAACGATGGTGGTAATCTTCCCATGGTGCCTCTCCTATCATCATTGACTGAATGATTCCTTTGTCTATAGAATGTACATGCGACCAAGGATCCGAAGAGGTGCCATATTCCTTAGACCTATCTATCCAAACACTCAATGAGCGTTGATTTGGGTTCGATCCCCAGGCCACGAAAATTGATTGCTACAATATTTCTAAAATGGCGATGATCCATGCTGTCAAAATGTTTAGGAATCTTTTGAATCTAGAAGACATCATATTGCAGGTTCCCACTGTGGCCACTTCTGCCAGACTGTTTGGAGGTGGTAGGGAAAAAGTCCCCATTAATGTAGGGTCTTTTAGTAGGCCTACTCCGACATTTTGAAGCGATTGAGAGCTTCCATGGATCATTGGAATGCTTCCCGTAACTTGTGAACTATTGGGGAGGAAGTTTTGTTGGTTGACGATTGTAATCCCTCCTTGGAAGGGAAATGCAATATTTCTGAAGTATGTCAACACAACTGCAGCCATAGCATAAATCTAGGGCCTTCCCAATAAGGTGTTGTAATCGAGGTTTCCATCGATAACCTCAACATCAATTTCTACTATTTTTCCCCCAAGTTCAACTTGCAAGTTACTTAAAATCCCATATGGAGTGTATGATCGTCCATCAAATTCTTTTAATGTCGTTGATGATCGTGACAAGGGTGGTGAGCCTAAATTTTTCCAGCAACTGATCGACATAATACATGTAGATGCCCCCTCATCAATAATTGTTCGATGAACAGTTTTGTTGAGGGCTTTCACTTGAATAAGGAAAGCTCGTTGAGCTGGTAACTGAGGGTCATATCCTTTGTGATTAAAGGTCACAAGATTGGAATCCGTTGGGTCAATCCCACCTATCGCTGATAATAAAGCCTTCTTCTGGGAGGGGCAATTTTGCAGTACCTCAAGTGTCGACATAGCAGACAGCGATTGGACCAAGTCCTCTACTATATTATAATGTTTTGCTGCTCTGGCATGAGGATTAAATGTCGATTTGTGTACTACTCCCTTTGGTGGTTTTATCGTTAGTTCAGGAATGATGGGTGGCACAACTTCGGTCAAATTTGTTGTCGAACTACTAGGTTATTCATTAGCCTTGTTATTCGACAGTTGTGGATTCCCGTAATCTTTATTCATTGTCGATATCAAAGCATCATTTTGTTGCTTTGAGATAGACAACATAAGCACTTGGGATCGGGAAGCATTGTCACTAGCAACCAGACTGGTTCTCAGCTTTAGAAACGGATCAGTCAATACCGCTGAGGTTTTTGAACTCTTAAAGAGTTTCTTAACTTCAGCTTTATGTGGACAATCTCTCGTCCGATGATCCTCATTGCATATGAAGCATGGATTACTTGGTTTCCTATCTCCATAAGGGTTTGCAGAAGATTTTTCAGGAGACAACACCTCCTGTTTTTTCTTCTTCCCTTTCTTTTTCTTCTTGCCCCCTGGTTGCTTCGGTTCTTTGCCTTTGTCAATCGACATGGTATTTACCTCTGAGGCGAGAAGTTCTTCATTTGCATTTTGACTTGAAACCGTACGGGCCTTCTTTGATGTAGCTTTTACGGTTTTCATGCTAGTCGCACCTATCACGCCATCACTAGCATGAGAGTCTTTGCTTGATTTAGAAGGGGGAGGAACGGAGAATTTTGGTCTAGGAGCATCAGGGATTTTATCGTAGAGCATTCTAGACTGAGTATATATCAAGTCTAGATATTGCGCACGAGCAATGACTTGCTCTTCAGTGACGACTCCTCCCTTTGCCACATCTTCTGTAATAGAAGGTAATAATGACTTAATAAACCATTCAGCTAGCAGCTGATCAGGAACATATGTTTTTACCATTCATGACGTCGCCACTCATGAATATGATCAGATATGTGAGTGGTCGTCGTTTGTTTGAAATTGGTAAGAAGCTCTGTTACCATTTCGTACCTTATGGGTAATTGAAAATGGGTTAAAAAGGTTGTTGCTAGGGTGCTGAAGTTATCGAATGAAGCTCTGGGCAATTCGATATACCATTTTGCTGTCGGACAAGTTAACGTTCGCTAAAAAAGGCGAAGCCTAACCGAATCATCATTTAGAGTGTTAGATGAACACCACAGATGAAAAGTCATCGCATGATTCAATGGGTCTTCACCCGGATTTCCATTAAATTTAGGAATATCTGACAAAAGTTTATGTGGAATTGCTGGCCACCAAGGGGTGTAAGCAATTGGATCGTTTGTCAGCCGATTTAGATCTCGTAACTCTAAAGTTGCCACGAAGGGCAACTGTTGATTCAGGTTCGGCAAAGCATACCCAGGATAAGATGGGATTACCTGAGCAGTGGGTCTTTGCATACCAGCACAGTGAATTTTATGCTGATAAATTTGGTAAGGTTGATGGGCATAACCACTATGAAATGGTCGATGTTGACCATTTTGAATATACGGCTGCCCATTACTTGCAAAGATTTGGTGCTCAAATCCTTGGTAAACTTGTTGGAATTGCGGTTGTTGGTATTGCACCAGCCATGGTTGTGAAACCATTTGCTATTGTCCAATACTGGCTGTTTGACCAAGATGAGGGGTGATGGTACCCATTTGAGCCTGGGTCACTCCAGATAAGGAGCCACTAATAGATGATTATGGTGGCATCGTACAGACAAGAGGCTATTGAATTGCTACCTAAGAGCCTTGAGGTTGGCATACAATAGGCAACACTTGTACTTGCGACACCGTCATAATAGCCGGTGTAGTGGGGATATTTGACATAGGCAGACTTTGTTGCATTGAGTATACAACTCTTGGTTGTTGAGGCAGTATTGGCACCCAACCACTGGATGTAATTCTAGCATAACCTGAATTCTGTTGTGAACTCTCATATGTTTGTTCTCTTAGAGGAGACAATGAAAGGGTATATTGCCCCCCATATGGCGGTAATCCAGTGCTCAAAGGAATGATTTGCCTTTGAGGACCGAACTGCCCAAATTGACACTGTGAAGGATCAATTTGCTGAGACTCAACATAAGAGATTCTAGATATTATTCCGGACGAACAAATGGGAACAGACCATACTGTCAAAACAACCACTGGATGGATTCCATCCAGTGATTGAGAGCTAGTTGGGACAGACGGTACGCCGATGAACTTTGTTGGAGTAACAACACAAGGTTCTACCGTTGTTGTGTCAGATGACACAGTCCTAGATGTCGATGGTTGTTTAGACATATCTAGTCTATCCAAAAGATTTCCTAGCGATTCTACAGGAACTTCCGATGACAGGAGACTAATTTTTTATGAAGAAGGATACAGGGTGATCCCAACTCCAAAATGCGATGGAGTACTAGATGGAGGATCTTCCACAATCTCTTCTATAGCAATCAATCCAAGTGGAAGAGGGAGACCGTCAGGTCCATAAAATATTTTCGGTGCCGAAGAAGGTATAGATTCTGTAGCGACAGATGTTTGGGGAATAACACCTTCCGAATCAGCTGTAGATGGAGCTGGTTCAGGAATAGAAGTGTTTACCTTCACACTAAGATCAGTTCTACTATCCTCTTGTGGTTGTGGAACTTCTTCTATAGAGGCAGGGATACCAGAAATGTTTGGAGTAACTAAAGTCTCTGAGGGTGTTGGAACACTTGTTCCAACCAAACCAGGGGACTTTGATCTGGTTAGATAAGTTCGCTTTGTCCAGAATAGTTTGGTTTCTGGAGACAAAGACGGTTGAATCATAAGTCTCCGTGAATGATGGGGTTTCGATTGACTTTCCTCCACGATTATGGATTACTTGAACAACTAAAAATAAAGGGGAAAATGATTCCGAATTAAATGAATTTTAGACGCTTTGACACAACTTGCTTTTTCAATTTTTAAGAGTCGAGAAAAAACAAAAGATGACTCTAGTCTCCTTCAATTTTTAATGAGCCTGAAGTGACAAGTGCTCAGATGGACCTTTTCTTTTAAGGAGTCTGAAAAGGAACGAAAGAGACTACTCTAGAAATCTAGACAGAGGGATTACCAAACCAATTACAAAACTGCAGAATACTTTTTACGGTATGGCCGTCAATCTTCCCGAATGCTGTGTTCAGTGCATTGCGATCAATAGGGCGGCAGACATGGCTTCCTATGGATAAAGGATATAGCCTATTGTGGTCTCCCAATATATACTCGATGGTACATGGGAGCACAAGTCTGTACTGGCACATGTCGTCTCAAAGAGGAGGAATCACCCAACCAACAATGAACGTGATAGTTACCAGGCTTTACGACGCCGGAATACGTCTCTAGCCTAGACTTGTAAATGTTGTGCGTTAGGTTCAAAATCGTTTTTATGTTCATTGAATTTATTTTACAGTTGATCTTTCTTAAGAAATTTTCCTTTCAGGTTCACTGCGTGATGTAGATATATAATTCCTAAAATGAAATCTAAGATGATAAACAATCGTTTAATCTTCTTTTTGTAATGAAAATCCTAGCTACTAAAGAAAGAGAGATGATATTCTTTCAACATAGAGCAGAGAGCACACACTATATGCACTTGTCCTAAATAAAACCAACAAGCAGTATAAATGCAAATGCACATGCATGTATTTGTTTTCAGCCTTCTTAATGTGTAAATGACAAGAAGAATTCTAAGTACAAATCTGAATTATCTTTTCAAAGCGACAGTACTAACAAATTTCTCTTCAAAAAACGAAAGGAAGATAATGACGACACTTTGTGACTTTGAATTGAAAAATGATTTTGACACTTGGAAAACTACTAATTCAAATAAAATACAAGAGTAACTATATAATCAACCGTCAAGAATGATAGGACTCTTTTCTTTGACCGAAAACTACACTTGCGACACTTCCAAATCAAAAGACGACAATTTGATTATGCTATGTTTTGTAAAAGAGAACTGTAAATGGCGCACAATACATAAAAACATTCACAATTCTTTGTACTATGGAGACGGAATCATGCAAAGGAAGGGAGTTTCCACAATGGTATACTGATCACAGACAGAAAAACTCCTGAATAAAGCTAAAGAGAGTGAACACAGAAACCAAAATAATGAAGCAGAAGAGGTCTTATCTGATCAGCGCACCTGCAACACAGGGAAAGTGCAATGCAGTGCACCTACTGCACACGGGAGGTGCGATGCATCCAGATTCCCAAGATGAGAAAGTGAAATGGTCCAGGGAAGAGACTTCAACTTGGTTCTTGGTCACAATTTGTAGCTTAGTTCAGGGATTTAGGCCGAGCTAATGATAGTCAGTAAATAGAAATCACAGGGGCTGATCTAATGAGGTTACTAGAGCCACCACTAGGGCAAGTAGGATGTTTGCAAATTGATTGTTCAGTTTATAAACAAAACCCGGAGATAGACTAAAGTAGCATTGATCTACTTTGCACTTGCATAGAAAATGCATTTTGAAGGCTAGCTGGCTTAACTTTAGGCTCCGTCTGTAACTTTATAAAGCAAACAAGTATAAACAAGCAAACAAGCTATTTTTATCCTAGTATGGTCGCCATTTTGTTATCAAGAAATCTAGTGTCTATGCAGAGCTGTTAGTCCCACTAAGATGGGTGTCTATCTTAGAAACAAACAGATTAAAGTTACTTTCGTTTTCCTTTATGAGAAGTAGATAGGAGAGGATCAAAGAATACCAACCTTGATCCTTTTCTCAGTTCTTTGCTTGTTCCTTCTCCTCACCGACAGGTCTTTGCCGCTTCTCCCTTGACCACTCCACTTCAAAGAGTACCTATAAAGTCAAAGTAGCATAATACCTTCAAAGTGCAGAGATCTATGATCATAAACAATATAGGACCAGATATATATATTGATCACACAAATGCATATACTATCAAACATACAAGAATGTGGAGGAAAACTTCAATAGCTTTATTAATATGAAGATTATAAGAGAGGATTACAACCCATTGTTCTAACCTAGCATCATCCTCCCAGCATGAAAGCCCTTCTTCACCTGATGAAAAGCTTAGATCACCCAACACTATGATATTCCACCAGGAAACCAACAACACTTCCTTATAAGATACAAAATTCCAGCCTCTAACCTCTAGATTTTTGGGATGAGGGATCCATATATAGATATCTATAGAGGTGTGAGTCAGCTCTGGGTTTTTGATTAGTGTCCTCGTTCTGATAGTTCTTGGTTCCACTTGGAGATTTATGATCTCTTACTCATCCCTGCGCAAATTCAGAGAGGCAAGTGTCACAGGAGAAGTTTCTGGAAGATTCCATGATCATCCACCTTGCAAACTGCCTCTGCCATTTGTCCATTCTCACCCATCACACCCTACAAAAGGGTTTTCTAGTATGCATCGCACCTTTTACACTAGGTAGGTGAGATGCATCACACCCTTAGCACTAAGCAACCTGTATGGTCCAGTTTTGACCAGTTCTGAGCAGTTTTCTGTGGAGAACTTCTGGGAGATGATGTAATCAGCTAACCTTGTTCCTTTAGGGCATGAAACAACACTTTTAGGGACTCAGAAGCCCTTGGTTTATGGACATATATGATTGGGGTTGCAGTGCCCAAAAATGTCTATAAAAGTTCCTCATTTGTTTCTCCCTCCCGCTCTTCCTCTTCTCTTGGTGAAAGTATTGGTGCTAGTAACCAGGTGGCTAAGAAGAAGAAGAAAGGGAAGAAGAAGAAGAAGAAGCCAATTCATCAAGGGGGTGACCAAGTAACCATTGCTTCGAATGCAACATCTAATGAAAATCCGTCTATTAAGCCACACAAAGTCAAATATCCATGCATAATCTGTGTGGAAGACCATCTTCATCGAAATTGTCCTTATTTTCCTCAGATCTTGAAAGAATGGTCTTCCTATTCGCACCGTCTGGTGTCATCAATCTCTGGTGATCATGTTGGTAACACTCCATCAACTAGTCATAGTGGATTTCATGGACAAAAAAGAAAGGTCAAAGTTCCATGTAGGTTATGTGAAGGTATACAGCCCTTTCACCTTTGTCCCTATCTGGATGAAGCCAAAAGAGTCTTGGATAACTGTCCTGCTTCACCGCAGTGACTATCTCTAAATCCTTCACTAGTTGATGAACTGACTGACCAAAATCAACCATCAATCGAAACCACTTTCTCTGAAAGTGAATCCTATGAGTCTATACCCGACAAAAATCAATAGGTCAAGGTAAAAATTGACCCGATTTCACCTTCAACTGATCGAACCTTTCCCAAAGAGAGTGAAAATGATACCACTCAAGTTCTTTTTGTTACCTCCGATTCAAATGAGCTTGGGGGCAGTCCACCTGTTCCAGCAAGATAGGAGGAAAATCCTTCAGTTTTCGTAACTTAAGGGGTTAATTCTCCCGTTCCTACGGTGCCCCCTCCAAGTAGTCTAGTTACTTCCATCAATTGGAATCAACTGGCAGAATCTCTCCTTCCTTCTTATGTGCCTTTCTAGATCATAGTGCAAGTTTGTAACATGATTGTATTTGGCACTATTATAGATGAAGGTGCATCAGTGAGTATCCTTTCCTCAACTGCTTGGCAAGCACTCGGTTCACCACTGCTTGTACATGTTACACAGAATCTGTTGGGCTTTAACAAAGGAACCAGTCGACCATTAGGGATCCTTCCTCAGTTACCTATCAATTTGGGAGGAAAAACTGTTTACTTAAGCATGATGGTAGTCCAAGGGCCATTAGTTTATATTCTACTCCTTGGACGTGACTATGTTTATCGCATGGGAGCTATTGTTTCAACACTCTTTCTAGTGATTTGTTTCCCGCATGAAGGTAGGATTGTCACCATTGACCAGCTTTCATTTCCTAGTCCAAATATGGCTCCTAGTCAACCATCTTCCTTAAATGGACCTTTTGTACCAATGGTATCATCCCTGCCACGAATTAATTATGTGACAACCAGTTCCATACCTACATCAACTAACGATCAATTCAACGATGTTGTACACCATGTACTGGGGGCATTGGAACCAGAGTTCTCCTTCATGACCTCTTACGGGTTGTGATCGGGGAGCCAAAGGATAGTTCGTAGTCTTGTGTCAACCTTGTTAAAAAAATGAAACAAGGATCCCTGGAGCAAGTTCCAAGTCGAGTCTCTGATTAGATCTCGTAAATCAACCTTCCTTCCATCCACATGATTGCGATGAGTAGTCCGATGAATGTAACGAAGTTTAGGGGGCATGCCGCCTTGTCCCTCCAAATGAACCCAGCTGAAAAGATAGGTTTGCCTATAGGTTATGTGATTGGAAGTGTAATATTACACCATTCACCTTTGTCTATTTGATGGACAAAGCCAAGGAAGTGTTTTTGTCTAACCGCTGATAAAAACAATCCTGCTTAACCACAGTGACTTCCATATGGTTACCTAGAGACTCTCCTTTTCTCGATGCCTGGGGGCATGCAAACCCTTTTTATGCAAGCATAAAACAACCGGTTTCATTTTCTAGCTTTTTAGTTTCAACTTCTTAGGTTAGGTGATTGGTCTGACCCACCATTCACCTTTGTCTACAACACGTGGATGAAGCAAAGGAAGTGTTTTGTATAGATAGAAGACAAAACCATCCTACTGTTGGCATTATGAGACAAGTGTTGTCCTTGATGGAAAATCACACAAATGACAGATCATAGTGCAGCAGGTCAGTAGCAAAGAATTGATGATCAGACTACAAAGAATGAAGAAGAAGAGTATATATGCAGGCTCAGAGTATATACGCAGGTTCACTATATACCAAGTAGGGTATACACACAGGTTATACGCAGGTTCACTATGTACCAAGTCGCATATATACACAGGTTCACTATATACCAAGTAGGGTATACACATAGGTTATACACGCAAGTTCATATATACAAAGGAGTGTATACACGTGGGATTTCTGATTAAAAGTTGCGTATGCTATGCACGCACTTTCATGCATAGAAAAGCATGTACATGTGGGAAAACTTATTTTTGGGTTTGTGGTATTTAGACCTATGGTTTTGGTCCTTGGTATTGCGTTCGAAGTGTTGAACCCAAGTATTGGGTCCCTAGTATTGGTTCTCAATGGTTTTGGACCATGGTGTTTCAGTGATTCAGAAATTGATGATGCTAGTATTGATTCTTTTGTGCTTCAATGATATTGATGGGTCCAGTATGAAAATTGGATGAAACGTGGCCTTCAGATTATAGTGTTGTGCTTCAGGAGTATCCAGTCTGAAAATGTATGAAATGTGGTCCCTGGAGGATGAAAGGAGATTGTAGGTCAGCGCCTATGTACTAGTACAAGAGCAAAGGGGGTGGTAGCTCCCTTCCAGTAGCAGCTAGAGAACAAGTGAAGATTGGAGCACTCAGTAGGTAGGCACCTATGTACTAGTAAATGGATCAGCTAGTACAAGAGCTAAGGGGGTTGTTGCTCCCATCTAGGAGAGTTTGGAAAACGAGAGAGGGTTGTAGCCCTCTGTGGGTAGAAGCCTGCGTACTGGTATAAGATTGCACCAGTACAAAACTATTGTAAAATGAAGTTTCTTATTAAAATAAGATAGAGACGACTTGCAGTAGGTGGTTTCACCCACATTGGGTTTCCACCTTATATCATGGTGTTCATGTGTGCTTCTTGTGTGTGATGATCTGTTCTATTTTACTGCACCTGCTTACTGTACATATGGTTAATAAAGTTCTGATGCACTAACTAAATATCAACATTTAATGGATTAACTGAATCATAAGTATTCTGGATATACGCTAGTTGCATTAGACACATTTGCGTATACACGCGGGTTCCCTTAATTAAGGTAGCGTATATGTATCTAAGTATGGAGATGAAAAAGTTTTATTGATTTGATAATACTGATTCACCCCCCCCTCTCAGTATTATTTCCAACACCTACCTAACCTCAGTATTTCCTTAGCTTTCTAGTTTTCCTAGCTTTTTAGTTTGGTCGTTCCTAGCTTACATAAAAAGAAAGATGAGCAATGTTTCCGCAAGGTTCAAGCTCGTTAAAAAATAAACCTACCAATGAGCAATGTTTCCACAAGGTTTAAGCTCATTAAAAAATAAACCCACCATTGAGCATATGTTAACGCAAGGTTCAAGCTAATTAAAAAATAAACCGCCTTCAGTAAACAACCTCTATGATTGCCATGCTATCAGCCCTTTCAGCTTTGGTTGTGTTCCTACCATCACCTCCATTCTTTTGGCTGATCATATGCTTCCACTTGATTGTTTACCCTTTTGAGGAACAACTGCGATGAGTGACTCTGTTAGCCACCCTCTTCACACTGCCATGTTTTGAGAAGTTCTAAACTTACTTGGAACCAGTTGCTACCCGAAAACATCACTCATTCCTCAAAAATGAGTCTCTTTTAATCTCTTTTTAGACTCGTTAAATATGAAAAGATTTCCGAGCTATTGGCCTTTCTAGCTTGTTAAAGTAAATGGAAGTGCCATCCCTCCTATACATTTTAATCTTTTTGGACATGAGGGATTATCCCACAAAAAGATTGAGCGCTTGTCTTTTTCGGCTCGCTAAAGTGATCGAAAAGTCATCCCTTTTGTATTATTTTATACATTTTCGAACTTAAGGGATTATGCCACGAAAAAGGACTGCTGGAGTTTCCTTTTCGTCCCTTTTCAAACTCTCTAAACATGAAAAGGACTGAGTTATCTTTGTCGTTAAACTTGTTAAAACAATAGTGACAAACTTGTCCGCCCAGACAAGAATGAGTTTCACTATCGCTAGGCAAATTATAGAACAAGCATATGTTATCCTCCTCAAGCTTGACAAAAATAAAGAGGTACTAATTAGCAATGACTCGGGAAAAAGGGAAGAAAACTTGAAGAACTTTATTGGTAGCAAGTCGGTCTTGAACATGACACTTTCACTCCATCACCATGATTGAGTCGAGTTGGGTTATTCTGTTGACCGGTCATATTACCATTGGTCATCCATACCATCCATCTTTTGGGGTTAACGCTACTAATCCATATCAGTGTCGCCAATATGTTCAAGAGAATTCATTCAGAGATTTCACCATCCAGCCAATGCCTCATCCACTGCGATACCTTCACCCTCCATTTTTCATGACCACCATTCCTAAACCTTGTATCATCAGATCATTTTCACCTCCAGAAAATCATTTGCTTGTTTCGTGTCGTAGATGTGGGATACATCAAGGCCCTCCTATGATGGGTCACTTCTTGTCAACATCAACTCATTATCCAAGAACTTGACTTAGAAACAACCCTTTCAGTACTTTGAAGCTTTCATGCCTCAATGGAAAGTTTCTCACTTCCAGTAACAGGTTGACATCAATGACCTTCGACCGAAAGATTTTGCGTGGTGTTTGACATCGAGTCATATATTCACACTGCGTGAATTGTATTGTGGTTCCTTGAGGGTCATCATCATCATTAGTGATTCCTCTCACATCTATTAACAGCTTATATTATTGGCTGGTAATCAGGCGATGTCTTTCCATGTTCGACTTCAGGACATCTTTTCACATGGATCGACTTGTACATCAGGCGAAGATTGAACAAGTTTGAAGACCCTGGATCTAGTTTCATCCATCTGGGCTATGATGTATTCAGGAATATAAAGACATCAAATGTACACAGAAGCTGCACAGATGGTCATCTAAGCCAGGGATGATGACTTTCCAGTCTACAACTACAGATGATTATCTGTCCTATGTACATGAAAATGAAATTATAAAGCTGAGCATGGGAATGCCCGCCTTAGTTAGATCATGAAAGTAATATGATGATGATGTATTGTATTATATTTTATACAGGTCACCTTCCAGTTCAAATACCTCGGATCCTCATGATAAAGAATTTCACCCGACATCAAAAGATTTACGACCTCATGCTTTAGGGGGAAACTATTATAGACATATTTGGGCACTGCAACCCCAATCTTATATGTGAATAAACCAAGGACTCTTTAACCCCTAAAAGTGTTGTTTATACCCTAAATGATCATAATCAACTGATTACATCATTTCCCAGAAGTTCAACCTGAAAAACAACGCAGAAATGGCCAAAACAGGACTATACTGACTACCCCACTGTCAAGGTGTGATGCATCTCACCTGCTACACATGGGAGGTGTGATGCATACTGGAGAGGCCTTTTGTAGGGTGCGATGAGCAAGGATGGAAAAAATTTTGAGACAATTTGCTAAGTGGATGATCATGGAATCTTCTAAAAACTTCTCCTATGACACTCGCCTCTCTGAATTCGCCCAGGGATGAGTAAGAGATCAATGAAATCTCCAAGTGGAACCAAGAACTATGATTAGAATGACACTAATCAAAAACCCAGAGCTGACTCACACCCTTGTAGACATCTATAAATGGATCCCTCATCTGAGAGATCTAGAGGCTGGAATTTTGTAATTTGTAAAGAAGTGATGTTATTTTGTCTTTGGAAAGAAGCATTGTATTGTTGGGTGATCTTTCTTTTAATGTGGTGAAGATGGCTTTGATGCTAGGAGGATGATGCTAGATCAGACAGCTGGGTTGTAATCCTATCTTCTACTATTAATAAAGTTCTTTGAGTTTTCCTCCATATAATCGTGTATTTGTGAATCTTGTTATTTGTGAATGCAATTGTATGGTTAATGTATTTCTGATTCTGCATTGTTTATGATATTATATATCGAGATGCTTTGATGGTGTTGTTACTTTGTCTCTACAGGTATTCTCTAAAGTGCGACAAGTAAGAGACGAGTTGCAAGTTCCATCAAGGGAGAGAGAAATCAAGAAAGGAGTCAAGCGGAAGATCCAGGTTGGCCCTCTTTGCTTCTCTCTTATCTATCATATATAAAGGAAATCACAAAGTGCTTTGATTGTTTGCTTCTAAGATAGCTACCCATCTTAGTGGGACTAGCAGATCGAAAAGACACTAGTTTTCCCGGAAACAGTCTTTTGCTCCACCCTTAGATTTGAGATCAAGCCAAAAAGGTCATAATACCAGGACAAACTCAATTTAAAGTTCAATTTCTTCAGCAGAAAATCAACTTCCTTACCAGTTGATCTAGTATTGTAGACAAAGGGTGCTACTTTAGCTTTAATCTTAAATTGGGCCTTCTTCTTGACTACCACAAAATGTAGATCATCCATGTGAATCATCTATAAAATGTACTATGTTAGGCCCCTATAATACTTTTGTATTCACTTATTATTATTGTTATTATAGCCCCTTACTGTTATTGTTGTGCTCATGTTGTCCCCATATTTTTATTATTGTTCCATATAGAAGCCCACCATTGTTATTTTTGTGCCCTTACATTATTATTGTTATGTTGGCTTGACTATATTGTGACCCCTTAGAATCCTCTATATAGAAAGGAGGACTTGTCATTTGTATCATCCAAGAATTGTTCATTTGTTTAATGTAAATGAGGTTCCCCCCTCGAAGAGGCTGATTTTGAAGTCGTTGATCTATTTTCATCTTTGTTGTGAGCTGGTTGCATAAAAATTGGTATCAAAGATTTGGATTCTATGGTTTCACTTCTTCAAACAGGTGATCATGAAATTTTCGCTATAACGTTTTTTCTACGGTGGTTCAGAAGCTAAAATTAAAACCCATTTGAGCTGAAATCTTGATGAACCTCGGGTACTAAATTAAGATCTTGTTTTGCTATATTTTTAGATATATGATCCAATGAAGTTAGGGTTTCTACAGGCTCCTGAATTCAGATTGAAATTTAGTCAAAAGGTACACAAATAGGATAGACTATAGGTTTCTTTGTATCAGTTTCAGGTTCGAAGGTTGAAAAATTGACACATGGCACGTCGTACAATTTCTCTCTACTGAACCAATCCATAATCAGGTCATCGTGGGTGATTTGGAATATCTCTTCCATGGAGAATCCAATTTTTATTAGACTGGTGAGGTTGGAACAAGTAGATAGAGGGCTACCACAGGACAAAACTTACGACCTTGGAGATCTGTACTTCAAGGGATACAACTGATTCAATATCGAGCTCCTAGAAAGTTAAAAAGAGGTGTGTAGCATTTTTAAAATTTTGCATGAGTTTGGTTATAAAAAATAGTTTTAAGGAATTCAAAGGACACAAGAAGCACAATTATCATTAATTGATGCCCCGAAGAAAGAAAATAGAAACACCTAGTAAGCAACCAGAAATCTCTAGCATGACTCATGAAGAAGAGGATGAAATGCAACATGATATATCAAAATTACGAGACCAGGTGCAACAAATTTCACTCTCAAAAAAAGTAACAAAAATAAGATGGATTGTTTAAGGAAAGGCATAGAAGCTAAGATGAATGGCATGAAATCTAAGATGGATGGTTTAAGTAATGGAGAGGAAGCTAAGATGAATGGCATGGAATATAATATGGATGACGTGGAAGCTAAGATGGATGGTATAGAATAAAAAATTAAAGGAAACATGGAAGATTTGAAGATAAATTTGACAAATTTTCTACAAGAAATTCTTACTAATGGAAAAAGGGTAGTAAACGAAACTCATGATGAGAGAAAAATAAATGTTAATCATGATTTCATAGACTCTAACGTTGGATTGAAGACCCACCATGTTCCAAATATCGATATGAGGAAGTTTGATGGCAAGGCTCCCGTAACATGGATACTACAGATGGAGCAATATTTCGATCTCCATAATGTGAAAAGCACACAAAAGGTATGCATTGAAAATTTATATTTGGAATGCAATCAGTTTGTATAGTATGGATGACTTTTCCCTAATAAACAAATTGTCACTTGGGCAATTTTTATAGAATAAATGATAGCACATTATGAGGATACAAAAAGAAACACCTTCTTTAGCCAATTAATAAATCTCAAACAAAAAGGTTCAATGGTGGAGCATGTTGAGGACTTCCAAAATATTAATATAATGTTAAAAAGATATTCTAGAGGAGCACAGGGTTGATGTATTCATAGGGACATTAAAGGATAACATCCAACATGAGGTTCACATTTGGGAGCCTGATCCATTGGAGAATGCATTCAAGTTGGCAAGAAAAATTGAAAGACAAATTATGGCAATGAGGAAGCCTACGAATCAAAACTGTAAAGATGGAAGTGTTGTTGCCCCTATCCTTCAACAATATACAAGACTAAAACTGCAGCAAGTGGAAGAAAAAATACCAAAAGGGATTTGTTACAGTTGTGATAGAAAATACACTAAAGGTCATAAGTGTGCCGATAATAAATTATTTTACATAGATTGTGAAGAGGAAGAAGAAAATGAACAAGAAACATCAAACGAAAAGGATACACACCAAGAACAAAGCCTAGAGAAAGAAGAAATGAATCCAACCATATCTTGTAATTCATTGGCATAAATAACCACTCCTCAAACTATAAATATAGAAGGACATATCAAGAAGAAAAAGGTAAGAGTGTTGATTGATTCGGGCACTACGCATAATTTTATTCACTGTAAGATAGCGAAGGAATTGAATTCCTTCCTATATCCAACACCAGAGTGTCAAGTGATGGTTGCAAATGGAAGAACCATAAGTTTCTATGGAAAGTGTCATAATATCAAGCTATCCATGGGAGAATGTGTTGAATAGTCCAATTCTTTCCATTCCAATGGGTGGTGCTGGCTTTGTACTTGGAGTCTAATGGCTACAATATTTGGGTACGATAGCTTTTAATTTTCAATAACTTTTCTTGAAAAATTTTCAGAAGAAAATGATGTTGAATTAATGGATATTGCCGAGAAACCATGAAGGATAATCAGCTGTAACGGCATGAAAAATCTTCTAAAGAATGAAAAAAATGGCGTAATTTCATAGTTATGTTCTCTAGAGGTTCGCACGTCGAAATCATCTCTTTCTCCATATCTCCAAAAAAGTCTTGGACAATCATTCCAAGGTATTTGAGACTCCCAAAGGCCTCCCACCTATTTGTGATCATTATCATGCTATTCACTTGATTCCAGGAAGTGCTCCTCCAAACATCAGGCCTTACAGATATCCCTATTCCCAAAAAAGTGAAATTTAACATCTGGTTGCAAAAATGCTAGAGGCTAGTATAATTCAACCTAGTCAAAGTTCTTTCTCGGCTCCAATAGTATTGGTGCACAAGAAGGATGGATCATAAAACATGTGTTCGGATTATAGGGAGCTAAAAAAGCTCACTATTAAATATACACTTCCCATTCATATCATTGATGAATTGTTGGACGAATTTCCTTGAGCAATTTACTTCACCAATTTGGACATTTATTCACGATATCATCAAATAAAAATGAAGACTGAATTCATTCTGAAAACAACATTTAGAACTCATGATGGTCATTATGAATTTTTGGTCATGCCTTTTGGCCTTACCAATGCACCTTCTACATTTCAAGGTTTGATAAATTCCATTTTCAAACCCTTCCATAGAAAATTTGTGTTAGTATTTTTTGATGATATACTAATCTATAGCAAGTCTTGGAAGGATCATGTTCAACATGTTGATAGAGTGCTCAAACTATTGGAGGAGAAACAATTATATGCAAAAACCTACAAATGTTTCTTTGGAGTGCAAGAGGTGGAATATTTGGGTCATATTGTATCTGATGAAGGTGTTAAGGTAGACCCTGGAAAATTTAAAGTCATTAAGTAATGGAAAATCCCCACATCCATAAATCATCTGCGAGTATTTATCGGTTGTGTTGATAGCACTAGACCCACCAACATGTCAAGGGGATCTCCCCAGTAAGAAGTACCAATTAGAGCTCAGACCATTTGGTGTAGGTGTCCCAGCAATGGGTCGTAAGGTAATGCCTTGACTACGATGTCGCACAGAGGCAAGTAAGTTAACTCTGTCAGTAGCAAGGGTGTGACTGATGTAGAGAGTCAAGGAATGTGTATGATAGGTTCCAACACTTCGAAGGGAGAGGAAGGTGAAGGTGAGTTCCAAGTTGAAATGGATTAGTCCCAACTTGGCTAGGAGCACACCACACAAATGACATCCACAACTTTCGGCAGAGCAGTCGACGTGGACGGTGACATCATTAACAACATATGCAACACATTAACAACAATATTCATATAATTTCATACAAATCAATTCATATAAAGGTACGTAAGTTAAACAACATATATCATTAAGGAAACCAGAACAGTCCAACTACAATAACAACATATACATGAAAATGTGTCGGCTCTTATTAATAAAGAACTGTAAGTCACAAACATACAATACACCATGTAAACCTGCTATCCCCAATAGTGGAACATTACAGCCACATCCGCTTGCTCCTCCAAAGAGATGTACTAGCTCCATGAAGTGGAGAAGCCAAGGCACGTTACAATAGTGTCCATGTTTATCCAAGATAGTCTTATCAGAAGCTTGGCTAACCAAAAGCCTCTATAATGAGTTATGACAAATTATTTATAGCAAAGGGTGGGGTGACCCTTGACATTCCCCTTTGTGACAATTCAACTACCCTTATGACTCTTCACCTACTCTATGATTGTTATATCCAACCATTGACACTTGACTTACACTTGACATGACTCAACATTACAATGCACATGTACTCATGTGATACAACATGGCTTGAGCAAGCATTGCAAGACATCACTGACACTCGGTCTGCTATGATGAGACCAACTCTTTGACATGCTTGTGATGGTGAAGGTGGTGAGCTGATGCCAAGCTTGGTCGTTCGTGATGGTTTGCATGAACCCCATGGTGACATATTGTTGAAGCGAATTATTGTCTCCGTTGCAACCAGTGCATTGGTTTGACCCCATCATCCAACTCGTCTGCTGATATGCCCATGGTGTTCTAGGGTATGGTTGAACTGGAAACACACTGATGCATAGTATCTGTGCTGATCTTCAACTATGTGTTGGTGGTCATGCGCATCAACTTATCGAAGTACATGTTTAGACCCAGTTGGACTTGCTTCTTATCTTCGCCTTGGTGAGTGTGTTGAATGGGTTAGATTTCGTGTGTGCACTCAAAGACATGCATGTTGTTGAATCCCTTACATTCGATCAAGAACATTGCTCACCATGTCCGCTCTATGTTTGTTGTTGGGATGGATCCTTAACTTGTACAGGCACAGTTTCATCCATGAGTGCATGTTGTGCCCATTGTTTCTCCTCTTCCAGTTGCAACTCATTCGTGTGTCTGTGCAACTTCATGTTCTTCCTGAGTTGCTTCATCACATGCAACTCCTTCTTTGTTCCATCTTCTACCTTTGCGTGATCTTCATGGTGCGCCATCACTTCATAGCCGGAGTATCCAAAGTTTCTTTCATCATCGATGGACCTGCTTGAGCTTGCAACCTTGTTCTGCCTCCGTGTTGTCAAAAATATTCCTCTTACATTCGTTGTATTCGATGCGTTCCCTGCATTCGTTATGCTACCTATAGCTTATGTTCACGATGTTGCTCGCTGTGATGATGCTGCTTGATGTCCTTGTCTACGAACAACTTGATGTCTTCGTGAGTAGGCAATCTCATAGACACTTGATCAACTGCATCTCCAAGCATGCTCTGAACGGTGTCTTCATCCATGCTCTCTTGGAAACCATTATACCTGTACTACTAAGAGGTAGATGAACACCTGTGATACATTGAGATATGGAAACACTCATGGCAAGCAATCTATCAATTGAAAACCAAAATGAGCATGAGAACTGGCTTGTAACATACCTAGGTGTATGATTAGAAGGTTGCGTAATTTCTGCCGGGAGGTTAGGAGACCGACTGCCAAGACTTCACAAGGCACAGTCAGGGCTACTGGGAGACTGACTAACTATTGGAACTACGCAATGCATAGTCCAGTCTGGCTGTTGACTACTAAGATTGTGTAATAAGCAATTCCAATTGGGAAGGACTGCGCGTCCAAGGACATATTTACGCAATTTCTTAGGCCAAGCAACCATTGTCCTCCAGAAATTCCCAAAATAGTCTTGGAGGCTAGTGGTGGGAAGGAATGTGCAAATCTGGAGAGGAAGGTGAGCCTTCCTTTCCCAGATTGTGTAATACAACCTTGGTGAAGGCAGAGCCCCAGGCTAAGGTTGGCCCGACTCGCCGACAGGCAACTGAAAGCAAGTAAGTCAATGAATGCATGGCGACACTAAGTGATAGAAGAAGTGATTAATAATGCATTCAAAGCATGAATGGAAGATTCAACAAATAGATCAACATGCATGTGGGTGAGGCAGTTTTCCAGTTGGGCGAACGTCCGTGCAAAACAGTTTCATGCATGTGACAACAGTGAGATAGCAATGAAAACTAAAATAGATCTAGGACAAGCTAGTATCCATGTAAACAACAGCAAGCATTCAAAGAAATCAAGCAAACAGTACTCCCACAAGAGAAAACACAAAAAGTGACAAAAATGTTGCACAAGGCATGGGAAGTGCGATTACCCTAAAACAACTAAGTTGAATGTGTCAATTGGTCCTAGATGTGATGTGGGATGTGAGAGCTACAAGGTTGATGTGAGGAATGAGCTCTGCAGTGTTTGGTTGATGAGTTTTGATAACATCAAGGTTGTGACGCGCATGCCACATATCTAGGGGAAGCCACACTTGGTGAGAGGTTTCTGAATTTCTCCTCGCATGTAAGCTCCAACTGGTAAACATTGATCCCTAAAACAAGGGATGAATTTTCATGCTAACTTGGGAGAAGTAGCTCATGCATGCAATTTTGTTTTGCTTAGTCCCAGAGGGAACCTATCAACTCAACTGCACATGCAAGAGACTGCTTGACTGCTGGAGAAAAATGCACATTTCTGGCTCGAAGTTGGGCTAACTACCTAGAAGGTTTGTGCAATTTCTAGGCAGAGTAGCTGAATGCTAACAAGATTCGCAGAAATCCTTGGTTGAATAGCCTGTTGTTGGGAAAATTTACGCAAATCCTACTCGTAAGGTTGGCTGACAGGATGGTGCAATCCTGGAGCCCAGTAGGCTGTCAGAGAGGTTTGCACAATTTTTGAAGGGAAGGTTGGTTTCCCTTCATAAATGTGCAATTTTCAAGGGGACGCTACTCAGCCTGTAGCTGGACCAAGAATGGGTGAGTAGCCTATGAAGGGAAAAGATCAAACTACAATCAACAGGCTGCCCTGGAGCAAGAAAGACATTGAAGCTTGAGGTCTTGATGAAGCAAGGCAAGCTGCTACGAAGGTTGGTAGGGAGGCTCCAAAACAACCTAAGACAAAATTTTGAATGGTGTTGTAGCCACTACAACAGGTTGACAGGGTATTATCACAGGTTTGTTAAGAATTATGGGAGAATAGCAACACCTCTAACAACATTACTAGATATAGATCCATTTTCTTGGACTCCAGAAGAAATGAAATACTTTGAAGATCTTAAAGAGGCAATGTGCCAAGCATCGGTATTAGCTACGTTAGACTTCACAAAAGCCTTTATTATGGAATGTGATGCCTCAGGAAATGGAATTGGTGTTGTTTTAATGCAAGAAGAAATACCCATTTCTTTTGAAAGTTGTCCAATCAAAAGAAAGTATTTACACAAATCTATTTATGAGAAGGAAATGTTTGCAATACTACATGCACTTAAGAAATGGCAACCTTACGTAATGGGAAGACACTTCAAGGTAAAAACAGATCATGATAGTCTTAAATACATTTTAGAACAAAGATTATCTTTAGAAGAGCAACATAAATGGGTCACAGAGATGTTGGGTTATGAATTTGAAATCATCTACAAAAAAGGGAAGCAAAATGTTGTTCCAGATGCACTCTCAAGAAAGGATGAGGATATGGAAGCATTTCTTTGCACAATTTCTATTATCCAACCAGATTGGATAAATGAAGCAAGGGATGAATGGAAGAAGGATGCAGAAGTGTCGGCACTCATTCAAAAGTTACAACAAGACCCCAATACATCTGATACATGTAGCTGGAAACAAGATTCGTTATGGTACAAAGATCACTTAGACCTCTGTAGGAGTTCCTAACTCAAACAAAATATTCTTATGAAATTGCACACCTATCCCTTAGGAGGGCACTCAGGATTTTTAAAAACTTCCCATAGGTTTAAGAAGGAATTTTTTTGGGATGGCCTTAAATTTGATATTCAAAAGTTTGTGGCAGGATGTTTGGTTTTCCAACAAAATAAAGCTGGAAAAACTAAGACCCCAGGTCCATTAAAACCTTTATCCATTCCAAGTCAACATTGGGAGGACGTTTCAATGGATTTTATCATAGGCTTACCCAAGTCTAGAGGAAAGAGTGCCATCATCATGGTAGTTGATAGACTTAGCAAGTATGCACACTTTTGTGCATTAGTCCATCCCTTTAAAGCTCATACGACTACTACTACATTTATGGAAACAATTCAAAAGCTACATGGAAACCCAAAGATTATTCTAAGTGACAGAGATCCCATTTTCACTGGAAATTTTTGGACATAAATATTTTCTTTTCTGGGTACCCAGTTCGCTCATAGCTCATCGTATCATCCTCAATCTGATGGGAAAACTGAGATAGTGAACAAATGTTTGGAAGGATATCATCGTTGCTTTGTATCTGATAAACAGACACAATGGATCAAATGGTTGCCTTTGGCTGAATGGTGGTATAACACTTCCTTACATACTACAACAAAAATGACCTCATTTATGGCACTTTATGGATATCATCACTGTCCATCACATCATATTTAAGAGAAAATTCTAAGGTTCAAGCAGTGGAAGATCACATCGAGCATCACCAACAAGTTCTCCAACTCTTAAAGGATAACCTCACTTTGACACAAAATAGAATGAAACAACAGGAAGATCAACATCACAGTGAAACAAGTTTTGATAAAGGTGATTGGGTATTTCTATTGCTACAACCATATGAAAAAATGTCCCTCAATAAAGCTAAGAACAATAATAAATTATCACCAAAATATTATTGTCCGTACAAGGTGTTGCAAAAGATTAGTACTATGGCATACAAATTGTAGCTTCCTACAGCTTCCCGAGTGCAACTAGTTTTCCATGTTTCATGCTTAAGGAAGGTTATAGGAGACAACCTCCCAATTCAAACAATATAATCAAGACTTGAAGAGGAATGGAAAATCATATTGCAACTTGAGGTAGTCACAGAAACAAGAACTGGACACCTATGAAATTGATCAATTTCAGAGTATCTCATCAAATTGAATAATTTACCTTCTGAAGATTCCACATGGGAGGATGGGAGTTTTTTATAGAAGCATCGAGGACTACTCAAGCATTGAGGACAACACTTTTATGAAGGAGAGGGCCATGTAAGGCCCCTATAATACCAGGTTATTCCATTATTATTATTGTCATGGTAGCCCCTTACTGTTATTATTGGTCCCGTGTTGTCCCCATATTGTTATTATTGTGCCCCATAGAAGCCCACTATTATTATTGTTGTGCACTCATATTATTATTGTTATGTGAGCTTGACTATATTGTGACCCCTTAGACTCCTAGATATAGAAAGGAGGCATTCTGATCTGTATCATCCAATAATTGTTCATTTGTGTAATGTGAAGGAGGTTTCCCCCTCGAAGAGGTTGATTTTGAAGTTGTTGATCTATGTTTTCTTCTATTTTGTGAGCTGGTTGCATAACATACTCTAATGAGAAAAGTCTCATGGGCACAAATTTGGGCAATTTGTAGGGTGGTAGCTCACACCCATATATCTGAATTTCTGTGTAGGTTTGGTAAAGATACCAGTCCCCTGTCTTTACTTGATCACTGAGATGTAGAATCTTCTAAATGTCTTCACCTATCCTGAGCTCCACATGACTATGTAGGAGACATACCACTGTGTATAAGAACTCGTCCATAGAGTATGTGAAAGAGAATTATGTGGAATTCCTTCGCACAAAGGATGTCCATTGTATGACTGACTCATCATTACCCTGTTCATCCATCTTCTGCAAGTTGAAAGGGAATATGTCTTCTTATTGATAAATAAACATGTACACTAACACAGAGGAGTATTTGAAAGCCCCCTTTGTAGAAAATATGATAAAGTGATCATGCATAGCCTCTGCAATAGACTGACTCTAATTAAAAATGTATGGTTTCTCACCAGCGGTGAAAATTGACAAGAAGCCAACAATGCCCTCATCAATCCACTAGTCATAATGATAACTAAGAATGTAAGAGATGATGGACATAATATTCTTGGTTCCACTAGGGAACATGGAAGATGAATATGGAGGATTAGTTTTTAGTAATTGGGCATCTTTAGGCAGAAAAACTTCAAAGATCTTGACTCTCGGGGGAAATTTAAATTATTAAAGAGCTTTTTGAGAGAGTCTACTGACAGTGGTTTATTTGTCTCTAGGATTGTCACCAAGAGCATTTGGGTAATGGTTTTAGCTATGATAGTTATAAAAACTTCGCCATTGCAACTTACAATAGCTCTCTGAGAGGGGATATAACTCAAATGACACCAGGAAACTACCTCAGGGAAAAATGGGTTTGTAGGAACATGGATTGATGTAGGGTTGACACCCATAAATTAATTTCATTGCTTTGGTCAAGGAATTTCTATTTTAACCAACTGTGAAGTTTGAACAAGTCGAATTCACAGTCGGCTTCAAAAATTTTATAATGCAAGTCTAATAAGGGTACATGATCTAAGTCTAGAGGTGGGGGAAGCATGGGGTTCTCATCTGGTTTCTTCCCCTTTTCTTTGGGGAGTTTCATTTTAGGTAGCATGAGGAATTTGATAAGACGAGAGAAAGTTATAGATTACCTAGAGTCGAAAAATGACAAAGGAATGTCGAACTCGGTCCCTGATGACAATTTGGAATAGTAATGGATGGGAAATTTAACCGCTAACTGTTATGGATCAAGAATTTGTAACTTGTTGCTGATCATATGAAACAGTGAAAGAAATAAATTTTATGGTTTCAAATCATTTATATAGAGAGATTTCCCAATTAACCATTAATGTGGAGTCGGTATGTTGCATAGGGAGCAGAAGGCAGTTAATACAATAACGACTTGCTAATATGGTGAGGGAGGCGCCAGATGGAAACATAGGATTGGGAGTAAGTGAGTCATCGAGACAAGTTTAGTAGTCGGGAGTAGTCGTGGGAGAGGTGTCCACAAGGGTGAGGTGGCAGAGAGCACGTGGAGGGAAGGTGTGCTAAGGTGGTAAGTATGTTAGGGTCGAAGATGTGTCGTGGCATGTAAGGCTGATAGAAGGTGGTGACAAGAGGTCCACATCGTGGGTAGTGAGTGGAAGTGGAAGTGGTGGAGGTCAACATCGGAAGACTTTTCCAAGGGGCACGATGATAGGAAAGTGAGGGGGGGTGCGAAAAGCCAAGAGGGTGCCATGTAGTAAGAGCTTCAGACCCTCCTCTCTCCCTCCCACCCCCCATGGAATAAGCGAAATTGAGCTGGGGGAGGCCCGAAAACATTCCCCTGTCATTCATCTAAGCGGGGGATGATCTCAGCCATCCATCTTGTTCGAAAGACAAACTTAGGCTAAAATACAATATTCCAAACATTATTACAACCACATTAAACCGCTATTAACCCTTACTTAAGGTAAAGTTAATCAAAAACTAATTCTGTTAAAAAACTATTTAGAAACAATCCAATGCTGCATTTGAACTAGCAAAGCACATTTTTTACTGATTTTTCCTATTGATTAATCATGATTAAAGAAGTGATTAATTTATTCTCTAATCTTACCTACTATATTCCTAGCCTAATCACGATTAAACAGTGTTATTAGCCCAAATTATTTCTAATTTTCCTATTTACCAAGTGGCATTTAAACAAGCTTCACACTTTATTCAAAATTTCTGATTTTTTTTGGTGGCATCGAGATTTTCTCACCTAGAAAAATATTTTCACACATTTTTTATTTTTTACTTTTCTTTTCATTTCTTTCTTTATTCTTTTTTTTATTATTATTTTCTTTATTCTTTTTCTATATATATTTTATTCTTTTGGAAATAAATTTCAAACATAAAACATTATTCACATTTTTTGAAATATAAAATTATTAGATAAAAACAACTCCTCCTATAACATATAAGAACCTAACAAAAGGTATATGAATTTTAATTAATTTTTTATATAAAATTATATGTTCTTAATTAATTTTTTTATAGAAAATAATATTTTTAATTTAAATGCTAAATATCCACTTGAAATAAATTACACCTCCCCTAGAATAATAAAAAAAAAGCATTCCATATATTATTGAGATCGTCATTCCATTAAAATATATATATTTAAAAGAAAATAATAATAGATTTACAGCGACAATGTGAAAGAAAGTCAATTGCCAACCACTGCAATCGGTATTTCCTATACCATATAGCAAATATATACACGAATGGTCGATATTATAAATTTATATAAAAGAATGGGTGATATTAAGAATTAAAATTTCAGTTTCTTAATTAGTTCGAATTAAATGGGCTCATATTATCTCTTTAAATGGCTAAAACAAAATAATGTATATTAACTAATACGTGGCAAAACAAAACGCCGAGGACCGCTGCTATTAATTTTATCCATAGAAATAAGAAACACGTGCCCGTGCCCCTACAATACTTGGACTATGTGGTGGATAAATATATGGTCAAACATGTAAGTTTGAGGTAAGTTTGAGAGGTGAAGAGGAGAAAATGGTGAGGGAAGTTTTGGTGGGTGTTTGAAAATAGTTTGAAAAAATAGTAGAGAAAATTTTGGTGGGTTTTGAAAATAGTTTGTTACGAAGTGTTATAAAAAGTTATTCAGCGATTTCACAGTAAGATCTTTTATCTTACTTGGTGAAAATGCCATAACATCTATATGTATGTATTTTATGTATTCAAAATATAATTTAAAGTTTAATTGTGTTGCTCCAAATTTTACTTTGTCTTCTTTGTGTGCTTGAGTGAAATTGAAGATTTTACCTCTCCAACTGATTTGTTGGGAAAGACTTGTCTCCTCTGCCAAGGAATTTCTTTCACGTGGTATCTGTGAGTTTAAAAACAAGTTAAAAATTGTTTTGAAGGAAAAATAATTTTGGAGCATATTTACGAGGAGGGAGAAAGTTTTTTTTTACACTTATAAATGGCATCAAGCACAAACTTCACTAATCCTAAGATACCTCAGTTTAATGGAAAAAATTATGGTTATTGGGCTACTACAATGAAGGTTTTGTTTTCTTCTCAAGATATTTTGGATTTGGTGGAGAATGGGTTTTCTAGAATGAGCATATGCATCAGCATACACTTCCTTGTCACAAGCTAAAAAAGGATTTGTTGATGGAAAACAAGAAGAAGGATGAAAAATTCCTCTTCTACATCTTTCAAGTAGTTCATGAAAGTATTTTGCCAAGGATTTCAACAACAACAAAGTCCAATTAAGCATGGGAAACCCTTCAGATAGCCTACCAAGGCATGCTAAGGCATGAAAAAAGTGAAGACAACAAAGCTACAATTGCTAAGGAGAGACTTTGAAACAATTTATATGAAAGAGTCTAATAATGTTGACTCATCTTTTACACATGTTACACATGCAATTCCACTGCTTACTCAAATCATGTCTCATGGTGAGACACTTAAGGAAAGGAGAATAGTTGAGAAAGTTTTGAGAAGTATGCGAACAAGGTTTGATGCCATTATTGTAGCCATAGAAGAAACAAAGTATCTCTCACAGTTTTCAGTGGATGAGCTTCACGCATCACTGATTTCTCATGAACATAGACTGAATAGAGAAATAAAATCATTGGAGCATGCCTTCAAGACATAAGTTTCATTTGGTCAAGGTAGAGGCAGAGGAAGATCAAATTCTAGAGGAAGAGGAAGAATCCCACATAGAGGTGGAAGAGGCAGCCCTTCAAGTTCAAGTGGAAGCGGAAACAATCAAAATCCAAGTCAAGGCCCAAGCCAAAATTAGGCACAAGACTAGAGGTATGATAAATCTAAAGTACAATGTCATTATTGTAAGAAGTATGATCATTATGCAAATGGATGTAGAAAGAAACAACATGATAGAAGTAAAAACCAAGTGTAAATTTCACAAAGGAAAATCAGAACCATGATAGCATGTTTTTAGCTTGTAATGTAGCACAAGAAAAGTAAAGTGATGTATGGTTTCTAGATTCATGGTGCACCAACCACATGATAGGGAACATAGAAATGTTTTCCAATCTAGATAAAAGTGTGAAATCTGAAGTGACATTAGGCACTATTAGAAAAGTCTTTATCATGGGCAAAGGAAGAGTCAATATTCTAACAAAGAAGGGGGAGAAGAAGTACATTTCTAATGTTTATTTTGTCCCTGATTTGAAGCATAACCTCACAAGCATTGGACAACTCATGCAAAAGGGCTACAATTTCTTTTTCAAAAATGATGAGTGCCCAATTTTGGATAAGTCTCCAAGTAGAAAAATGATTGCAAAAGTTCATATGACAAGCAATAGAATGTTTCCCGTAAAGATAAAATCAGTTTTGAAGGAAGAATGTGCACAAGCACAACTGTCAATGAATTCACGAGAGGATGAAAGAAAAGTTATAGTTGTCACACAAGTAAACTTTCAAGCAGAGGTCAAAGATGAAAATTGGTTATGGAATTTGAGATTTGGTCATCTCAACTTTGGAGGTTTGAATTTACTACATAGGAAAGGCATGGTGAATGGATTACCACTAATAGAAAAACTAGACAACCTGTGTGAAGGATGCAACTTGGGCAAGAAACATAAAGAGACATTTCCGACATGAAAGTCAATAAGGGAAAAGGCACCTTTGGAGATTGTCCATTCAGATCTGTGTGCACCATTGTAGACACCATCAATTGGTGTCAACTACTATTTCTTAACCTTCATATATGATTACACAAGGAAGACATGGGTCTACCTCCTAAAATAGAAAAATGAAGTGTTTGAATGCTTTTGCTAATACAAAGTTGTTGTTGAGAATCAATGTGGACACCACATTAAATTTTTGAGCACTGGCAGAGGTGGTGAATACATCTCAGATGATTTCCTATGTTTTTGCAAGGAGCGTGGAATTTACAAGTAGTATACAACAAGGTATACACCTCAGCAAAATGGTGTCGCATAAAGGAAAAATAGGACCATTATGGTAATTGAAAGGAGTATATTGAAGGCAAGGCATTTTCCAAATGATTATTGGGCTGAAGCTATCACTTGTGAAGCATATATCATTAATAGGTGTCCAACCAAAAGTGTCAAGAATGTGGTTCCTGAAGAGGCATGGAGTGGAAGAAAGCATGGTGTCACTCACATGAGAGTGTTTGGATGTGTGGCGTATGCACATGTCTCGGATGAGTTGAGGAAGAAGTTGGACAACAAGGGGGAGAAATGTATATTTTTTTGATATAGTGATGAATCCAGGGCATAGAAGCTCTACAATCCATCAACCAAGAAGGTCATAATCAATAGAGATGTGTAGTTCATAGAAGAGGAAGCATATGATGTAAGTTCAGAGAAGACAATCAATGTGAAAGCATGTATACCACATGAGGACAAAGGTGAATTGGCAACAAGAAGTAATCCCTTAACCGTGACTCCATATACTCCTATTCAATCTCAACAAAGCAGTCACCGAGAAACATCATCAAAAATTAATAGGACAACATCGTGCAGTCAAGCAAGTGCCAAACACATTGCAAAGACCCACAACGTCATCTACTTCAAGAAAAACACAAAGTGACATGTCAAGCCAATCTTCCGCAAGCACGAGAAGACAAAGATTCAGAAATTTAAATGAAATTTATGAGCAAGATGAAGTTGGTAGTAGTGATGGTACAAAGAAATAAAAAATAATTACACATGGGAGTTAGTGGACCCTCCATAAGTAAAATAAGTCATTGGAGTGAAGTGGGTCTATAAGACCAAGAGAAATGTTGAGGGGAATATTGAAAGGCATACAACAAGACTAGTTTTCAAAGGATACAGGAAACAACATGGAAGAGATTATGTGGAGATATTTGCACCAGTGACGAGGATGGAGACAATGCGTACAGTGGTGTCGATTATTGTGCAACATAAATTGAAAGTCTATCAAATGGATGTCAAATGGATGTTCTTGAATGGAGTGTTGGTATGGGAAGTATAAGTTGCGTAACCACCTAGTTATGTGGTTGAAGGCCAAGAAGACAAGGTGTATAGGTTGAGAATCGCTCTTTATGGGCTAAAGAAATCACCATGTGCATAGTATGGTAGGATAGATGCTTACTTATTGGACAATGGTCTCGAAACATATGATGGAGAGCCTACTCTCTACATCAAGGGGAGTGATGGTAAGCTTCTTATTGTTGTCTTATATGTATATGATTTTATTTTTCTAGGGATTGATGATTTCCTCATCGTTGATTTCAAAGAAGTCATGAAAAGTCGGTTTGAAATGATTGACTTTGGGTTGCTAAGATATTTTTTGGGCATAGAAGTGAAGAAAACCGAAAATGAAATTTTTACTTCCCAAGAAAAGTATGTAGAATTTTATTGTGGAGAGGTTTAATATGCATAACAACAAGCCCACACCAACTCCAACTGTCATGGGGTTCAATTTTAGCAATGAATATTGTAGCAGAAATGTCAATCTGAAATTATAGAAAAGTATGGTGGGCAGCTTAATGTATTTGACGACAACTAGGACGGATATAAGGTATGCAGTAAGCTTGGTGTCAAGGTTCATGGAGACACCAAATAAGACACATTGGCAAGTAGCCAAAAAGGATTATAAGGTATGTCAATGGGACAAAGGAGTATGGTATTTTGTACACTGATACAAATGATTTTAGGTTGGTTGGTTACATTGAAAGTGATTGGGAAAGAAGTGTCAATGACAAAAAGAGCACGTCGGGATATTTTTTTCATTTGGGTTTTGGAGCCATTTCATATGACTCCAAGAAGCAGCGAATAGTGTCATTGTCAATAGAAAAATCTGAATATGTCGGCGCAATAGCTGCATCATGTCAAGTAGTTTGGATCATGGAAAATTTTAGGGGCTAATATTTGTAGGTGGTCTAATTTTTCGTGATTTTTCCTCAAAAACAATTTGCCAATTTGCATTTTTTATAAAAATGATTTGCCCAAATATCACAATATAATATTATTTTACCTTCAAAATCGCCAACATTATATAAAGACTATATAGGGATGTTAGAGATAATGGAGAATATCTTATAATAGTGAATTGGTTCACAATACCTTAGGATAGGAATTAGTTTCTATTCTTTAGGTTATGGTTCTAGCTTCCCTAAATCTATGATTACTATATATTGTGTAATGTACATGATCAATGTAGAGCGTTCTGTAGAGACAAAATCTCCTGGTTCAGACTCTCTTTTGTAGAGCTAACCAATGGGTTTCATTTCATTTAATATACAACATTGCATTTTTATCATGGTGTCAGAGCGACAGGGCTAAGAAAGCTTGTTTGTCGAGTGAGGAACTTGTCAGTTGCACCTAACGTGAAATCATCACAAGTCTTTGAGGGAAAACTGTGACGATCACACTGTGACACTTCTGCGCGTTTTCATTTTGTGGATCGTCGCAGATATCACGTGTACATCTGCGACGATCGTTGCAACTCTGTGGTGGACAAGTGTGACGATTGTGGTGAGAGAAGCCGAGAGAAGGCTGCAAGGTCTGGAAACAACAAACAATATCACAAAAAAAAGAGGGGCTGCATTTTGGCGGTGGCTGCCAAGAGAAGGCTGCGTGGAGGCCGAGGTCTGCTGAGAGGAAGACCAGAAGGGGGTCGTTCAAAACAACATTGGAGATCAGTGATCTCTTTCTTTGACACAAATCTAGGGCAAATCCAAATTTTTTGTTTACCTATCAAATTTGTTTTAATCACCAAGATGAATAATCAGATTTTTGAAGCATGCTTGAATGAGCATAACAAGCTCAATGGCTCCAGTTATGTGAGTTGGAAATTCAAGATGCAGACTTTGCTAGAAGTGTAGAGTGCTTGGACAATTGCAAATGGGGACGAATAGAAGCCAGCAGCTGGATCCGTAACAATCCCAGATTGGGAGAAGCGTGAGGGTAAAGGAAGGATGCTACTGAAGATGTCAGTGAAAGACTGCATCATACCACATATTAGAGAATGTAAATCATCAAGCAAAATTTGGGAAATTTTGAGGGATCTATATGGGATCAGGAATACAAATCATCTTCTGTTTCTGAAGAGCAAGATCTTATCCTTGAAGATGGAGGAGAATGAAACAGTTGCTACCTTCATAGCAAGGATCAAAAATCTGAAGAACAAATTGGCAGACATTGGTCATACAGTTGACAATACATACCTTGTAACAATTACCATGAATGGTGTTATCGATAACTGCCAAATGCTCATCACTGGGATAAATGTGAGAGAGAAAATCCCGAAGTTTGAGGAATTGACAGGAATACTGATGCAAGAAGAAGAAAGAAAACCGACTCTGAAGCCCCAGAGTGATGATCTTGCATGGATGGTGAAAAATAACTTCTACAAAGGAAAAGGAAATCCACAATAGCAAAATGGAGGAAGCTCGTAGCAAAGACCAAATCTGAACCAAGGTATGAATCTGAATAGAAACAACTCTGTAATTAAGTTTTTTCTATGGTGGAAAACTGGGTCATATAGCTAGAGAGTGCAGGAAGAAGAAATATCATGAAGAACAACAGAAATAGAAAAGACATGCATGTCATCTCCCAAATGATAATCTTGAGAAAAATTTCAGATTGTTCATGGCAGATCGTGATGAGAATGTTGATGCAAACATCTGGTATCTAGATTCGGGAGCATCAACTCATATGCCAGGGAACAAGCAATGGTTTGAAGATTTTAAAGAAATCAGCGATGCAGCTCAAATCTACCTAGGTGATGATAGAAGTCATCAGATCAAAGGATGTGGGAAAATTTCTGTCATTTTACCTAATGGTAATGTAAGATAAATTTCTAATGTTATGTATGTGCCCGGTATAACAAAGAACTTGATTTCTGTATCCATGATTACAGATCAAGATCTTAATGTTGAATTTTTTAAATCTAACTGCTATATTAAAGATCTGTTAGATGGCATGAAGATAATTGCTACAGTAATTCTAATAGGCGGTCTGTACAAATTGGATGTAAGACAAATGCCAGTTTGAGCTTTAACAACAATGGGTTTGACTACAGAAGAGCTATGGCATCAATGATTTGGTCATATCAACTACAATGATTTGTTATTACTTCAGAAAAAGGAAATGGTAAGAGATCCTCCTATGTTAGATCATGTGCATAATGATTGTGATGCCTGTACATTAGGAAAGATGCATTGAGATGTTCAAATAGAGAAGAAACAAAGAGATATACTTGAATTAGTGCACACAGATCTTTTGGACCCATGCAAACAAAGTCATTAGGAGGTGCACTATAATTTTTACTATTTATTGATGACTGCACAAAGTTTTCTTGGGTATATTTCTCGAGTAAGAAGAGTCACACATTTGAATACTTTAAGCAGTTCAGGAATATCATTGAAAGGAAAACAAGGAAGTAGATAAAAATTCTCCACTGTGATGAAGGGGGAGAATATAGGAAGGATGAACTTATCAAGTATTGTAAATATCATGGAATATTACAACAATTTATAGTACCCCATCCTCCTTAGCAGAATGGAGTAACAGAAAGAAAGAACAGAACACTAGTGGAATGTGCTTGAAGCATGTTAGAAGGTAAGAATCTGTTGAATGGTTTTTGGGCTGAAGCATTGAATACCGTAGTTTACTTAAAAAATAGTTGTCCTACAAAGAGTCTTCAGTTTAAAACTCCTTATGAAGCACTATATGGATTTAAGCCTACAATAAAAAATTTAAGAGTATTTGGGTATAAAGAATTTTCCCATATTCCAAAGGAAGATAGAAGAAAACTAGATTCAAAAGCCATCAGATGTACCTTTATAGGGTATTGTTCACAATATAAAGCTTATAGATTATTTAATCCCTCTACTCACAAAATTTTTGTTAGTAGAGATGTCATATTCCATGAACAGGATCATGAAGAATCTGATGAGCACAATGAGGAATGGGATATTCTATACTGGGTGGAAGAAGAAAGTGAAGAAACAAGAAAAATCAGGATCAGCAACAGACAGAGGCAGAAGATGAACAACAGCAGCAACAGCAGTAGATACAACAACAACAACAACAGGAAGAAAAAGATAATGATGATCAGACAAGGTTTGAGGCTACCCCACCACTTAGGAGATCAGGTAGGAAAGCTCAATTGCTTGCAAGATATAGGGAAAATGATTTTATAACTATTATGATGAATATTGTTGAACCTTCTATTTATAAGGAAGCAAATGAATGTAGCAATTGGAAAACAACTATGGAACAGGAATATGAATCTATAATCAGAAACAACACTTGGGAACTGGTTGAACTTCCTAGAGGGAAATAAACCATAGGTTGTAAATGGCTGTATAAACCAAAGATTGATGCAGATGGAACTATAGATAAATTAAAAGCTAGACTGGTAGCAATGGGGTATTCACAAAAAGAAGGCATTGACTATGAAGAAACCTTTGCCCCTATAGCTAAACTTAATACCATAAGAATGTTGATTTCTTTAGCTACTGAGAAACATTGGATGATTCACCAATTAGATGTAAAATCTACATTTTTAAATGGAGAATTGAAATAAGAGGTTTATTTAGAGCAACCTGAAGGGTTTGTCTAGAAAGGGAAAGAACATTTAGTTTGTAGGTTAAAGAAATCACTTTATGGACTAAAGCAAGCACTTAGGTCTTGGTATGAAAGGATTGATTCATTTTTTCAACAATTTGGCTACAACAGAAGGAAAAATCACCCTAATCTTTATACCATGCAAGATGAACAAGGGCACATAATGATGATTTCTTTGTATGATGATTTGATCATTACAGGTGATGCTACATATCTGATCAAAGAAATCAAGCAACATATGTCACAGGTATTCGAAATGAAACACCTTGGTGAATTAAGATACTATTTGGGTCTTGAAATCTGGAGAGATTTAGGAAAAACATTTTTGTCCCAGGGAAAGTATGTCAAAGGACTATTAGAAATATTTAGGTTGGATCAGTGTAAGCCTGCAACAGTACCATTACAGCAGAACATCAAACTGCAGAGTGAGGATGGCTCTAAAGAGGTAGATGGGACACTTTACAGATAGCTAGTTGAGAGCCTAATCTACCTGACCACTACTAGACTAGATTTGGCTTATGCAGTCAGTGTGCTAAGTTAATATATGTCCAAGCAACTTGAAAGCCATTGGAATGTAGCGAAAAGTGTTTTGAGGTATCTACAAGGTACTATAGATTATGGTATTATTTATACTGATTCCTTTGATATTAGATTGACAAGATTTACAGATTCAGACTAGGCTGGAAATGTAGATGATCGCAGATCCATAACAGGATATGCATTCAGCATTGGATCCGAGGTGATTACATGGAGCAGCAAGAAATAGAACATAGTTTCCTTGTCTTCAGTTGAAGTAGAGTATTAAGCTATATGTGCAGCAACATGTGATGCAGTTTGGTTGCAGAGACTTCTCCAAGATGTTGGGGAAGAACAGAAAGATGCAACAACAATTAAGTGCAACAATTAGAGTTCAATCAAACTTGTCAATAATCCAGTGTTTCACAAAACACTAAACACATTGATACTTAGTTCCACTTTTTCAAGGAGAAAGTGCAATCACAAGAAATCAATTTGGTATATTGTAATACATGTGATAATGTTGCAGACATTTTCACTAAGCCTCTTGGAAAAATCAAGTTTGAAATGTTTAGGGAGATCTTAGGCATATTTGTGAACTTCTTCTCCATTAAAGGGGAGTGTTAGAGATAATGGAGAATATATTAGAATAGTGAGTTGGTTCACAAGACCTCAAGATAGGAATTAGTTTCTATTCTTTAGGTTATGGTTCTAGCTTCCCTAAATCTGTGATTACTATGTACTGTGTAATGTACATGAGCAATGTAGAGCGTTCTACAAAGCCAAACTCTCTTGGTTCAAACTCTCTTTCGTAGAGCTGACCAGTGGGTTTCATTTCATTTAATATACAACATTGCATTTTTATCAAGGAAATCATTAAAGAATTGAATAATTTTACAAATATATCAATAAACATTTTATAGTTTTCATATTAGGGAATAATGAGATTCGCCAATGTTTTTAAACTTCCAGATAATTTTCCAACCTTGAAATTTTCCATGGTTTGGATGAAAATAATGTTGAGGGATTTATGTAATGACCAAGAGGGAACAACTACTATTTTTTGCAACAACACTTCTGTGATTGCACTATCAAATAATTATGCTTTTCACAATAACACCAAGCACATTGATGTAAAGTATCATTTTATTAAAGAGTTGATTAACAATGGTGAAATTGTGTTGCAACATTGTAGGTCATAGGAACAATTTGATGACATTTTCACAAAGTCATTGGCACGTGAAATTTGTTTTTTATCTTAGAAACTATCTAGGAATTGTCAATGGTAGCAATTGTGATTAAGGGAGAGTGTTGGAAAATTAATCCCAACCATCGTGTTAATTAGACTGACCACAACCATACATGTGGTACACCTTAACGACATGTTCTAGCTTTTGTTTACAGGTTGAAGGACAAAGTTCTGAGCAAGAGTACAAGTTCCCCATTCTCCGACACATCAGACCATTCCGCGACAAGAATTTAAAGGAAAATGTAAATTTAATGAAGGGTTCGTAGATGTATGGTGAAACATTTACTCCACAACATTTACTTGCACTTTGCAACCTTTACAACTTCAGAAAACCACATTTTGTATAATTGCCCATCATGTGTCTTAATGATTTTCTGTGTCATGTATTAATGATTCAAAAGAATATGTTTTAATATACATGTGTATATGTCTCAGTTTTAGTCGATAGGGTGTAAGTCTGAGAAGTGAAGAGGGTGTGCACGTAAAAATGGTTTGTTACAGAGTTACCAACTCATGCTGAAGAGTAAATCCAGTAATATTTTTTGTTTTACTTGGTCAAGGAGCCATTACTCTATTTTACTCTGTCTAAGTCTAAGAGGTGAAGAGGAGAAAATATATTTTACTATTAGACCAAATTTTTATGTGCACGTGAAAATAGTTTGTTACGGGGTTACTCAGAAACTCATGGTGAAGGTTAAATCCAATAAGATTTTTTATTTTACTTGGTCGGTGAGCCGTTACTTTATTTTACTCTACCTTCCTAGCTCTGTTTGAGGTTAGATTTTCTCAAAACACGTGAAGATTTGACCTCCGCAACTGATTTTTGAGAAAGACTCCTCTCCTCTGCGCCCCACTAATTTCTTTGACATGTGGGTTGTGCCGTAGTCTCAGAGGAGGAACCACCAGTAGTGTTGGGAATTCCTTGCACAATAGTGCAACCATAAGTAGGGTGAAAGTAGACGCATTTTAATTTCTAATGTCATCAACGTTCATAAAATTTTATCTCAATTTATTTTGATCTTTTCACGATTAGATTCTAAAGTCAAAACTGGATCTATACTAATATTCAAAATCGTGGTTCGAGCAGTGATGTAAAATCATGCGAACAACAGCCATAGTTAAAACTGAAACTATACTAACATGCACTGAGAGAACCAACAACTAGAGAAGACAATTGTTACTTTCTAATATTGCCAACATCAAGAAATTTCATCTCAATTTATTTCGATCTTTGCATGTTTGAATTCTAAAGGTATAACTGACTCTATAATAATATGAAAATCTTGTTCCCAATATTGATGAAAAACCTTTACGTGAAAAAGGAATGCTCCCAGATATGTCTTAGAATCTTATAGAATTTAAAGGAGGTGGCCAGGTTAAACGGTTAACTTTTTTCATGTCCATAAGTATTCTGAAATATTTCAGAAATCTACAATAGACTTAAAGATATCAGGTATGATTTTGTCTGACTTAGAGATATCCAATTTGATCTTGTGTGTCCAACACCATAATAATCCCAAAAAAAAAATCCACAAGTAACTTAACTGTGGAAAAAAATATGTATTCATTAACACAGAGTCTGAAGACATATTCATGATACAGATTTGTAATATGTATCATGGTTTCAAAATCAACAGTGATAAGAGACTTTGTTGTAATAATACGAGTTTTGATTTTTCAGTTGTTCCTCTCCCAAAAATAATGATCTAGAATCCATCTCGGAGAGAATCAGATTGAAAAGTCCAAACAACAGACCATGAAATGTCTTAATCACCATGTATCAAGAGCAATCGAGTTCATCTTAACATGTAATAGATAGAAAGAAAGTTCAAATGGATTTTCTTTTCTAAGGATTATTATTAAAATGTTTTAAATATAATATATTTTTAATTTTCAATTATTATTATAATGTCTTAACTATAATACATTTTTAACTTTCAATTATTGTATAGATGATGTTAGAATATTAATTTTTACGCCATAAGGGAAGCATTCCCTCTGAAACAAACTCCCCTCCCATGCCACCTATAACTTTTTCAGCATTTGATTTAGATGTTAGATGATGGAAATAGTGACTGCTATCTGATTGAAAAAACCGGTATGAACCCATTACAATTCGTTATGTGAAAGTTACCATTGTTCGTCGGGCATCCTCGGATATACCATAGACGATAAACTCTTAGTGTGGAAAAAAATGGTTATACTGTTTTAGAGTAAAATTCCATGCTTGCCGTTATGAGGGATCATCGAGTTTGGTGTTAGGGTTTTGTGCTACCTGGGTAAAGGTCTTTGTGTGCCATATAGCCATGAGTGCCTAGCCAGGATGTTTCAGTCTTTGATGCAGCTATAATTTCTCGGCCTATGCTGTGTTCGGGCCCTGCTCTAAGGCTTGCAGGGTGGACTCATCAACATCTTTCCTTGATTCGGTCTCCAACTAATTTTTAGAGTACAGAAAATCACCTACACTTGTGTTCATAGGCGATAAACACGCAAGTGGAGATAATCTCACATTTCCTCATGGATATCTCCGGAGGTTGTATCAATGGTCCGTTGTCCACACTATTTCTGGTTGGAATATCCTCTTTTCTGCTACGTTTCTTCGTCAAATACTTATGGATGCCACAGGCTCTCCATGGAGCACTGAAAAAACATAGATTCAAAGGTCCTTCCCCACGATTTATGATCCGCAATCTATTAAATACTGCGAGCACGATATAGAACATGTTGCGCGCAGACATGGCCTTTGTTCATCACGATTTCAGAAAGAGAGCTTTCCCTTATATGGTTGAGTGTTCGAGGAGATATGGAACTGTTACAAGTAATTTTTATGCCATATGGTGCTCATCGATTGTTTCTTTATTTGTTTGTTGCAATTATAGATTTGAAACTTAATTACTTTTTGCAGGTGGGAAGTTTGTGATCTGATTTGGTTACGAACTAAGAATCGTTCTGACCGATGCAGAATTGATCTAGCGGCTTCTATCTTCCCAGCACGCGAATGACTATGGAAAGTCTCCTCTAGACCAGAAAATGTTGTCATTTGTGCTCGGAAGAAGTGTGTTTGTTGTTAATTGTGAATAGTGGTCTTACCAGTGCCGAATCGTTGCGCCTTACTTTGATATGGAGAAGGTCAGTGTATTGTTCCACAATATAACAAAAGGTAATAACATGCTCAATATTGTGAATTTGGGATTTATATATATATATAGATATATGGATTTTATTTATTCATAGCAGCATGTTTGTAGAATAGGGAAATATAGACATTTGTATCAAACTCTCAACTTTTATGTTATGAGGTACTTAAAATTTTGAAATTTGTAGAAAATATTCACAATTATTCGAAATAAGTGACATTTCATAGCAAGCCATTCTAAAACGTTGATTTTCCCCTGCGATCTGCCCGCCCATACTGTTATGAAGTTTTTCGGATGCCATCAACCATTTCTCATTCTTAGACAGTTAGGTTGTCTAATCCCTCACATTGATTTTATTATTGATGTGTCTCATTTAAATTCAGTCTTGGGTTGAGATTTTAGTTTGTTGTTTGATTACCCCTAACTCACATTCGCCTTAAATTTAAAACATGCTTCTTCTACTCGTCGTCCACATAATGCAGCAATAAGTTTCGGTTGGGCGCATAACATGTCTCTGGTGTGCGTGAGTGTATTTCGTCTCCTACTTGGAATTAATATACCTTGTTATTCATCTCAATCCCGCTATTCCTTGGTATTGTTTCCACCTTCTGGTCTTCATTAAAAAAATTAATTTTTCTATTTCATCCCACTTGGTAAACTCTACATATATGTTTGACAACAACATATAATGTGCAATTTTTTGGGGTTTTGAGTCTTTGACTGAAACATCCAGTTTGCTGCATGTCTTGACAACAACATATAATGTGCAATTTTTGGGGGTTTTGACTGAAACATCCAGTTTGCTGCATGTCTAGCAATCTCTATATTGTTATGGATTCTGCATGCATTGAGAAAAGACTCCATACAACTGCATCGGGTTCTAATGGCATGTTGCTGATAAAATTTTGCGCCTTGTAAAGGTGACCAACGTGACCTAGAAGATCAACCATACAACAATAATTCTCTAGTCTATGGAAGATATATTGTAATATTGGTTCATGGAATAAAAGTATTTCCAATGATGGTCTGCTAAACCTGCATGGCCACATGCAAATAGAACATCAACAAAGGTAACATTGTTGGTGAATATGGCGATTATCACATTCTTGGTCAATACAGCGATATACCCGATCAACAAAAAAAATTTCTTACCCTGCGTACCCCTCGACAATTATTGTCTAATGCGGCTTCTATGTTTTGGCCAAAGAACTTCACATCCTTTTACTCAGAAACAACTTGAAAGTTTACACACAAATGACTTCATATCTTTAAAGACTTTTGTAATTCTTTATAATGTAATTCTATTTGCTCTTATAAGCAACGTCTTTACTGAAGGTATCTCTAATGACTTCTTGAAGCATTTGTAATGTCTATTCCGCCCTCTCCACGCCTCTATTTCTGTGTTTGAATCTCCTTTTCCAAAGAAACTTTACACCTCACACACAAACTACATTACATGATCATTCATGACTTCTCATCCTTAATCGTTGGCAACTCTCTCTATTGTCTTTCTTCCATCCGACAAAGTTTTTTGTAATGTGATATGAAAACTGAGATTTTCTTCGAGCCCGAATTTATGTATATTTCGGATTCCCAAGCCCGAATTTATGTAGATTGCGGATTCCCAAAATATTTCAGAATTCAACATTGATTTTGCCTTTATCGGTAAGATTTTGGAATTCACAATCAACATAACAATGCAGGTGAGCCCATGTCATTAACCAGCACCATACTAGAAAAAAATGGTGGTCTGGCCGAGTTGGTAAGTTTTTACATTGAGTGTAACTCACTTAAGTGGCCATGTCCCCTAACTCTTAGAAAATTCCCTCAACTATACTACTTCATGTTGAATGACAACTGATTGTCACAGAGTACCCATGGGAATATCTTTGACAAAATGACATATTTATTGTTGGGTTTTATGCCAAAGGGTTGCATCTGTTCAAATAGTGGAAGGGAATTTTTGCCAAATCTATGAATAATATATTTTACAATAATAGAAGTCCAAGAGACAAACATTTTGTTTAGAATTTCACTGAACATTTTATGTACATCTTCTATTCTTCCACATTTTGGCATACATGTCTATGAGTGAATTTTCCACAAATATGTCTAATTAAAATCCACTTCCTTTCATGTCTTCATGGACTTCCTTGACATGTTTTAGAACTACAAAGTTGGAAAATGCTACAAGAACACTTGTAAAGGTGACATACACATTAAAATACCCGTTTCGCACATACCTTCAAATCAACAGACTCCATGATACCATGTCTTCCCTAGGCATTTTCTCAAATATATAAGATTAAATTCCATTCTTAATATTATATGCATCAACCTTATCACCATGTTGTGAAAGTGGAAAATGGAAACAATTGGGTAGAATACTCATGAAGGTGATGGAGTTTGGCTTCACTCTTGATAATTGCATAGGTGGTAAGAACCTCAAAGCTTCATTGAAATGCCCCCTTTGTATATGTTGTAATCATTGAATTCCATGATATCACTTTTCGTTCAAGAATTTGTTCAAAGAGCTTCCTACAAATATATCAGATTAAATTCCATTCATAATAATATATGCATGAACCTTATCACCATGTTGTGAAAGTGGAAAATGGCAACAAGTTATTAGAATACTCATGAAATTGATGGAGTTTGGCTTCACTCTTGATAATTGCATAGATGGTAAGAGCCTCAGAGCTTCCTCAAAATGCCCCTTGTGTATATTTTCCAATCATTGAGTTCCATGATATCACCTTTCGTTCAGGAATTTCATCAAAGAGCTTATGGTCTTCTCTAAAATGTCCATGTTGAGCATACCCTGCAATCAATGATTTCTATGAATGTGGGATTTTTTTAGGCATCTGCAAAAATATTTCTATAGACTTATCAAGATACCCCTTATGCGCATATCCAGTAAGTATTGCAGTTCATGAAACCATTTGAAGAAAAGGTTCCATGGCCTCATCTACACTCCCATCCTCTACATACCCTAATAACGTAACATTCCAAGATACTACATTTTGTTCAAGCATTTTATGAAATACTTGTGCATTCTCTATGCAACCACATTTCACACATGTGGAGAGAACAATGGTGAATGTGAAATGGTAAGGTTTGGTACATGCTTTTTGCATATTACAATAAAAGTCAGTGCCTCCTTGTAAATTCCTCACCTCGTGTAATTAGCCACTATTACGATGAAACCACTTTTGGTTTAGAAATTTACATAGGTAGGTAGGGTTCCACTATCTCCCATCGTCCTATAGAGTACTCTTGTTGCATCTTCTATAATACTAGTGCCTATGCCAATGCCTTACCACATTTCCTTTACAACATCTGGTGCAATTGCTAGTTTATTGAATTAGCATTAAAATCATTTACTTATAATTTACATTAAAGGTTTTTGTCATTAATTCTTTTTTACTCATATGTGAAATTAATATTAAGAATTCAATTAATTACATGTGCACTGCCAAATTATAAAGGATAAAAAAAAAAAAAAAAAAAAAAATGGATTATTTTTTTCTTTCTATATATAAAGTTTTCATTAAAATATTGCATTTAAAGTGGATAATGAAATATTTTGTTTAGGCTAAGCATCAATATTTTATCCATAGAAATAGGAAGTATGCATAGTTTATCTATAACGAAAGGAAATAGGAAGCATGCACAGTTTAGCTAAAAAAGGATTTGTTGATGGAAAACAAGAAGAAGGAGGTAAAATTCATCTTCTACATCTTTCAAATAGTTCATGAAAGTACTTTCCCAATGATTTCAACATCAATAAAGTCCAATCAAGCATGGGACACCCTCCAGACAACCTACCAAGGCATGGAAAAAGTGAAGACAACAAAGATACAAATGCTAAGGAGAGACTTTGAGACAATTTGTATGAAAGAGTCTAATAATGTAGGCTCATTTTTTACACATGCATTTGCAATTGCACTGCTTACTCAAATCATGTCTCCTGGTGAGACACTTGAGGAAAGGAGAATACTTGAGAAAGTTTTGAGAAGTATGCCAACAAGGTTTGATGCCATTGTTGTAGCCATAGAGGAAACAAAGGATCTCTCATAGTTTTCAGTGGATGAGCTTCATGCATCACTGATTTCTCATGAACATAGATTGAATAGAGAAATAAAATCATTGGAGCATGCCTTCAAGACATAAGTTTCATTTGGTCAAGGTAGAGGCAGAGGAAGATCAAATTCTAGAGGAAGAAAGAATCCCACATAGAGGTCGAAGAGGCATCCCTTCAAGCTCAAGTGGAAGCAGAAACAATCGAAATCCAAGTCGAGGCCCAAGCCAAAATCAAGGACAAGGTCAGAGGTATGATAAATCTAAGTACAATGTCATTATTGTAAGAAGTATGATCATTATGAAAATGGATGTAGAAAGAAACAACATGATATAATTAAAAACCAAGTGTAAATTTCACAAAGGAAAATCAAAACCATGATAGCATGTTTTTAGCTTGTAATGTAGCACAAGAAAAATAAATTGATGTATGGTTTCTAGATTCAGGGTGCATCAACCAAATGATAGGGAACATAGAAATGTTTTCCAATCTATATGAAAGTGTGAAATCTGAAGTGACATTAGGGACTGTTATAAAAGTGTTTGTCATCGGAAAAGGAAGCATCAATATTCTAACAAAGAAGGGGGAGAAGTAGATTTTTGATGTTTATTTGTTAGATGATCCAAAATACACAATTGATTGTTCACAAAGTTAGGATATAATATTTATTTATTTAGAATATTTAATTAAATATTGGACACACTTAGAAATAGAATATTGTTGTAAAAGATATGACATCTAGAATAATGTTGTATTTTAGGCTCCAATTAAGGAGTAGACTTAGTAGATTGGTTGGAATTGCATTTATTGTAAATGAACGCTTGTTAATTTAATAAGTAGTACACAACTAGAATAGGTTAGGAAATTAAGCTTATATATAGCTCATTCTCTTGATTGCAAGAGTGTTGGTGTGTGTGTGTAAACTCTTGCAAAATTATTATGTAATTTATTTTCCTGATTAATAAAATTGTGTGTGTGAGGACACTTCTTCCATTATTGTGGTATCAGAGCTCCAGTAATGCAGCTAATGTGAGGAAGATATTCCAACTCAACAAGGTCTTGGAAAACTCCATTCAATTGACCAGAAAATGATTGATATACAAATTGTCTAGTTGTTTTTAAAAGGAAAATAAATTTGATTATTATTATTGATTTTAGGATTTTAAATCTAAAAATCAAGATTTTTTTTGTATAAAAAAAATCTTCACTACCAAAATTTCCCTGTAAGTTCTGTTTCATTGAGCGACACAAGTCGACGATGCCACTAATTTCTTCATGTTTAATGATATTTTTAAGTTCTGTCTGAGTTAGATTCCCTTTGTGGCAAATGTTGTACACACCCTCCACTGCTTAACACCGCCTTCAAGCACTCTGTATTTCATTTCTTAACGTAGCCTCTGACTGTATCTTGGTCCATATCTTGTTGATTTGACTATGGAATTTTCCAGTACTATGTTTGCAGTAGAATCAAGACCCTATTTCCTATTTGTGTTCTCTAGAAACATAAGCTATGATTTCAAAAGCCCCTAATGCTCCAAAACATCCTCCTCATGCTACTGTGTTCCCACATAGCCTCTTATGAATTGTGTGCCTTCTCCAAAGGCTTCACGTTGTCGTAAAAATCCTCACCACTACATCCCTTCTTGCACTGTGTTCTTCGCTGCCATCTATAAATCACTTTCCCCACATTTATTTAATATGATTTACTCATGGAAGCAGATGGATATTGAATACACCTTTTAGCAAAAGATTGAGAGGTGATGGGTCATTATCTTCTGAGCAACAATTAAAAACAAAAGAATTGTAGATTGCATTGAAAATAGCTTTATGTTTTTTTCTGAGGGAAAAGACCACCATTGATCCTGATGATCCAAACAAAACAGAGGAAGGTTGCAAATTTGTGACTCGATGCAATGAAGAATCCAGTGTGTAGAACCTGCGTGGGGGAAGTTGCCAGCCTGAAAGTTGACCTGAAAGATAGCGTGGAGGATAAGTGACTGAATGCATTAAAGTTTTTTTTTTGTTGTGTGTGCATATTGTTTTGGTGTTGTGTTCTTTCACATTTCAAGGAGATAACCATTCACTTTATAAATTACCTCGATTCACTTTTTAATTCATGTTTTAAAGATTTTCATAAAGTCCTTTTAAATGAATGAGAGTTTAAAAGAAAATAAAAATGGATTAATGTTAATGGAGAGATAAGGTGGAGTGTTTTTTTGTAATTATATTTTCAAATTTTGTAATATTTGTAACAAAGAGGATTTCTTTGGAGAGATAAGGTGAAATTGTATCAATTTACAAGTTTAGAGGGATATTGTAACTCAAAGTAATTTTTTTACTTTGATGCGGGGTTAGAGTATTTTTTGAGGAAAACATTGCAAGGGAAGTGTAAACCATCAAGTTTTGAAAGATTTCATTTTAAATTCATAAGATAAATTGGCAAGAGCCAAGTGAAAAGCTCAGTCATTTTTCTCCTTCAACGACTATACGAGGGTCAGGGCCAAGCCCCGATAGATCTTTTCTTTCTTGTCGCGTTTCATGTGACGTGTTTCTCATCTTTTTCCTGTGCTTGATTCTTTTTGGTGCAAAGCTTCAAAACTACAATGTCGAAGTTAATTAATCTGTTCTTTAATTCTGATAAGCTTGAAGGGGTAAAATCATACAAGACATGGAAACGTCTCATTGAAAGCACTCTAATATATAATGAATTGTGGTAAGTCGTATGTGATGGAGACATTAAGCCTAATAAACCCATAGATGTAACATCACTTCCAAAATGGGAAGTTAAAAATGTCAAGGCCATAGCACGTATAAAGCCTTCAGTTAATAATGAGATGTATATTCATATTTAAAACGCCTCAGATCCATGGCCTTCTTTGCATACTTTCAAAGATATATTTAATACACAACCTCAATAAAAAAAAAGGTTGATCTAAAACTTAAGTTGCTTCAACAAAAACTAACTGAAGGAGGAGATGTCCTTGAGTATATGTCCAAGCTTAAAAATATTAAGAAAGAAATAGTAAAAGTTGGATCTCAAATGGTAAATGATAGTTTCATGACCACAATTCTAATTTCTGGATTTCCTTCTTCTTACATGCATTTTTTGGAAACTGTCCAAGTGTCTAGAAACTTAGATAAATTAAAGTTTTATGAGCTAAGTGAGATGGTGGCTCAACACGATAAAACTTTTGGGAAGAAGAAACAAGGGGAATGTTTCTTCTTCACAGATGCTAGCACAAGTAAATCATCAACTGACAGTTCTAGAGATAGAGGAAGAGGATATTTCAATCAAAATCCAGCAACACATAGTGGAATAGGTCGTGGAAGAAGCCAAAGTAGAGGAAAATTTCAAGGAAGAGGAAACAATCAAGGGAAAGGAAACTTTCAAAACGGAGGCAAATTTCAAGGCAAAGGAAACAATCAAGGAAGAGGTCAAAGTCAAGGCAGAGGGAAAACTCAAAGAAGAGGTCAAAACAGAGGCAGAGGATAGTATCAAGGAAGAGGTAGAGACTTGAACCAAATTGTCTGTAGAAGATGTAACAGAGTGGGCCATTTTGCACAAGATTGTCGAACTTCCATTGATAAAATTCCAAAGTTCCACTAAAACACAACACAATTTTCCACTGATCAAAATAATGATGGTTTGGAATATGTCTTCGCATGAAGTAAAAGATCAGAATCAGTAGCATTAGTTTCTACTTTTCTTAAAAGTGATTATGAAGATGCGTGGATTTTAGATACAGGAGCTACTCAACACATGACTTTTCGACAAGACTTCTTTTGGAACCTCCGACCATGCCACCTTAGTTCAATATTTCTTGCTTATGATACAAAACATACTCCTTATTGAAAAGGTGTCGTTAAAGTTTATCTTCCTCACATTGGAGAAATATTGATTTCAAATGTATGGTATGTACCCACCTTTAAAAACAATTTGTTATCTTTAGTCTCAATCCGATAAGCTGGACATCAGGTGCTTTTGGAGGATGGCCTAATTAAAATTAATTCACTCAAACAGAGCATGAAAATAGTGATGACATGGTATGAAGATGGAAAATTGTTAAGGATGAAAAGAACAATTATTCAAAGGAATTTTGACTTTGAAGAGGCAGCAGGCACAAACATTTCAACTGTCAGATTATGGCATGTGAGTTATGGACATCTAAAATTTGATAGTCTCTCTTAACTGCAAAAACAAGGAATGGGTAAGGGACTTCCTACCTTCAAGAAAGAAAATGCAAGATCTGAAGCTTGCATTTATGGAAAACAAAGTCAAGAGACTTTCCTGACAAGTTCATGGCGAGAAAATAGACGTTTGAAATTAGTACATAGTGACATTTATGGACCCTTGCAAGCTTCTCTAGGACGTTGCAAATATTTCTTACTCTTTACTGATGATTTCAGCAAAATGACATTGGTTTACTTCTTGAAGCATCAGCCAGAGGAATTCGAAATATTTAAAAATTTTCTGTCAACTTGTTGAAAACGAAGTCAAAGAAAAGATTGGCACTCTTAGAACTAAGAATGGAGGTGAATTCACTTCAAATGAATTCCAAAGTTATTGCAAAGACAATGGAATCAAATGACATCTTACAAATTTACACACTCCATAGCAAAATGGATTAGTAGAAAGAATGAATCGCGCCTTATTAGGAATGGCGAGATCTATGTTAACTTTTAAGAAGTTAAGACCTATTTATTGGGCAGAAGTAATCAATACAACTGTCTACTTAAGGAACAGGTCTCCCACTACTTCTTTGGATGGAACACACCTTATGAAGCATGGTTTGGTTTCACAACTAAAGTTAAACACCTTAGAGTTTTTGGTTCCATGTGTTACGCCTTAGTTCCAAAAGAAAAAAGAACTAAGCTTGACTCACGAAGTTTGAAATGCACAATGATTGGATATTCAGATGAGAAGAAAGGGTACAAGCTTCTGTCAAATGGAAAATTTATTGTGAGAAGAGATGTAATATTTGATGAAACTGAGAGTAAGAGTGCTGAATAAATTGAACAACTTCTTCAAAAATTGGAAAAAAATGAGATAAAGGGAAAGGAATAATTCCAAGTCAACTAAATTCAAAAAATTGGTATGAACTTGATTTTCCTTCCTCTGAAGACGATTCATCTAGTCCATCTACTTCACCAACATAGTCTGGGTCTTTTGTCAATTCATCAAAATCTCCTAGTAGCAATAGTTTTTTTGACAATGATTCTCCACCCCCAGAATCTGCAGTTGATCAGCATGCCTCTGTTTACATTAATCCTATTTATAATGATGGTGACTTTTCTGAATCTCAAACATGTGAATACCAATTGCAAAAATGGGTTGTTGAACTTTTGAAAGATGCAAGGCCCGATGAGAAAAATAAAACAAGAACAAGGGGGTCAACCAGGAATGAAGGAAATTTTTCCTTGATCACGAATGATTTTACTAAACCCTCCACATACAAAGAGGCAGTAAAATATAAATAATGGCAACAAGATATGGTTGAAGAATATAAGGTGGTTCAATACAACAACACTTGGAAACTTGTTGATTGTCCTCAAAGTGTTAAACCCATCGGATGCAAATGGATTTACATAATTAAGTACAACCAAAATGGAAAAATTGACAAGTACGAAGCTAGACTTGTGGCTAATGGTTTTGCACAACAAGAAGGCATTGATTATGAGGAAATTTTTTCTCCTACAGCAAAACGAAACACCATCCACTTAACACTTGCATTAGCAACATAAAAAGGATGGAAATTTCATTAGATGGATGTAAAGAGTGCTTTCCTCAATGGATATTTACAGGAAGATGTATATATGACACAACTATCTTTTTTTGAAATTGAAGGGTAAGAACATAATGTATGCAAACCGATCAAGGTTTTATATGGGTTAGAACAATCTCCACGAGCTTGGTATGCCAAACTGGATGAATACCTTCAGAAAGTTGCCTTTCAACGAAGTGAATCTGATGATACTTTGTATGTACGTCAACAGGGTAAAAATCTGGTGATTCTTGTTATATATGTAGATGATTTGATCATTATTGGAAACAATGATGATCATATTGTAGAGGTGAAAAAGGAGTTACATGCAAGATTCAAGATGACAGATTTAGGACTGCTTCACTACTATCTTGGAGTTGAAGTATTCCAACATCCACGTCATATTTTCATTTCTTAGAGTAAGTATGTAACATATGTTCTTCACCGATTTGGAATGCAGGATTGCAATCCTGTTCTTACCCCCATGGAAAAAAACTTGAAACTTTCAAAATTTGAAGAGGGCGAAAAGGTGGACAACACTACTTATAGAAAATTGATTGGTAGCCTAATTTATCTCACAACCACTCAACCAGATCTATCTTATGCAGTTAGTATTATTTCACACTTTATGAAGGAACCACAAGACAACCACTGGACTACAGCCAAAAGGGTTCTACGATATATCCAAGGAACAAAATATTTTGGTCTTCTTTACAAAAAGATTAAAAACTTTGTACTTGGCGATTTTCGGATGCTGATTTTGCTGGCAGTATTGATGATCAAGCATCAACCTTTAGTTATTTAATGAACATGCGGTCAGCTGTAGTATCTTGGAGTTGCAAGAAACAAGTTATAGTGGCCACTTCTTCAACCGAAGCAGAATGCATATTAGCATGGGAAGTAGCAAGTGAAATTGTTTGGTTGCGCATATTTTTGCAAGATTTAGGCATTCCTCAACTAGAAGCTACATCAGTATTCATTGACAGCTAGTCAGCCATAAAGCTTGCCAAGAATCTAGTTTTTCATTCCAAAACAAAATAGGTGGACACCAAGTATCATCACATTAGATTTCTCATTGCCAAGGACGTCATGAAGCCATTTTATTGTCCTTCAGAAGATCAGGTCTCCAATATTTTCACAAAACCACTTGGCAGGATCAAATTTACTAAGTTTAGAGATTAACTTGGTATATGTTGTAATGTATCTTTGGGTCATAGGGGGGAATGTTAGATGATCCAAAATACATAATTCATTGTTCACAAAGTTAGGATAGAATATTTATTTATTTAGAATATTTAATTAAATATTGGAGACAATTAGAAATATAATATTATTATAAAAGATATAACATCAGATATGACATCTAGAATAATGTCATATCTTAGGCTCCAATTTAGGAGTAGAGTTAGTATATTGGAGTGAATTGCATTTATTGTAAATGGACGCTTATTAATTTAATAAGTAATCCAAAACTACAATAGGTTAGGAAATTAAGCTTATATATAGCTCATTCTCCTTATTGCAAGAGTGTTGGTGTGTGTTTGTAAACTCTTGCAAAAGTATTAGGTAATTTATTTTCCTCATTAATAAAATTGTGTGTCTGAGGACACTTCTGCTATTATTATTTTGTCCCTGGTTTGAAGAATAACCTCATAAGCATTGGACAACTCATGCAAAAGGGATACAATTTATTTTTCAAAAATGATGAGTGCGCACTTTTGGATAAGTCACCAAGTAGACAAATGATTGCAAAATTTCATATGACAAGCAATAGAATGTTTCCTATAAAGATAAAATATGTTTTTAAGGAAGAATGTGCACAAGCACAACTGTCAATGAATTCACGAGAAGATGAAAGAAAGGTTATAGTTGTCACACAAGTAAACTTTCAAGTAGAGGTCAAAGATGTGTTGAGTGTGGAGCATGATTATTTAGTGGTCTTTGTTTCAGTCAGATGTATACCCCAGGAAGTTTGTACACCCCTCCACGCGGGGCGGTGTGGGGGGGACTTTTCCCCCCCGCGGGGGTTTGGGGGTGCCAATCCCCCCCTGCTGGGGCGTCCGGGGGCCAGTGGTCCCCTGGTGGGGGTTTCGGGGGCAGGACCCCTAAAGCTAAAAACAGATGTAAAATTGCCTTGTAAAAGTATAATATCTAGTCAATCTGGGTGTTCATTAGCTGGATGATCTGACAGTAGAACTTATGTTTAGTTTAGGGTTTTTTGACCTAGAAGGCAACCCCTCTCTTTGTATGAGGGCATTGTATTTGAGGTTGTGTAATAGAGGTGTATTCTCTGAGCGTGAAACAGAGAGGTGAGACTGCGAGAGAAAATATAGGATATTACAACTGATCTATTGTAGGTTGTTTCTCTTCATTTTGCTGGATAATTGAAATGAAGGACTGGATGTTTAGGGTGGACATAGCCCAAACTGGGTCAACCACGTATATCTGTGTCTCTCTTGTTTTATGCATTTTCTGTGTTTATATTTCTGCAATACTTTATGTGTTCCATTGCTCCGTAATATATAATTTTCTAATAAGATGAAAGTTGGTTATGGCATTTGAGATTTGGTCATCTCAACTTTGGAGGTTTGAATTTACTGCATAGGAAAGGCATGGTGAAGGGATACCACTCATAGAAAAACCAGAAAATCTATGTGAAGGATGCAACTTGGGCAAGAAACAGAGAGAGATATTTCTAGCATGAAAGTCAATAAGGGAAAATAACCTTTGGAGATTGTCCATTCATATTTATGTGCACCAATGTGTCAACTACTATTCCTTAACCTTCATATATTATTATGCAAGGAAGACATGGGTCTACTTCCTAAAATAGAAAAATGAAGTGTTTGAATGCTTTTTCCAATACAAATCTCTTGTTGAGAATGAATGTGGACACTACATCAAAGTTTTGAGGACTGGCAGAGGTGGTGAATACATCTCAAATTATTTCCTATGTTTTTGTAAGGAGCATGGAATTTACAAGAAATATACAAGAAGGTATGAAACTAAGGAAAATGGTGTCATGGAAAGGAAAAATAGAACCATTATGGAAATGGCAAGGAGTATGTTGAAGGCAAGGCATTTTCCAAATGATTATTAGGCTGAAGCTATCACTTGTGAATCATATATCATTAATAGGTATCCAACCAAAAGTGTAAAGAATGTGGTTCCTGAAGAGGCATGGAGTGGAAGAAAGCATGGTGTCAGTCACATGAGAGTGTTTGGATGTGTGGCATATGCACATGTCCCGAATGAGTTGAGGAAGAAGTTGGACAAAAAGGGGGGGAGATGCATATTTCTTGGATACAGTGATGAATCCAAGGCATACAAGTTCTACAATCCATCAACCAAGAAGGTCATAATCAACAGAGATGTGCAGTTCATAGAAGAGGAAGCATGGGATGGAAGTTCAAAGAAGACAATCAATGTGAAAGCATGTATACCACATGAGGACAAAGATGAATTGACAACAACAACTAATCCTTCAATCGTGACTCCCTATACTCATATTCAAGATCAACAAAGCAGTCACCAAGCAACATCATCAAAAAATAATAGGACAATGTCGTGTAGTCAAGCAAGCACCAAACACACCGCATAGACCCACAACGTCATCTACTTCAAGAAAAAAAACAAGTGACATGTCAATCCCATCTTCTGCAAGCACGAGAAGACAGATTCATAAATTTAAATGACATTTATGAGCAAGATGAAGTTGATAGTAACGTTGGTCTAAAGCAATAGAAAAGAATGACACATGGGAGTTAGTGGACCCTCCATAAGTAAAATAAGTCATTAGAGTGAAGCGGGTCTATAAGACCAAGAGAAACATTGAGGGGAATATTGAAAGGTATATAACAAGACTAGTTGTCAAAGGATACGAGAAACAACATGGAAGAGACTATGCGGAGATATTGCATCAGTCACGAGGATGGAGAGAATGCCTATAGTGGTGTCAATTGTTGCGCAACATAAATTGAAAGTCTATCAAATGGACGTCAAATCAACGTTCTTGAATGGAGTGTTGAAATGGGAAGTATATTTTGCACAACCACCTGGTTATGAGGTTGAAGGACAAGAAGACAAGGTGTACAGGTTGAGGAAAGCTCTCTATGGGCTTAAGAAAGCACTGTGTGCATAGTATAGTAGGATAGATGCTTAGTTGTTGGACAATGGTTTTGACAAATATGATGGAGAGCCTACTCTCTACATCAAGGACAATGATGGCAAGATTCTTATTGTTGTCTTATATATAGATGATTTGATTTTTACAGGCATTGATGATTTCCCCATCGCTGATCTCAAAGAAGTCATGAAAAATCAATTTGAAATGATTGACTTGGGGTTGTTAAGATATTTTTTGGGCATAGAAGTGAAGCAAACTAAAAATGACATTTTTACTTCCCAAGAAAAGTATGTAGCAAACATTTTGGAGAGGTTTAATATGTAGAATAACAAGCCTGCACCAACTACAACTATCATGGGGTTCAATTTGAGCAATGAATATTGTAGCAGAAATGCCAATCCGAAATTATAGAAAAGTATGGTGTGCAGCTTAATATATTTGACGACAACTAAGCCAGATAATGTATGGAGAAAGCTTGGTGTCAAGGTTCATGGACACACCAAACGAAACACATTGGCAAGTAGCCAAAAGTATTATAATGTATGTCAATGGGACGAAGGAGTATGGCATTTTGTACATTGATACAAATGATTTTAGCCTGGTTGGTTACACTGATAGTGACTGGGCAAGGAGTGTCGATGATAGAAAGAGCATGTTAGGATATGTTTTTCATTTGGGTTTTGGAGCCATTTCATGGTACTCCAAGAAGCACTGAATAGTGTTATTGTCAATAGAAAAGGATGAATATGTCAGTGCAATAGATGCATCATGTCATGTAGTTTGGATCATGGAAATTTTTAGGGGCTAATATTTGCAGGTCGGCTAATTTTTCATGATTTTGCACAAAAAAAATTCTCCAATTTACATGTTTTATAAAAATGATTCGCCCAAATTTTACAATATAATATTATTTTACCTTAAAAATCACCAACATTATATAAAAACTATATAGAAAATCATTAGAATTTTTAATAATTTTACAAATATATCAATAAACATTTTATAGTTTGCATATTAGGGACTAGTGAGATTCGCCAATGTTTTTAAACTTCAATATAATTTTCCATCCTTAAAATTTTCCCTAGTTTGGATGAAAATAATGTTGAGGGATTTATGCCATGACCAAGAGGGAACAACTACTATTTTTCGCGACAACACTTCTGTGATTGCACTATCTAATAATTATGCTTTTCACAAGAAGACCAAGCACATTGATGCTAAATATCATTTTATTAGAGAGTTGATTAACAATGGTGAAATTGTGTTGCAACATTATAGGTCATAGGAACAGTTTGCTGACATTTTCACAAATCCATTAGCATGTGAGAATTTTGTTTATCTTAGAGACTATTTGGGAATTGTCAATGGAAGCAATTGTGATTTAGGGGGGTGTTGAAAAATTAATCCCAACCACTGTGTTAATTAGATTGACCACAACCATGCATGTGGTACACCTTAACTGCATGTTGTAGATTTTGTTTGCATGCTAAAGGACATAAATTCTGAGCAGGAGTACAAGTTCTCCATTCTGCAACACGCAGGAGTATAAGTTCCCCATTCTACAACACATCATACCATTATGCGACAAGCATTTAAGAGAAAATGAAAATTTAATGAAGGGTTTGTAGATGTATGGTCAAACATTTACTCCACAACTTTTACTTGATCACCTGTTCTCTGTCTTAATGATTTTCTGTGTCATGTATTAATGAGTCAAAGTTATATGTTTTAATATACATGTGTATATGTCTTCTGTTTTATTCGAGAGGGTGTAAGTCTAAGAGGTGAAGAGGAGAAAATCATGGAGAAAATTTTGATGTGCACGTAAAAATGGTTTGTTACATAGTTACACTTCAACTCATGGTGAAACCTAAATGCAGTAAATTTTTTTGTTTTACTTGGTTAAGGATCCCTTACTCTATTTTAATCTATCTAAGTCTAAGAGGTCAAGAGGAGAAAATGATGGAGCAAATTTTTGTGTGGGCGTGAAAATAAGTTGTTATGGAGTTACTCTACAACTCATGGTGAACAGTAAATCAACTAAGATTTTTTGTTTTACTTGGTTAAGGAGATGTTGCTCTATATTACTCTATCTTCCTAGCTCCGTTTGAGTTGATATTTTCTCACCACACCCCAACTGATTTGTTGGGAAAGACCCCTCTCCTCTGCCCCTGTAATTTCTTTCACATGTGGGTTGTGCCATGTGTTACCGGGAATAGTGTCTACGTAGAACTGCTAATCCCACTAAGGTTGGTAGCTACCTTAGAAATAAACAAAGTAAAAATACTTTTGTTTTCCTTTATGAGAGATAGATGAGAGAAGAATAAAGGAGACCAACCTCTGTCTTGCGCTTGGTTCCTTGCTCGATTCCTCTCTCTTCTGATAGTCCTTTGCTACTTGCTTTCTTGTATACCCAGCTTCACAGAGCACCTGTAGAATCAAAGCAGCATAACACTATATGAGAACATAGATCTATTATCATAAACAATTTAGGATCAGATGTAAATTGACCATACAAATGCATAAAACATAAATCACACAAGAGTATGGAGGAAAACTTGAATAGCTTTATTGATAATCAAGAAAGAGCCAAGATAGTTACAACCAATTGTTCTAACCCAGCATCATCCTCTCAGCAAGTAAGCCCTTCTTCACCTCATGAAAAGCTTAGATCACCCAACATTATGATGTTTCCTCAAGAAACCAACAACAATTCCTTACAAGATGCAAAATTCCAGCCTCTGGATCTCTGGGATGAGGGATCCATATATAGATTTCTGCAAGGGGGATGAGTCAGCTTTTGAGATTTGATTAGTGTCTCCCCTCTGATAGTTCTTGATTCCACTTGGAGATTGATGATCTCTTACTCATCCCTGGTCGAATTTAGAGAGGCAAGTGTCACAGGAGAAGTTTCTGGAAGATTCCATGCTTCTCCACCTTGCGGATTGACCCTGCCATTTGTCCCTTCTCTCTCATCGCACCCCATAGAAGGGATTTTTGAAATGCAACGCACCTACCATGTGTATTTAGGTGGGATGCAACGCACTTTGCCTATGGAGCAGGTGAAATGGTCCAGTTTTGACCAGTTCTGAGTAGTTTTTCATGGAGAACTTCTGGGAGACGCTGTAATCAGTTGACCTTGTTCTTTTAGGGGTTGGAACAACAATTTTAGGGACTTAGTTTATGGACATTTATGCTTGGGGTTGTAGTGCCCAAAAATGTCTATAACAGTTTCCCCCTAAAGCATGAGGTCGTTAATCTTTTTGATGTCGGGTGAAATGCTTTATCATGAGGATCTGAAGTTCTTTCAAGCTGGAAGGAGACCTGTAATAAGATACAATACAATACATTATCTTCATAATAATTTCATGATCTAGCTGAGGCGGGCATTCCCATGCTCAGCTTTATAAATTCATTTTCATGTACATAGGACAGACACTTGTCTGAGTGTAGACTGATGATTCTGGTAGAGCCATCATCCCTTGGATTGGAAGATTATCTGTGCAGCAATGATGTACATTTGATGTTTTTATTTTCCTGAATATATATCATAGCCCGGATGGATGAAACTAGATCCGGGGTCTTCAATCTCGTTCGATCTTCACTCAAAGTACAAGTCGATCCATGTGAGAGATGTTCTGGAGTCGAACATGGAAAGACATCACCTGATTACCAGCCAATGATGTAAGCTGTTAACAGGTGGGAGAGGAATCACTGATAATGATAATGATCCTCAAGGTACTGCAGTACAATTCATGTGGTGTGAATAAGGGACTTGGCGTCGAAAACCACGTAAAATATTTCGGTCGAAGGCCATTGATGTGAACCTGTCACCGGAAGTGAGAAACTTGCCATTGAGGCATGCAAGCTTCAAAGTACTGAAAGGGTTGTTCCTAGATCAACTTCTTGGATAATGAACTGATGTCGACAAGAAGCGATCCGTCATAGGAGGGCCTTAATGAATCCCACATCAATGACATGGAATGGAGCAAATGATTTTAATGGAGGTGAAAACGATCTGATGATATAAGGTTCAGGGTGGCGGTCATGAAAGAATGGAGCGTAAATGTATTGCAGTGGGTGAGACACAGGTGAATTCTCGAAGCGACTTCTCTTGAACATACCAACGACACTGACATGATGGATTGGTAGCATTAACCCAAAATGTGGATGGTGTGATGGAACCATGGTGATGTGACTGGTGAATGGAACAACCCAACCCGACTAGGATGCGGAGTGAAAGTGTCATGTTCAAGAGTGACTTGCTACCAACAAAGTTTCTTTAAGTTTTCTTCCCAATTTTTCCCCAGTCATTGCTGACCAATACCTCTTTATTTTTGTCAAGCTTGAGGAGGATAACATATGCTTGTTGTATAATTTTCCCTTTGAGCAAACTCATCGCTATGTTTTAACGAGCCTAGCGATAGTGAAACTCATTCTTGTCTGTTATGGACAAGTTTGTCACTATTAGGTTTTAACAAGTTTAATGACAAAGATAACTCGGTCATTTTCAATTTTAGAGAGTCTGAAAAGGGACGTAAAGGAAACTCCAAAAATCCTTTTTCGTCATCTAATCCCTTAAGTCCGAAAAAGTATAAAACAATACAGAAGGGATGAATTTTCGGTACTTTTAACGAGCCGAACAAAACAAGCGCTCGATCTTTTTGTGTAATAATCTCTTAGGTCTAAAAAGATTAAAATCTAAAGGAGGGATAGCACTTCTGGTCACTTTAATGAGCTGGAGAGGCCAATGGCTCGACAATCTTTTCATATTTTACGAGTTAGCTGAAAAGAGCTTAAAGGAGACTCGTCTTTGAGGAACGAGTGATAAATTCGGGTAGCAGCTGATTCCAGGTAAGGTTTGGAATTTCCCAATCACGGCAGTGTTACAAGGATGGCTAATAGGATCACTCATCGCAATTGTTCCTCAAAAGGGGTAAACAATCAAGTGGAGGTGAATGATCGGTCAATACAAAGTGGAGGTGATGATGAGAACATAACCAAGGCTTTAAAGGCTGAAGTACTACATTCATGATGGTTATTTACCGGAAATTGGTTCATTTTTTAATGAGCTTAAATGCTAGGGGAAACATTTGCTCATTGCTTATGTTTATTTTTTAACGAGCATGAAGTCCGCGTTAAAATTTCTCGATTAATCCAGTCGTATAATAAGAATGTCTCATATATAAAAACGACATTATTTCAAAGCTTTGCTCTACATCCTTTCTTTATGCAAGTTAGGAAACGACCAATCCTACGAATTTAAGGGGTTAGAGGACCTACAAAGTTAAAAAATAAATGGTCTCTCTTCGCTTGCATGCCAAAAATTTTGCATGCCCCCAGGTATAGAGACATAGAGTTTCAAGGTTACCCCACAATTTCGTAGACAAAACATTTGTTTTGCCAAAAAAGGCCTACCTCTTTCACGTTACCAAAGATTGTTCTATTTGTACCACAAACAAAACACTTCTTCGGCGATGTCTACTGAAATAGACAAAGGCGAGTGGCCTAGATGCCTCCACCCACATAACTTTGACGAGGGAATCTTATTCCAGTCTAACCCCCTTTTCCAATTACGGACGGGAGTGTCAGACTAGTCATATATCTCTCGCGAAAACCTACCCTATACCTAAAGTTTTCCTGTCGAAGTAGACCAAGGTGCATGCCACCTGGGTTTCAGTCATGTCCCCCAAATCACTCGCGCTCATCAGGTGGACGGACTGGGGATTGATGAGACATTCCTTGCGTGAAAAGACCATTTAGGGATGGTATATGAGTATTTGCTATGCCTGAACCGGGGAATGAAAGCTGGTCTACGAGCTTGACCACTCTTCCTTCATGCGGAAAACACATTACTCTAAAGAGTGAGGAGACAATGGCTCCCATGCAATAAATATAGTCTCGCCCAAGGAGTAGATTATAATCCATGGGTCCTTGGACTACCATTACGTTCATGTGAACGGTTTTCCCTCTTAATGTTATGGGCACATTGGGAAGGATCCCTAACGGTCGACTGGTTCCTTTGTCAAAGCCTCTTAGATTTCTCATCTCAGGTAAAAGTGATGGCGAATCAAGCGCTTTCCAAGCAGTCGAGGAAAGGATACTCACGAAAGCCCCTTCATCTATGATGGCAACGGCCATAACGATTCTATATATTTGAGCAATGATTAAGAATGGTACACTAGCCGGTAAACGGGGTCTGCCTAGTAGATTCCAGTCAAAGGAAACAACTAGGTTGCTTGGAGGTGGGACCGAATAGATGGCCAGGTACGACTCTAACGAACTTCCTTCCTGCGGTAAAGGAATGGGTAAATTGACCCCATGTTCATCGGAGTCTGTGCTTACGAAAAGAATTTGGATGGTGTCATCCTTGTTCTCTTCGGTGACTGTATCATCTGAAGATGGAACCTCTGAAGGCAAGACCGGGTCAACTGCCGCCTCGACCTTTTGACTTTCGTCTAGTATGTATTCATATGGTTTTTCTTCAGTGATAGATACTTTGGCCGACCACAAGGGTGTGTCAGCCATATTTTCAACTAGTGACGGACTTGGCAAGAGTTTCTTATATCCAGGAGGGAGCCGTAACAGTGAAACTGGATGATCATCCAAAACTCTTTCAGCCTCGTCTAAGAAGGGACAATGATGGACAGCGTGATCGCCTTCACACAGTTTACAGGGAAATTTGCATTTTCCTTTTTTTCCAGGGGCTTCAGTTTCACTAGTCGATGATGTATTTTCAACATGATCATCAGAGGTTGACGACACCGGGTTGTGTAAACGAGGAGAACAGTCCCTTAAGATCCGAGGGATGCAAGGACAATCTCTATGATATTGGTCTCCTTTGCAAATGACACATGGCGATTTAGGCCTGGTCAGTGCAGTGTGTGGATTTTCACTAGACGACACTTGGTTACCCCTTTTTGCCTTTGGCTCCTTCTTCTTCTTCTCTTTCTTCTTATTTTCCTTCTTCTTCTCAGGTACTTGATTTTTGGCTTTACTAGCTTCATCAAGCGAAGAGGAAGGAGGAGAGGAAGAATTGGATGAAGTAGAGGGTTGGGGGCAACTCTGGAATCGTTTAGTTGCTGACTCGATTGTTCAAGAATCGCGGTGTTTTGAACGACGGAGGTTGAGAAAAGCCATACGGGCAGGCCTATTGTCAATCCTGGAAGCGACAATGTGGCCATATGGGGTGCACCAACATCTCCCCAAGAGGAGAAGGGACTAGGATTTCCTCCAAGGGGAACTCCTTGGTTGGTGGACTCCATTTTCCTCAACCTAAGACCAACGTAGGAAAGGTGATAATTATTCCGTTTAAAATAAATTTTAGACGCTTTGACAAAACTTGTTTTTTCAATTTTTAAGAGTCGAGAAAAAAACAAAAGATGACTCTAGTTGCCTTCGATTTTTAATGAGCCTGAAGTGACAAGTGCTTAGATGGACCTTTTCTATTAAGGAGTCTGAAAAGGAACGAAAGGGACTGCTCTGGAAATCTAGACAGAGGGATTACCAAATCAATTGGAAAACTGCAGAATACTTTTTACGGTACGGTAGTCAATCTTCCCGAATGTTGTGTTCAGTGCATTGCGATCGACAGGGCGGCAGACACGGCTTCCTATGGATAAAGGATTAAGCCTATTGTGGTCTCCCAAAATATACTCGACGGTACGTGGGAGCACAAGTCCGTACTGGCACTTATCGTCTCAAAGTGGAGGAATCACCCAACCAACAGTGAAAACAACAGTTACCAGGCTTTACGACGCCGGAATACGTCTCTAGCCTAGACTTCTAGATGTTGTGCGTTAGGTTCCAAAGCATTGTTAGATTCATTAAATTTATTTTATAGTTGATCTTGCTTAAGAAATTTGCCTTTCAGGTTCACCGCGTGATGTAGATGTACAATTCCTAAAATGCAATCTAAGATGATAAACAGTCGTTTTATCTTCTTTGTGCAATGAAAATCCTAGCTACTAAGGAAAGAGAGACAATATTATTTCAACAAAGAGCAAAGAGCATACACTATATGCACTGTCCTAAATCAAACCAATCAAACAGTCTAAATGCAAATGCACATGCATGTATTTGTTTTCAGCCTTCTTAATATGTGAATGATAAAAATAAAGCTAATGCGCAAATCTGAATTATTTTTCAAAGCGACAATTACTAACAAGTTTCTTTTCAAAATCAAAATGAAGACAATGACAACACTTTACAATTTGGAAATGAAAACTTGCTTTCGACACTAGAAAAACTACCAATTCAGATCAAATACAAGAGTAATAGGGTAATCGACTATCAAGAACAATCAGGTTCTCTTCTATGACTGAAAACGACACTTGCGACAGTTTCAAATCAAGAAACGACAGCACAATCACGCTACTTCTTTGTAAAGGAGAACAGAAAATGACTCAAAAATACATAAAAACATTTACAGTTCTTTGCACAATGGAGGCGGAATATCAGCAAGGAAAGGGGTTTCAAACAGAGGTGTACTGACTACAGGCAGCAAAACTCTTGAATAGATCTAAAAAGAGTGAACACAGAAACCAAAATTTAGGAACAATGCCTAGTCTGATCAGCGCACCTGTAACACAGTGAAACTGAAATGCAATGCACCTACTACACTCAGGAAGTGCGCTGAATTTGAGATTCACAGAACAGACAGTGCGTTGGACTAGGGACGACACTTTGATTAGGTTCCGGGTCACAGTTTGCAGTTCAATTCAGGGATTTTGGCCGAGCAAGTGCTAATTAGTAAATCAATCACAGGGGTAGATCTAAGGAGGTTACTAGAGCCACCACAAGGGAAATTAGAGAGCTTGTAGATATTTTGTTTAATTCATAAACAAAACCCAGAGATTGACTGAAGCAGCGTTGATCTACTTTGCACTTGTATAGCAAATGCAGTTCAAAGGCTAGCTGGCTTGACTTCAGGCTCCGTTTGTAAGTTTATAAAGTAAACAAATGTAGATGAACAAACAATCTATTCGCTCCCCAGCGGGGTCGTCATTTTGTTACCGGGAATAGTGTCTATGTAGAACTGCTAATCCCACTAAGGCTGGTAGCTACCTTAGAAACAAACAAAGTAAAACTAATTTCGTTTTCCTTTATGAGAGATAGATGAGAGAAGAATAAAGGAGACCAACCTCTGTCTTGCGCTTGGTTCCTTGCTCGAATCTTGTCTCTTCTGATAGTCCTTTGCTATTTGCTTTCTTGTATACCCAGCTTCACAGAGCACCTGTAGAATCAAAGCAGCATAACACTATATGAGAACATAGATCTATTATCATAAACAATTTAGGATCAGATGTAAATTGACCATACAAATGCATAAAACATAAATCAGACAAGAGTATGGAGGGAAACTTGAATAGCTTTATTGATAATCAAGAAAGAGCCAAGAGAGTTACAACTAATTGTTCTGACCCAGCATCGTCATATCAGCAGGTAAGCCCTTCTTCACCTCATGAAAATCTTAGATCACCCAAGACTATGATGTTGCCTCAAGAAACCAACAGCAATTCCTTACAGGATGCAAAATTCCAGCCTCTGGATCTCTGGGATGAGGGATCCATATATAGATGTCTGCAAGGGAGATGAGTCAGCTTTTGAGATTTGATTAGTGTCTCCCCTCTAATAGTTCTTGATTCCACTTGGAGATTAATGATCTCTTACTCATCCCTGGTCAAATTCAGAGAGGCAAGTGTCACAGGAGAAGTTTCTGGAAGATTCCATGCTTCTCCACCTCGTGGATTGACCTTGCCATTTGTCCCTTCTTGCCCATCGCACCCCATAGAAGGGATTTTTGAAATGCAATGCACCTATCGTGTGTATTTAGGTGGGATGCAATGCACTTTGCCTATGGAGCAGGTGAAATGGTCTAGTTTTGACCAGTTCTGAGTAGTTTTTCATGGAGAACTTCTGGGAGAAGTTGTAATCAGTTGACCTTGTTCTTTTAGGGGTTGGAACAACACTTTTAGGGACTTAGGAGTCCTTAGTTTATGGACATTTATGCTTGGGGCTGTAGTGCCCAAAAATTTCTATAACACCATGGTCTCGGAGGAGCAAGCACCAACAGTATTAGGACTTCGTTGCACAATAGTGCAACCATAAGTAGGGTGAAAGTAGACACATTTTAATTTCTAATGTTGGCAATGTTCATAAAATTGTATCTCAATTTATTTTGATCTTTCCATGATTAAATTCTAAAGTCAAAACTGGATCTATACTAATATTTAAAATCGTGGTTCGAGTAGTGATGTAAAATCCTGAAAACAACAACCATAGTTAAAACTGAAACTACACTAACATGCACTGAGAGCACCAACAACTAGAGAAGACAAATCTTAATTTCTAATATTGCCAACATCAAGAATTTTCATCTCAATATATTTTGATCTTTGCATGTTTGAATTCTGAAGGTATAACTGACTCTATAATAATATGAAAAATCTTGTTCCCAATACTGATGGAAAACCTTTACGTGCAAAAGGAATGGTCCCAGATATGTGGTAGAATATTCTAGAATATTCTACAATTTAAAGGAGGTGGCCCAGATAAACGATTAACTTTTTTCATGTCCATAAGTATTATGAAATATTTTAGAAATTTATAATGGACTTAAAAATATTAGGTATGATTTTGTCTGACTTAAAGGTATCCAATCTCATCTTGTGTGTTCCAACACCATAATAATCCAAAAAAAAATTCCACAAGTAACATATATATGGAAACAAATATGTATTCATTAACATAGAGTCTGAAGACATATTCATGACACAGATTTGTAATATATATCATGGTTTCGAAATCGACAGTGACAGAAGAATTTGTTGTAATAATACGATTTTTGATTTTTCAGTTGTTCCTCTCCCAAAAATAATGATCTAGAATCCATCTCGGAGAGAATCAAATAGAAAGTCGAAAAAACAAACCATGAAATGTCTTAATCACCATGTATCAAGAGCAATCGAGTTCATGTTAACATGCAATAGATAGAAAGAAAGTTCAAATGGATTTTCCCGGAGAGAATCAGATAGGAAAGTCCAAACAACACCATTGAAATGTCTTAATAAACATGTATCAAGAGCAATTGAATTCATCTCAGTATAAATAATTCTTCAAGTATTCATGCTACACACATGCAATAGATAGAAAGAAAGTTCAAATTGATTTTCTTGTCTAAGGCTTATTATTAAAAAGTTTTAACTATAACATATTTTTAAATTTCAATTATTATTATAATGTTTTAACTATAATACATTTTTAACTTTCAATTATTATACAGATGGTGTTAATATATTAGTTTCTACGTCGTAAGGCATTTCCTCTGAAACAAACTCCTCTCCTATCCCACCTGTAACTTTGTCATCTTTTGATTTAGATGTTAGATAATGGACATAGTGACTGCCATCTCATTGAAAAAAGCGGTATGAATCCATTACAATTCGTTATGTGATAGCTACCATTGTTCGTCGGGATTCCTCAGATAGACCATAGATGATAAACTCTCTGTGTGGAAAAAATGGTTGTACTGTTTTAGAGTGAAATTCCATGCTTGTCGCTGTGAGAGATCATTTGGTTTGGTGTTATGGTTTTGTGTTGCCTACGTAAAGGTATTTGTGTGCCATATAGTCATGAGTGCCCTGCTGGGATGTTTCAGTCTCTGATGTAGCTACAATTTCTCAACCTACGCTGTGTCTAGGCCTTGCTCCGAGGCTTGCAGGGTGGATTCATCATAATATTTCCTCGATTTGGTTTCCAACTAATTTTTAGAGTACAAACAATCACCTACACTTGTGTTCATAGGTGATAAACATGCAAGTGGAGATAATCTCACATTTCCTCGTGGACATCTCTGGTGGTGGTATCAGTGGTTCGTTGTCTAGACCATTTCTTGTTGGAATATACCCTCTCTTGCTACGTTTCTTCCTCAAATACTTGTGGATACCACGAGCTCTCCATGGAGCGCTGAAGAAAAAGAGATTCAAAGGACTTGCCCCACGATTTATGATCCGCAATCTATTGGATATTACGAGCATGCCATAGAAGGAGCTACGCACAGACATGGCCTTTGTTCATCATGATTTTAGAAAGAGAGTTTTCCCTTATATGGTTGAGTGGTCCAGGAGATATGGTACTATCACAAGTAAATTTTATGGCATATGCTACTCATGGATTGTTTCTTTGTTTGTTTGTTGTAATTATAGATTTGAAATTCAGTTACATTTTGCAGGTGGGAAGTTTGTGATCTGATTTGGTTACGAACTGAGAATTATTCTAACTGATGCAAAATTGATCTGCTAGCTTCTATCTTCCAAGCACGTGAATGACTATGGAAAGTCTCCTCTGGACCAGAAAATATTGTCAGTTGTGCTAGGAAGAACTGTGCTTGTTGCTAATGGTGAACAATGGTCTTACCAGCGCCGAATTGTTGCATGTGCCTTTAATATTGAGAAGCTCAATGTATTGTTCCACAACATGACAAAAAGTAAAAACATGTTCAATATTGTGAATTTGGGATTTATATATATGGATTTCATTTATTCATAGTAGCATGTTTGTAGAATAGGGAAATATAGACATTTGTATCAGACTCTCAACTTTTATGTTCTGAGGTACTTGAAATTTTGACATTTGCACAAAATATTCATAATTATTCAAAATAAGTGACATTTTGTAGCAAACCATTCTAAGACGTTGATTTTCCCCAGTGATCTGCTCGCCCATGCTGCTATGAAGTTTTTCGGATGCCATCAACCATTTCCCATCCTTAGGCAATTAGTTTGTCTAATCCCTCACATTGATTTTATTATTGATGTGTCTCACTTAAATTCAGTCTTGGGTTGAGATTTTAGTTTGTTGTTTGATTACCCCCAACTCACATACACCTTAAATTTAAAACATGCTTCTTCTACTCGTTGTCCACATAATGAAGCAATAAGTTTGAGTTGGGTGCATAACATGTCTCTGGTGTTGGTGAGTGTATTCCGTATCCTGCTTGGAAATAATATACCTTGTTATTCATCTCAATCCAACTATTCTCTGGTATTGTTTCCACCTTCTGGTCTTTTATAAAAAAAATTACTTTTTCTACTTCATCCCATTTGGTAGACTCTGCATAAATGTTTGACAACAACATATAATGTGCAATTTTTTGGGGTTTTGACTCAATCATCCAGTTTGCTTCATGTTTACCAATCTCTATATTGTTATGGATTCTTCATGCATTAAGAAAATGTCCCATACACCTGCATCAGGTTCTAATGCTAATAAAATTTTGTGCCTTGTAAAGGTGACCAACATGACCTAGAAGATCAACCAAACAACAATAATGCTCTATTGTAATATTGATTCATGGGATAAAAGTATTTCCAATGATGGTCTGCTAAACCTGCATGGCCACATGCAAATAGAACACCAACAAAGGTAACGTTTTTGGTCAATACAACGATTACCACGTTCTTGGTCAATACAGTGATATACTCGGTCAACACAAAAAAAAATTTACCCTGCGTACCCCACGACACTTACTCACTAATGCGGCTTCTATGTTTTGGCCAAACAACTTCACATCCTTTTACTCAGAAACAACCTGAAAGTTTACACAAAAACGACTTCATATCTTTAAAGACTTTTGTAAGTCTTTATAATGTAATACTATTTGTTCTTATAAGCAACGTCTTTACTAAAGGTATCCATAATGACTTCTTGAAGCATTTGTAATGTTTGTTGTGCCCTCTCCACGCCTTTATTTCTGTGTTTGAATCTCCTTTTCGAAAGAAACGTTACACCTCATACACAAACTACATTACATGAGCATTCATGACTTCTCATCCTTAACCGTTTGCAACTCTCTGTATTGTCTTTCTTCCATTGGAAAAAGTTTTTTGTAATGTTATATGAAAACTGAGATTTTCTTCGAGCTTGAAGTTATGTATAATGCAGATTCCCAAGCCCAAATTTATGTAGATTGCGAATTCCCAAAATATTTCAGATTTCAACATTGATTTTGCCTTTGCCTTTATCCGTAAGATTTCAGAATTCACAAAAATTGGTGGTCTGGTCGAGTTGGCAAGTTTTTACATTGAGTGTAGCTCACTTAAGTCGCCACGTCCCCTAACTCTCAGAAAATGCCCTCAACTATGCTACTTCATGTTGAATGACAACAGATTATCACAGAGTATCCCTGGGAATATCTTTGACAAAATGACATATTTATTGTTGGGTTTTATGCCAAAGTGTTGCATCTGTTTAAATAGTCGAAGCGATTTTTTGCCAAATCGTGAATAATATATTCTACAATAATAGAAGTCCAAAAGACAAACCCAAATCCATGAATAATATATTCTTCAATAATAGAAGTCCAAGAGACAAACATCTGATTTTGAATTTTACTGAACATTTTATGTGCATCTTCTATACTTCCACATTTTGGCATACGAGTGAATTTTCCACAGATATGTCTGATTGAAATCCACTTCATTTTATGTCTTCAAGGACTTCCTTGCCATGTTTCATAACTACAAAGCTGGAAAATGCTACCAGAACACTTGCAAAGGTGACATACACATTAAAATACCCATTTTGCACATACCTTGAAATCGACAGACTCCATTATACCACGTCTTGTCTAGGCATTTTCTCAAATATATCAGATTAAATTCCATTCTTAATATTATATGCATCAACCTTATCACCATGTTGTGAAAGTGGAAAATGGAAACGATTTGGTAGAATACTCATGAAGGTGATGGAGTTTGGCTTCACTCCTGATAATTGCGTTGGTGGTAAGAGCCTCAAAGCTTCATCAAAATGCCCCTGTGTATATTCTCTCATCATTGAATTCCATGATATCACTTTTCATTCAAGAATTTCATCAAAGAGCTTCCTACAAATATATCAGATTAAATTCCATTCTTAATAGTATATGTGTCAACCTTATCACCATGTTGTGAAAGTGGAAAATGGCAACAAGTAGGTAGAATACTCATGAAGGTGATGGAGTTTGGCTTCACTCTTGAGAAGTGCATAGATGGTAAGAGCCTCAAAGCTTCATCAAAATGCCCCCCATGTATATTATGCAATCATTGAATTCCATGATATCACCTTTCATTCAAGAATTTAATAAAGAAGCCTATGGTCTTCTCTAAAATGTCCATGTTGAACATACCTTTCAATCAATGAATTCTATGAATGTGGGCTTTTTTAGGCATCTACAAAAATATTTTTGTAGCCTTATCAAGATACCCCTTATGTAGAAATTCTCCTGTAGATTAAACTGATAATGCAATGTAACTAAAGCAATATACTTAATCTACTTTTACAATCAAACTTGTGGAAGCTTAATCGATTTTGAGCAAGATCAAATAGAACACATATAACAGATGAAGAAGAAATCAATCACACATGAACACAAAAGAATACTCTGGGGAAAGCCTCATCTAAAAGCCCTGTTATCGGTATTATCATACAAGGTGGAAATACATCAAGATTACACAAAGCCTTATCTCTGACAACTAGCCAGCTCTCACTACAATCCTCGTGGATGCTCATAGACAATCAAAGCTTCTGACAAGCCTTCTCCTCTGCCCTCCAAGCCTCCTATTTCCTTGCACAGTTTCTCTGGGTGATCCTACTGTTACCAAGTGTAACACTGATCTTTCACACTGATCTCACACCCTGTAAAACTGTGCAATCCTCAAGGAACCTTGTTCCTTCTGCATGGATGATTTTTCTTTATAGGAAGACTCATGCAACTTATAGTACAAGGTCCATGTCTTTAATCTCAACTAGGTCTTTCTCTAAATAGACATGCACGAGTTATCGATGAAACAATATTTAGTTATCTGGAGTACACTACTTGGATGCATGCATGCATTAACTAACTGAACTCAGAATTAGTTCCTCAAACTATTTGGAACTAATTTAACTGGACTTAACTCAGTTAACTGAGCTAACTAATTACAACTCAAATACAACTCAATCTTATCTCCTTAATTAATGGATAATCTCCTTAACTTAAGGGATAATTGTTGCATGACTTTAGACTTCTAGCTTAAATTTCTCCAACTAATTAATCCATAATAAATTAATTAATTATTTTTCAAATAGCTACTGAGGCTAAATTCAAATTTTAATTCTCAATTTTAATTCAAGGACAAATTAAAATTGGAATATTCTGAAATGCTATCTTTAATAATGTTATTTTTATCATTCTTGTTGCTATTTCAACACTCCCTCTCAACAAGAAAGGAATTCAACTTGATCTTGATCCTGAACCTTTGGAATGTTCTGTGTGCAACACTTCTCTCAATTGTTGTTGCTCCAACAACTCCAAAAACAAAAAAAACATCCAACTTGAATCAATATGATGCATCTGTCATTAAAGTCTCTGACTCCTATTGACTTTGTCAATTAAAAGCTCTACGCTTTTTCTGACTCAGCCTTTCTGCACTGTTGTCAATCCTTCTCTGGGCTCTTCAGTATATGACTACTCTAGCCTTTGTCACTTTGATCTCTCATTGCATCAACCCCACTGATTCCTCCCGCTACTCTATACTTTGAGCTCCTGTAGCAAGGTACGATCCATGAGATAAAACCTCTCAATGGACCCTACCCAGTTTTAGCCTTCTTGGGACTATCATTTCACATCACCCCACATCACACCTAGAGGTATGGTTGCATGTGATCCCTTTGCCCACTTCTCCAATTATGGTTCCTCCATAATTGTCTAAGACTTCTTCTAGGATTGCATGTTGAGAGGTAATTTACTCTCCATCTCAACCACCAAGTCTCTAGCATTTTCCTTAATCCTTAAGGCCTTGCATGCATCTTGCACCTCAAGTGAATACAGGTTCTTGGCTAGCACACCAATCTGTTTCGTCTTTTCCGCCGACACGAAATTTTCTAGAAAAAGAGTTGATTTTAAATCAGCGATATCTCCCTCATCCGAACTCCGATTCAGCCGATTTGTTTTTTGGAATTTTGGTATTTTTCGCAAGGAATCAAGATCTCCTATTTGTTTCTGAAATTTTTGCACAAAATTTTTCAGATCTACTCTGCAAACTCGCGACCCAATATTTTTTTTTTTCACTTTGAATTCTCTTCTTTAGACACTGTTCACAGCTCCGATAACCTTTTCTTTGATACCATGTAGAAATTCTCCTATAAATTAAACTGATAATGTAATGTAACTAAAGAAATATACTTAATCTACTTCTATAATCTTGCAGAAGCTTAATCGATTTTGAGCAAGATCAAATAGAACACATATAACAGATGAAGAAGAAATCAATCATGCATGAACACATAAGAATACTTTGGGAAAAGACTCATCTAAAAACCCCGCTATCTGTATTATCATTCAAGGTTGAAATACATCAAGATTACACAAAGCCTTAGCTCTCATAGCTAGCCAGCTCTCATTACAATCCTCCTGGATACTCACAGGCAATCAAAACTTCTCACAAGCCTTCTCCTATTTCCTTGTGTAGTTTCTCTCAGTAATCCTACTGTTACCAATTGTAACACTGATCTCTCACACTGATCCCACACCCTATAAAGCTTGCAATCCTCAAGGAACCTTGTTCCTTCTGGGTGGATGAGTTTTCTTTATAGGAAAACTCATGCAACCGATAGTACAATGTCCTTGTCTTTAATCTCAACTTGGTCTGTCTCTGAATAGGCATGCATGAGTTATCAATGAGAGAATATTCAGTTATCTCGAGTACACTAGTTGGATGCATGAATGCATTAACTAAATGAACTCAAAATTATTTCCTCAAACTGTTTGGAACTAATTTAATTGGACTTAACTCAGTTAACTGAGCTAACTAATTACAACTAAATCTTATCTCCTCAATTAAGGGATAATCTCCTTAACTTAAGGGATAACTATTTCATGACTTCACAAAGACTTCTAGCTTGAATTTATCCAACTAATTAATCCATAATTAATTAATTAATTAATTTTCAAATAAATGTTGAGACTAAATTCAAATTTTAATTCTCAATTTTAATTCAAGGACAAATTAAAATTAGAATATCCAGAAATGCTATCTTTAGCAATGTCATTTTTAGCATTTCTATTTTTAACATTTCTTGTTGCTATTTTCAACACCTTATGCACATATTTAGCCAGTTTTACAATCCATGAAACCATTTGAAGATAAAGTTTCATGGCCTCTACGTTCCCATCCTCTACATACCCTAATATTGTAACATAAAGTTTCATGGCCTCATCTACCTTCCCATCCTCTACATACCCTAATATGTTTCATGGCGTGATCTACGTTCCCATCCTCTACATGCCCTAATATCATAACATTCCAAGATATTTCATTTAGTTCAAGCATTTTGTGAAATACTTGTGCATTCTCTATGCAACTACATTTAGTATAAATATTTAGAAGAGGACTCCCCAAAATGGCATTACAAAAATACTACATTTGGTTCAAGTATTTTGTGAAATGCATTCTCTATGCAACAACATTTAGTATACATATTTAGAAGAGGACACTCCACAATGGCATTACACTGTAGTCCACTAGAAATTATGTCATGGTGGACTCCTTTGCCATGTTCTTGATCTACCAAATTCGCACATGGGGAGAGAATAATGGTGAATGTGAAATGGTAAGGTTTTGTACATGTTTTTTCAGAGTTGAAATAGTAAGGTTTGGTACATATTGGTTTCATTTCCAACCTCTGGTGCAATTGCTAGTTTACTAAATTAGCATTAAAATAAGTTACTTATAATTTACATTGATTTTTTTTTCATTAATTCTTTTTTAAACTCATATAGTGTGAAATTAATAATAAAAATTCAATTAATTACATGTCTATGCCAAAGTATAAAAGATAAAAAATAACAATTTTTTTTGGATTATTTTTTTTCTTTATTCATATAAAGTTTTCATTAAAATATTGTATTTATTTCAATTATTTATTTTTATATATAAAAAATTAACATAAAACTAAATTTTTCAAAATTCCACCAAAATGCACAATAAAATATTTTACTAATAATTAATATTACAATATTTTTAAATATTAAATATTAATTTTATAAAACATTAAATAAATGACACATTTCCCACCTAATAAGTAAAACAATCATTCAAACACCCAAAATAATCTAAAATAAAAAAATAATATATTTACATGTGTGCCAAAAAAAAATATACAAAAGCCAACTACCTCTGCAATTTGTTACTTCTATATTAGGTAACAAATATAAAAAATAATGATAGATATTAAAAATCAAAATTCCCACATTAAAAAATTATATCTTTATCTGTCAAGTGCCCCCACAAAAAAAGCATACAAAAGCAAAAATAATGATAAATATTAAAAATCAAAATTTCCAGCTTTTTAATCAGTTGTGAGTCATATTATATGTATAAATGCCCAGAATAAAATCATGTATATTGACTGATACGTGGGAAAACACAAACGCTAAGCACCTCTGCAATCAGTTTTATCCATACAAATAGGAAGTATGCATAGTTTCTCTGGAAATTATTAATAAAACCTTTACTACACCAATAACAAAACATTTTATAACGAGGAAGCTCTGCTATTCAGTTTCCAGAAGTTTTCTTAATTACTCCCGAGTCTCATCATTCTCAACAACTCCTAATTCTGAGTTGGAAGATACCCTCTCCATTTATTCAACTTCTTGTTGCATTAGGTAACCTCTACAGTGATTCAACATCTTTTTCTTTTTGAACACTTAATCCACATCACATAAATTGTTCTTTCAAGCCCATGATTTTGCTCATTCACTGCCTAGTCCACATCCGAACAAATAAATTTTCATTTTTGTTAAAGGTATCATCCACCTCATAAAACTCTCCGGTTGGTGGGTGGCATAACACTCCACCACGTTCACATATATTTTATTGCATTAAACAAAAGTTAATGATTAGATAACGTCGCCAAAATTGGCTTATTGGTTCATATGCATTGCACAATACTTTAACAATGGTCGCAAAAGGAAACCTTAAAATATAAAAATTAATTGATAGGTGTGTATCACAAATGTTAATATTCGAACATATAAAAAATTACTTAGGTGCTTGAACACTTTAGCCATTTATTAATGGAAGTTAATTTTAACATATATAAAAATTAGAGGTTGGACTTGTATTGGATAATTTCTAACAACCTTAGCTTTCACTTTTTCCATGCAGCGTCGGAATGCTTCCATGATAGAGTCGACACGGATTAGTGGCTAGAGCACAGTCATTAGTGCTATACAAGGAGGATATGTCATATTATTTATGGGAAAAGAGTGACGGAAATACTTACTATATTGCACTATCTTCGGATTCTCCTCGCATTTACGAAATGTCACCGCATATTTGCCATCGATACTGGCAAAAAATTGACAAAGACAACAATAATGCAGTGCTATTTTGCCATTAAAATTCAATCGCTCCCATGGCTATCATTCGCAGGATAAACCAGAGCGTTTCAAACAACATTAGATATCATGGCGTTTCAGCTTAGACGGGTTGGAATTCTCAGCTTGGCGTTGCTGCTTAGTGTTGGAATCTTTGAAGTAGCAATGCCCCCTGGTTGTTCTAAAAGTAAGGGTTTAAGGGTTTTTTTATCATTTTGCATGTTAGTACACATTCAGTCTTAACTTTTAGAATTCAAATATGTTAATGATATTAGAAGTTAATATGCGTCTGCTCTGCTCTGGTTGTTGCTGCGTTAACGATGGGCCTGCTCTTAGGGTTTCTCATAACTGCTGGCACCACGATTTTGCATGTTAGTATAGATTCAGTTTTAACTTTAGAATTTAATGAAAGTCGATAATATTACATGTCTTTCCAGCGTAGGTTTATGATTTTAGATTTCATATTTGTGCGATTATAATCTTGTTCCAAATAGCTTTCCCGGTCCATCTTAGAGAATGGATGTTTCTAACTCACAATAATCTTGTTTTAAATAGCTCTCCTGATCCATCTTATAATGTTAGTTAAATAATGGAAGTTTTTAACCCACAACTGTGGTGCATGTTCAAAATAATATGAAATATGGACTCAAAACCTCTATTATCTAACTAAGATTATGAGATGATGGATCCAGAAAAGATTATCTGACAAACGTGATGGGATAGATCCAGAAAACTATTTGGAACAATATTACATATGTTTCATCACTGCTGGTAACACGATTTTGATTTCGCATATTATGACTGTGATTTTGCATTTTAACTTTGGTTACTGCAGTACTCGGGGTTTTTCATCACTGATGGGACGACGATTTCGCATGTTAGTTTAGATTCAGTTTTAAGTTTGGAATTTAAACATGGAAAGATCAAAATAAATCGGGATGCAATTTCATGAATGTTAGAGCATCTTACAACTTAAGACATGTCTTCAATGTTGTGCAAGGTAGCCCCAGTACTGGTTCTGGCCGCTTCTCCCGGACCGGAACACAATCATCATGTTCCGAAGCCTCCACCGCCACATGTTCATGCTTCCAGTGAAGACTGTCAACCCAATTATCAATGCAGTAACCATGTTCCAACTCAACAATAATTAAAAGTGGTGTTACTGGGAACTGTCTTCTTCCTTGACAAGAGAACTGCACGGCAGCGTATTCCACGGAACCTTTGGAAATGAGTCACCTTAATCAATTAAGGTAATAGAAGATTAAATAAAAGTTGGTCCAGTTTCATGTGGTAACAATAAACTCTCTATGTTTATGATTCAGTTACTAAGATTTATTATTTTTAATACTGAATTTGAAATAGTTTAAGGGGATTTAATGGTCAATAGAATATGTATATATAATTTTATTCAAAATTCATCCAATAAATTTTTTTAATAATTTTAATTATCATAATTATGTTAATAATTTTTAAGTACGGTAGTATAAATTATTGGGTCTAGAGGCCCTTTATACTCCAATATAAAGTAGATGTGTAGGTGTAATGTAAGTATGTAAATAATTCTAAATGTCAGTTTAGTTAAATAATAATAATAATAAAAGTCAAAAGTATGGGGAGCAGTGAAAAAAATTTAAATGTTATCTTAATTAATAATAAAAAGTTAAAGTGGTAAAAATAATAAAATTCAATTTGTTATATTTTGATTTTGTTATTAACTCATGAATAGGTTTTGTTGGAATACCATAAGCAAGTACCATGCTTTATAAATACCTCAAGCCAAAAAACCTTAAATTATTTCACACACAAAATATTTTATAACAATATGAAAAAATTCTTAACCATGGATATTCACCCCCACTTTAAGTGGATACTATTAACTTGTAAAAATTTGGCTTTTTTATAATACCATGGGCCAATACTATGGCTTATCAATACCACATGCCCAAAAGAACATAACTTATTTCACAATCAAAATATTTTATAACAATATAAAAATATTCTTAACCATGGATATTCATCCCCACTTTACCATGGATATTATTAACTTGTAAATATAATTTGTTAGCATACCATAGGCCAATACAATGGCTTATCAATACCACATGTCCAAAAACATATCTTATTTCACAATCAAACTATTTTACAACAATATAACACGATTCTTAATCATGGATATTCACCCCTCTTTGTCATTGATATTATGAATTTGTGAATAGGCTTTGTTACAATAGCATGGGGTAATATTGTGGCTTCTCAAAAAATCATATCTTATTTCGCAATCTAAATATTTTATAACAATATGACAAGATTCTTTACCATAGATATTCACCCCCACTTTACCATGGATATTATTAACTTATAAATAGGCTTTTTTACAAAACCATGGGCCAATACCATGGCATATCAATACCACATGCCCAAAAACCATAACTTATTTCACAATAAAAGTATTTTATTTTAATTTAATTTTATAACATTTTTTTAATTGAAGCTAATAGGAAAGGCGTTATAATTAGTTTTGAGATATATACAAACCCTCTATCCTCCTGACTACTAAAAATATTCCCATATAAATTAAACTAGCAATTGCACTAGATGTTGCAAAGGAAACACAGTGAGGCATAAATTCGAGAATCCTTACATAAAAAATTCAATGCTAACAAAAATTTAAAAAATGAAAGACATAACATTTTATCATTAGAAATATCTTTTGCATTCTACATCTCCATTCTTTACCCTTTTACATTACAAAGTTATCAAATTTATCAAAAACATTTTCTAACATGAATCATATCCCATAATATAAAAGAAATTTAAAATAGAAGAAAAATTAAAAAATGGACAAATTTAGCCATCCTTCTATTTTTATTGTTAATATAATTTTTTATTATTATAAATAAATAAACTTTTAAATTATTTTGAAAATTATTGTGAGTGAAATAATTTAAGCTTCATTCAAAATCCATTTTCAATGCCAAGGAGTGAATTTATTATTTTATCAAATTTTGATGAAGAACATGTAATTGAATTTTGAATTGGATGAACAGTGTCATTACATATAATTTGTTTCTAAAAATAATGAAATGATTAGAAAATATTACATTGAAATTATCATTTGAACCAAACTAGGCAAACGAGTGAATTTAATTTTCTTATCAATTTTTTATGAAGAACATGTCATTGAATTTTGAATTGGATGAACATTGTCATTACATATAATTTTTTTTATAAAAATAATGAAATGATTGGTAAGTATTACTTTGAAATTATCATTTGAACCAAATTAAACCATTTTTCATATTAGACTTTGAAATAATGATAATATTAAGTAATATTGGAAGATAAAACCTTATCACCAATGAAAAATAAACTATTTTCCAGTATAAATTACCATTTGTAGATGAGTGGACCATGTGAGATCTATTTGTGCCAAATATCAACAGATTCAAAAACTATTTTCAATGAAAAGTAGTGAATTTATTATTTTATCATTTGTTGATGAAAAACATGTCATATTGAATTGGATGAACACTCTCATTACATATAATTTTTTTTTTTAATAATGAAATGATTAGTAAGTATTACATTAAAATTATCATTTGATTCAAATTAAATCATTTTCAAATTAGATTTTGAAATGGTCGTGATATTAAGTAATATTGGAAGATTTAACTTTATCACCAATGGAAAATAAACAATTTTATTGTTTCTGAGAATGGTGTAATATAATTCATGTTTTAATATTGTATATACTTCATGTTTTAATACTGCTAAACAAGTTGGAACTGAAGACCCGTTGGACAAAGTTATAGAACTTTTGGACTTGAGAAGTGAGAAAAATGCAATTGTAGTTGTTATCCATGGGTTCGGAAATGGGAAAGACCACCCTTTCAAATGTCCTGTATGAAACACTGTTCGACCAAAATAATAGAAGAGGATGTAAATACAGCATGGTTAGATTATTTGAAGACATAGCAATGACTCCAAATGTAATTAAGTTTCAAAAAAACATAATAAAATATCTGAGGATGGGAAGAAAGGAAGATGAAGACACTATACCAAATATTAGAATATTTGAGCAAGGGCAACAAGAAATTGGCCTCCTGTTAAAAGAGGAGGTGGCCTTCATTTTTCTTGACAATGTTTTTCTCTGAGAGAAGGTTGAACAAGGTCGAGATGCAATCCAACAGCTTCTGCCTCGGAATATGGGGATTGCAAAAAAAATGAGGTTGCTTATCACTACACGCGATAGTGATGCAGTGAGAATGCTTGAACAACAAGGAATACAAAAAGAAATCTATGAGGTCAACTTATCCTAGGACTCAACCTAAGGGATAGGGACCATTCATTACCAAAACTCAAATGCGATTCGAGTCAATCCATCTTTCTATCATATAGATATACACTAGTTTTGATCTTACATTGGTTGGTCTAGTTGGTTAGTTTCTTCGTAACATCGATGGGGAAAGGGGTTTGGTTCCGTCTATCGGTGAAATGGAGGGAACTTAGTTGGTCCTATTGGTTATTTTTGTTGCTCCCACCTACGCAACTCTAATTTTATTACTATCTGCCTTTGGATCCAAAGTGCATGGACATATCCTTGGTAGATAAACTCCATTCGTTGTAAGACGCTCTCCATATATACGAGATTATATATCTTGAATTTTAATGCCCTAGGTAAACACAACGAAATAAATTTCCATTTATGGTGTTGTGACTAGTTATGGAACAGGTCCAACTTAATCATCTGCAGCAAATGAAATTCAAGAGTTCTTAAATCAGAACGAACATGAGGTACACAATCTATCAACTAAAAAATATATGTCATGTACAGTTTTGTCACTCCAGAAGTTTCTTCCTTTGAATATGGGGATTGCAAAAGAACTAGGGTTGCTTATCACTGCACATTATAAAAGGCTTATGGTAGAGTGAAAACAACAATCCATTCTATATACCCACTTCAAAAATTGATTTGATGTGTAAATCTTTTAGAGTTCTTACATTTGGACCCTTGACATATGTAGAGGGAAAATGTAAAAGAATATTTGAAAAGTTGGTTATTTTCAGTGAGCAAATTTATTGTCTTCCTTCTGATGTGTCAACATTAAAGGGCTCGAAGGAGTTGAGACATTTATGTTTCCAACCTGTAGATTTACAAAATCTAAGTTAGGGAAGTTTACATCAAGAACATGCTAACAGTCAAGAACATCAAGCTCTTAGTTCAAAGATTGTATGTTCCTATTTGGGGTCTGTCTAAAAAAGGGGGCTCTTCTTACAATTTATGGAAATTCCTTGCTCGTGGTTAAGAATAAGGAGAGGCTTATAGAATAAAAGAAGGTCAAAGTGGGTGGACCTGCATGGTTGGACATACCTGCATGATAAATTGAGTGGATGGATATCAAGCCTCCCTGCCATCAAGTAGATCCCCCTGCCCATTAAGAAACATCATGCACAGTCAAAATATTTCTATGGTTTAACCATTAACAATGGTATCTACACTAAAATAAATTAAACTAGATGTAGCACCAAACACTCACTTTAAAGACGGATCCAAAAATGCCTTCGCCAAGATTTCTTTGTGCCTAAAAATTATACGTGGCTCCTCTCAAAGTCTGGTTTTTGAAAATAAGTTCTGGATTCGCTACAGTCGTTGACAAGCTAATTTCTCCTTGCACAAGAAATCTCAGATGATTTTCACAAGGAAGCTAAGAAATCACCAAAATAAAATATTTACAAACCCCCATGATATTTCTGATAATTATAAACTATGAGAAAGAAGATACCTGTTACTCGAGGGCTTTTTGTGGGCGAGGGTGATGGTGAGATAATCGAAATATCGAAAAATGGATAAATCTTGGAATGTGGGTAGAAGTTCACAGATCCAAATTTTGATCCAAGAGCTCCATAAATGAAATTGAAATATATATGCGACAACAAAAACTATAGGTACGTCTCCCACTCTTCTGTGGACACAACTCTCCAACACTGCGCCAAGTTGTAGGTGTGTTTTGTTGAACTCTAAGTGGCAACGTCTTACTCCCCAACAAAAAGACTAGCACTCTTCACAGATTTATAGATAATATTGGGGAGGCACTCTGATTGAAATTTTCGGAAAAACTATGACAAGTAATGTAAATTTAGTTCTTTTCATAGGGAAACCGGTGTAGCTTGAATAACATCGTAACTGATTAATACATGTCTAATACCTGTCGAAAATAAATATAATGCTCCAAACTCTTTTAATCATCTAACATCGAGATAAATAGGTCATGAAGTACAAGTGGCCTGGGAGGAAAGTTATTTTCAGAGGGAATGCCTTACGGTGTAATTAATGTTTTAATAAAACTAAAAATGACAATACTTTTATATTTAAACATGTGAAATTTATATAATACAAATATTAGTAAGAACCAACATAGATCTATCTTAACTAAGGATCCACCTGATGACAACAAGCAAAGTGAATGGAAGAGAGAGGGAGGGAGAAAAAGGGAGGGAGATAGTGAAAAAGAGGTAGGGTGGAGAGAGAAAGAGAGAGAGAGTGTGTGATGGGGGGAGATGTAGAGAGGGAGGTGGGAGAGAGAGGTAGGAAGAGAGAGAGGGGAGAGAGGGAAGAGAGGAATGAGAGAGAGAGATGCAGTTGGAGGGGGAGAGAGAGGGATGTAAGAACAACGAATAGGGAGATAGAGGTGAAGAAAGAGAGGGCAAGAAGAGAGGATTGAAGAGAGAGAATAGGTGGGGATAAGTATAAGGAGACAAGGGCAAGAGAGAGAGGAAGGCACAAATATGGAGGAGAGCGAGAGAGTGAGAGAGTGAGAGATGGGGGGGTGGGGGAGACAGAGGGAGGTGGGAGAGAAAGCGAGAGAGAGGACTCAAGAGAGATGAGAGAGATAAAGTTGGAGGGGGAGAGAGAGGGAAGGAATAAGAAAAACATAGAGGGATAAAGGTAGAGAGAGAGAGGGAGTGACAAGGGAGCGATGGAGAGAGAGCGAGGGAGAGACGAGAGATAGAGTGAAGAGCGAGAGGCAAAGAGGAAGAGGGAGGGAGAGAGGGAGACATATATGGAGAGAGAGTATGCATGTTTAGGGGTGAGATAGAGAGGGGGAATAATAAAGAGACATATAGATACAAATATATAGATTATATAGTATTATGTAACCAGCCTAGAGCCATCTTAACTTAGATCTATCAAGCGTCGAGAGGAATCAAATCGCTCGAGGTGCAAACTTTTCCTAAATTTTTTCACTCAAAAAAGAGGTTTCCACATTGAGAGATTGGATCCCTCTCAGTGCTTGATAGATCCGAGTTAAGATAGATCTAGGCTGGTATACTATTAATGGTGATGGTGCTGACAAGATCTTGGATTCATCTTGAACGGAAATTTTGACATATTTTATTTTAAACATGAAGAAGATGTTTTTGACATTTTATAAGAATAAGAATATAACATTGAAGGATGTTATATTAGACTCAAATTCAATAGTATTATAGGATGTTAGGGATACTTCTTCAACATAATCAAAACTAAGTGGAAAAATATAAAAGGAATTTAATAAAGTTATTATAGATAAAAACTAAGAAATTATAATGTGCTCTATCAAAAAAAAAACACACACACACACATTCAAACATATCAGAGGAACTTACCAGTAAGGAATCACTAATTAATAAAGAAACCATTATTGATACTGTTAACAGAAAACGCCATTAGTTATAAAAACTCAAATTATCGAAAATGCTACCAACACAAATCCAAGCAAAATCTTATCAACTAATATGTTAGTATGTTCTAAAAATAACATCAAGATACAAAGACTCTTTATTGTCTGCCAATTTAAAAAAAATATATTACATTATTTATGTCAAGAGTAGCGCAGGGAAGACATGAAATGATAAACCAAAGATTCATATTCCTCTTTCATTGCATCCTTCCATTCACAACCCTTACTAGCTTTATGAAAATTAGAAGGTTCTACAGTGTTTAACATACTAGTCATGAGCGCACAATCCCTATACCTAGTTGGTAACTGTTTCGGCCTGCTAGATCTCCTGAGTTGTGGGGTATCAACTATTCTGCTCTGTTCTTCTATTTGTGGACTGAACTGAATTTCCTCCTCTTTATCTTTTTGTTTCAATTGTTGTTGTTTTTGTTACTATTGTTTCTTTTGTTGTTGATGTTGTTGCTGATTGATCCCTATTTCAACATCCTCATTTGAAAGTAAGGGTACATGCCATTCTTCTTAGCAAACTTCAGGTGAATGATGGTTTGAAATATGCAAATGCAACATTGTACAAATAGTTGGTTCGTAGTCTTATTTACTTGACTACAATGAGACCAGATCTAGCTTACGCAGTGAGTGTTTTGAGTCAGTTCATGACTCAACCTCATCAGAACCATTGGCTTGTAGCAAAAGGAGTATTGACGTACCTACAAAGAACTTCAGACTTTGGTATTTTGTATTCTGACTCATTTGATGTTATCTTGACAGGTTATACAGACTTTGATTGGGTGGGAAATTAAGATGATAGAAGATCAATTACAGGTTATGACTTTAGCACTGGATTCAGAGTCATCTCTTGGTGTAGCAAGAAGCACCATATTGTAGCCTTATCCTCAATAGAAGCAGGATATCAAGCTATGTGTGCAGAAGCATGTGAGGCATTTTGGTTGCGCAGACTTCTCTAAGATGCAGGGGAAGAACAGACAGAAGATATGGTTATCAGTTGCGATAATCAACACTATCTGCCCCTCATCATTAAACACAGTATACAAATTAGGATCATTTTTGCTCTGTTTATAACCATGACATGAGGAGAAATGAATCAATTTTTTCGTACGAGGATCTAGGAGCCTATTTTAAACCATATAAATCTTTCTTTAATCTACATACTAAATTATTTTTTCCCTTCTTAACAAATCCCTCAGGCTGCATTAAGTATACTTCTTCTTTTAAATCACCATTTAAGAAAGTAGATTTAACATCTAATTGATGTAGTTTCCAATGATGCTTTGTGGCTAAAGAAATAATTAATCTAATAGCATTTAATTTTGTAATAGGGGCAAATGTTTCCTCAAAGTCAATACCCTCTTTCTGGGAATACCACTTTGCAACCAACCTTGCTTTATACCTAGCAATAGACCCATCTACTTTAAATTTCAACTTAAATAACCATCTGCAACCTATTGGTTGTTTACCATGAGGAAGCTTTACTAGATCCCAAGTATTATTCTTAATAATAGATTCATATTCCTCCTTGATTGCTTCCTTCCATTCACAACTCTTACTAGCTTCATGAAAATTAGAAGGTTCTGCAATGTTTAACATACCAGTCATGAGCGTACAATCCCTATACCGAGTTGGTAACTATTTCGGCTTGCTAGATCTACTGAGTGGTGGGATGTCAACTATTCTGCTATGTTCTTCTCTTTGTGGACATAACTCAATTTCATCCTCTTTATCTTATTGTTGCTACTGTTATTGTTGTTGCTGTTGTTGCTAAATGATCAATGTTTCAACATCCTCATCTGAAAGTAAGGGTACATGCCATTATTCATTATCTTGAACATGATTTCCATCATGAACCTATTCATGGAATACTACGTCTCTACTAACAAACACCTTGTGAGTAGAAGGATCAAACAATTTGTAAGCCTTATACTCACTGCAGTATCCAATGAAGGTACATTTAATGGCCTTTGAATCTAATTTCTTCCCATTTTCTTTGGGAACATGTGCAAAATATTTACAACCAAATACTCTAAGATGACTTACTGCAGGCTTGAAGCCAAACAACGCTTCAAAAGGTGTTTTATAATCAAGACTTTTAGTGGGACTCCTTTTCTTCAAATGCACTGTACTATTGACAGCTTCTGCACAAAAACCATTAGTTAGATTCTTACCTTTTAACATACTGCGAGCACACTCCACCAGTGTTTTGTTTTTCCTCTTAGCTACTCCATTATTCTGAGGAGTGTAAGGTTTTGTAAATTGTTGTTGTATCCCATGCTCTTTGTAGTATTTGATGGAATCACCTTTCATGAATTCTCCGCCTTGATATGATCGAAGAAACCTGATGAACTTTCATATCTGCTTTTCGATCATGTTCCTAAACTGCTTGAAATACTCAAAGGCATGACTCTTTAGTCTAAGAAACTAAACCCATGTGAATCTTGTACAATCATCAACAAAGGTTATAAAATAGTAGGCCCCACCTAACGAGCTTGTCTGCATAGGCCCACATAAATAAGTGTACAATTTCGAGTGTATCCCTTTGTTTCCTATCTTTAACAGTAGGAAATTCATCTCTATGTTGTTTATCGAATGCACATGCTTCACAATCAATATGCAAAATTTTCAAAACAGGAAGACCATTCACCATACCTTTGTTCTGCAACAGAAGAAGATCACTGAAATTGATGTGCCCAAGTCGCTGATGCCACAAGTTTTCAGCATACTTATCTGATGACATCAATGCTTGTTGTGGTGTACTCTTCACATCCTGTTTGTAGAGTCCTCCTATACGAACACCTGTAGCATTATGCTTCATCTGGTCCAACAAGTCTTTAATGATACAATAAGATTTAAATAATTCTACCTTGATATCCTAATCTGTAATCTTTGATACAGAAATCAGGTTCTTCTTAATACCAGGTACATACCACACATCATATATATTCCTAATGTTTTCATCAGGTAGAGTGACAAGGACACCTCCATGTCCCTTGATCTCCTACACTCTATCATCTCCAAGGTATACTTTTACTCCAGGGTTGGATTCTCTAAAATTTTTGAACCATTTCTTTTTACCTATCATATGTGAGAAGGCTCCAGAATCTACAAACCAAATATCTGATTCATCGTTCTCAGTGTCTAGTGCAGTTTTAGCCATAAATAATTTGACATCTTAGTTTTGATCTGCATCAGCCAGGTGACCTACATGTCTTCTCTGCTTGTACCTCTCCCCATTTGCATTTTTCTTATTGAAAAATTTAGGAATATGGCCTATCTTACCACAATAAAAAAATTTAGGAGAAGAGTCATGTTTATGCGAGGTCATACCTTGTGCTGTCCTTTTGCATGATACATTGCCTTTCCTGTGATCAACCACTGATTTCCTCTTCGATTTGAACTTGGTCATCAAAGCAAGATCCAGATTTTTAGGTTTGAGAGACAACCTCCTTTCCTCTTCTTGTAGCAAAATCCCGGTAAGATCTTCAAAGCTTGGAGGCTTTTCTCTTGCATTCAATCCCTTTATAAACATCTGATAATCATCCCTCATGCCGTTCATGGTAATCGTCACTAGATCATCATTCACCACTGTCTGACTGATATCAGTTAGTTTATCTTTAACCTCCTTTAGCTGGGATATGAATGAAGAAATAGACTCATTGTCCTCCATCTTGATGGAGAGAATCTTCTTCTTGAGGTACAAAGTTCAACTGGTGTTCTTGATCTCATACATTTCTTTGAGAATCGTCCATATGTCATTCGTCGTCTTGCACTCTCGAATCTGAGGGATAATGCAATCTTTGACTGATAACTTGAGGAGAACCTTTGCCTTTATCTCCCTTTTCTCCCAATCTTGAATTGTTGTATTCAATCCACTAGTTGTAGTAGTCGGCTTGACCTCATCACCGGTGGCAATGCCATAGGCATTATGTCCCTCAAACAGGGTCTGGAGCTTAAACTTCCAATTGGTGTAATTGGAACCATCAAGCTTATTACTCTCATTGAGATAAGCTTCAACAATTTGTTTATTCATTTTGGATGAATAAAAAACTTCAATAACTTAAACAAACCCCAGATGTTCTTTAAAAAAAGAACGTCATGATCACTGCGAATTTCCTTTTCAAAAAAAAAATGCCCCCCCTTATATCAAATAATAATTCCTTCAACTAATGCAAAGTTCTTCAATTTAAAGAAGCTCCATATTTTTCATTAAAGATTTAGAAAAAATTCAATTAAAAAACTTTGATTATGCAAGGGGCCACCTCAAAATATATTAAAAAAGGCAAATTACTTTAAACAGAGGAAACGTTTGTGTGTCAAATATGACTAATTATGATAGAATTTTCCATGACTCACTGAACGACGTTCGGATCAAAACATGGCAGGGAGGAATGGGATCTATGAGAGGTGTCTCCTTCTCCAATACCCATTGTAAAAAATCCCAAAAAATATCGACCAATATTACTGTGAAAGAAGGGCGTGCATGAATCGAACATCGGCGGTGACCATCTCAGATGTAACATATGAGAAAATCAGATGAATTTACATGGACACGCACTCCCTTTGGCATCACACGGGCCTGGATCCTATTTTCAGTGTGCAGATCTCATGCATCCCTCTTCACGGCCTCCTCCACTTAGAGAGCAGAGCTCCAAATGAACACAGTTTATGTTCTTTGACTTGCCTTCAAGCCTGACATCTTCCACTGTAACAATGATGACTGCTGCTCAATTCTCAGGTGCATGAAATCTGGGCGATCTCAACAGTTGTTGTTCTGCTTGGCAATCTACACCTCCTCATGTCACCACGGCATCCAACATTCACTACACCACTGGCTCCTCCTCGGTGGCATGCATGCATGACAGTCTAGCAAGACGTCCTCAAATACGCAGCTGACCACAAAAAAAAATATACGCAACTCTTTTTTTCTGTTTCCATGACGATCGGCACCCTTATCCACTAGGGAGTCATGAAGCTCTTCGCAAATATTCAGCACGGAGTCATGACATCGCGTCGAGTTCTTAAAATGAAACTCGCGTGAAGTGTTCCTCTGCATTCGTCACATTTATCCACCCAAATATCATGACGATTTCGCTTCAGTCATGCCCTTCACTCAGCGTATAGGATTAACAGCCCTCCACCTCCGATACCATGTCAGGAGTAGCACAAGGAAGACATGAAATGATAAATCAAACAAGAGGAGCTCACAAGTGTGGATCATGACGAGCTACCTCAAGAAAAATGCCACACCAACTTCACATTAATCTTCAATATTAAATACATACAATTTGTTAGGGAAAACAAATCTGTTGGAAATAATACTAAGAGGGGGGGGGGGGGGGTGAATCAGTATTAGCAATTTAACAATATTTCATTTCCATAAAAAAAATTATATACACTACTTCTGTTAATGAAACCTACGTGTATACGCAACTGTCTTTAAAGAAACCAGCGTATGCCTTGCAAACTTATAATTTAGTTAGTTGATCTTTAATTTGTGTATCAGAACCATATAACCAATAATCAGATGTAGTAAATAGAACAGGCAATCACACACATGAACACAAGATATAAGGTGGAAACCCAATGTGGGTGAAAACCACCTACTGCAATCGTCTCTATCTTTCTTTAATAAGAAACTTCTTTTATAAATTTTGTACTGGTGCAACCTTATACTAGTATGCAGGCTTCTACTTGCAGAAGGCTACAACCTTCTCTCGTTATCCAGCTTTTCCTGGAAGGGAGCTACAACCCCCTTAGCTCTTGTACTAGCTGATGTGTTTACTAGTACGTAGGTGTTGACCTACAGAAGACTACAACCTTCTCTTTTTTTCCAGGGACCACGTTTCATAAATTTTCAGACTGGATCCATCAATCAAACATCAAATATATCTCTATCAACCAATCTCCTTTGCACCAACCAAAACTAAATCATACAATCACTTTTCTAAATGCTGTAACCAGAACATAGTAACAGTAACCATAACCCAATCCAAAACCCAGAACACTGCAACAGTAAACAGAAGTAGCTAAAACATATTTTATGAGGTGTAAGCTACTTCAATGTGTCGAACCTGCGTGCATACGGACTTTTCTCAAGGCAAACCTGCGTATACGTAGTTTTGAAATGCCTTACCAGCGTGTATACGCTCCTTTGCTATACTGAACCTATGTACAGATCTGTAAAAGATGATTTAACCTTTACAACTATTCAGACATCAGTTATACCCAGATCACCAGATCGCCAGATTTACAGATTATGACATGCACCAATTATTCAGATAAAAGATCAAAAACCACAAAAAGATACTTCTCTTCAAGCCTTAAGATCTTGACCCATCAATAGAACTTATCCTTCTTCAAGCACTTAGGTTCCTCCTTGATTCAGATCCAGCTATGCATCATAACCGAATGACCAATATTCTAGATCTTGCTCTTCATTAGATATTCAATACTTGAGTGCCTTTGCCTAATTATCTCCTCCTCCTTTTATAGTCTTAGGCCTTACTCAATACCATGGTCTAAAACCACTTAGAATCAATACCTTGGACTAAATACCTGGGGTCAACACTTCGGACAAGATACCTTGGACCAATACCATGGGTCAAAATACCAAGGACCAAATACCATGGACCAAAACAAATTTTTCCACCATGTACGCGCTTATCCTTGCGTGAAAGTGCATGTATACGCATACGCACCTTTTGGTCTACAAACTTGCGTGTATATGCAATTTGGTCAAGGGGAACCTGTGTATACCTCTTTTTCTTTCATTCTGTGATTCTGAACTATGATCTGTCATTTGAGTGAGTTGCCATCAAGGACAATACCTGTGTCATAATGCCAACAATATCACATCCCAGGAGAATAGGAACTAAATGACTATAGAAAGGAAAATCACGACTACGTAACTATAATAGCCTATTGTCCATTAATTCTAACAATTTAGTTGGTTATGTTAATTAGGGATAAAATGAATATGAAAAACTAAGTAAAATATTTATTATATTAAAGAAAAACTCAAATGTTGAATCTTGTCATTTTTCAAATCTTAAATCTTAGAATTTGATGTACAAAATTTTGCAGAAAACTAAATTTGGATAGTTTGATCCTTCCACATTTTAAAGTAATTCCATTTCATAAGTATAATGTGAGGAAAATGTATTCTAACTAGAACAAAATCTAACATATTTATAATATATTACAATGAAAGTTGTAATATAATAATTATTATAGAATTAATAATAAAAAATATAATTCATTATTTTTATGTTTAAACAAAAATGAGTAGTTTTGGTATTAAATCTGCACTCTAGTGCGACAAAGACATAGGATATTACATTTATATTTTTCAATATTCACCCGTATTCAGATCTCCAAAAACCCATTACATGGAGATACATCATTCAAAAAAACATGTAGAACCCAAAAAGACCAAAAAACGCCTATAGCGAGCAATCTTCTACATGAACATTAGTCATTTTCAGTTGTAGGCATATTGATATCAATGTCTCGACTATCTGCATCCTCCTAGATCCAATGTTGACCTATATCATTATTTTTTCTAGGCTTGAGGTCCATTATTAAATCTTGGAACATGTCCACTTCATCTTCTAGTCATGAGCTTTGATGTTGGAGGGTCATGATTTTATCAGTCTCTTCAATTTGTGATACAATTGACATTATTTGGCCTGCAAGTCATAATTAGCCCTCTGCACGGCTTCATGAGTAGATAGATAGTGAGAATAGGGGCTCGCTGCTGATTCTTATGTAGGATTTATGACTGCAGACAGAAATATCTCCCTTAGGTCTGGTGGGTTGACCTAGAACAAAAGAAAGAAAAAGGACCCAATGTTTTCCTTAAAGTAAGTAGATGAATGGATGAAACCTAGTTGGAATCTATCATATGTTTCGCTCCTTCTTTGGCTTGAATGCTCCAATCCTATCTCTAGCTGCCAAAATTATAACCTGCACAGCCAGGTGACATAATCCAAGAAACTACAAGATCTATCTAGCATCATCTATCTACTTTATTCAACAAATGAACATGGTATTAAAATATATGAAATAATGACATCACATATAGGAAAACAAAGTAACTCTTTGTATTGATATAAATGGAGTGAGTTACCACCATAAATAGGTGTTGATCTTGTAGAAGAGATCCTCCAAGTTGTTGAATTGTCCTTCCTTTGTCACAAAGTGAACCTCGAATCACCCTAAACACATGAAAATAAAACTCTTGGAGCAACAACATAAGGGTAGAATCACTCTCCAAAAGCCAACCAAAAACTAACCTGGAGCTTGTGCAAGGTTGTAAATATAAAGATGAGTAAGGTAAGTTTGGAATTATTATACTTTTACCAATATTGGGATTGAGATCCACTCTTGATGGGAGGATGAGATCTAAGGATAAGGGATGGAAACTCCAATGTAGGATAAGATAGTATTGAATAGTTTTATCTGAGGTAAATGGTTACAATAGATCCATGAAGCTTCTAGAAATGGAGGCTTCATAATTCTCTCTTTTTTTCCTGAATTTCTACAACCAATGCATGTGCAAAGGGAAGAAACCTGTAGGTGATCAATGCAGGCAAAAATATAGCAACCTGTGGGTGAACACAATCCAAAAAAAGGCCAAGGAGTGTTGCTCCTAAAACTAGCTCAGATGATGGAGTTTAGGGCAAAAACTTTGGGGAATGAGAGAATCATATATATGGCTTTGTGTAATGATGATGTAAAGGGAAATGTTGGGTCCCTATAATACTAGTGATTACCCCATTACTATTGTAGTTATACACCTTATTTATATTTTTGTGCCCCTATTACCCCCATATTGTTATTTCTGTGCCCCATAGAATCCCTCTTTTTATTTTTGTGGCTTTATATTATTATTGTTAGGTCAGCTAGATTATATTGTGACTCCTTAGACTCCTATATATAGAAAGGAGGTTTTCTCATTTGAATCATCGAATAATTGTTCATTTATGTAGTGTAAAGGAGGTTTCCCCCTCGAAGAGGCTGAATTATAAGGCGTTGATATATATTTTCTATCTTTTCTTGAGCTGGTTTCATAACATTTGGTATCAGAGCTTTGGATTCTAGGGTTTCGCTGCTCCAAACAGGTCATTGTGGCGTTTTCGCTATAACGGTTTTTCTGTGACGTTTGAGAAGTCGCAAACAAAACCCATTTGAGAAGAAAGCGAGCTGAACCTTGGGTCCGAATTTCAGAGCTTTTCGTGCAAAATGTATGGAGATATGATCTGAGGAAGTTGGTCTTTTTGCAGACTCCTGAATTACAATCAAAATAGGTGACCTGGGGAAAATCGTCATAGCTTTCTCTCTGGGTATCAGATTGAAATTTCATAAGAAGGTACAGAAAGAGAACGGACTGTAGTTTCTTGCATATCGTGTTTAGAACCAAAGGTCGAAAATTGTACACGTGGCACTTCATACAAGTTCTGTCTTCTGGAAAGGTCTATAATTAGGTCATCTTGGGATATTGTGCATAACCCTTTCTTGGAGAATCCAATTTGGATCAGACTGGTGGCATTGGAAAGAGGACATAGAGAGCTACTACAGATCACAAATTCAGAACTAGATGATTGGAAAGTACAGAGATACATCAGAGGCAATATCGAGCTCCTACAAAGTGAAAAAAGGTGTGTAGATTTTTTTAAATTTTTTCTTAAGCTTGTTTTTGTCAGGCCAGGGTAACTCCAGAATGAGCAGAAGAAAACTGATCTATTATTTCATTAGAGAACTATTGTTTATATACAAAAAGGAGACGGAACAGTTCATCTTCTTGATGACTGTTCACGTTCCAGTTTACCCAACTGCCTTCGGATTAGGTGTGAACATTCCCCCCCTTAATCTGAAGGGATGTTGGTGAGTCCAAGCATCGTTCTAAATCTTTCAAGCTTTTCTCTTCCAAGCGCTTTGGTGAAGATGTCTGCAATTTGCTCATTTGTGGAACAATGACAGAGATGGATTGTTTTGGCCTCAACATGATGTCGGATCAGATGATATTTAGTATTGATGTGCTTAGTACGATCATGGAACTTTGGGTTCTTGGCCAACTTTATTGCAGAGGTGTTATCAATCATGAGTGGAGTTGATTGTACTTATTTTAGCTGCAAATCTTCAAGAATTTTCCTGAGCCACACAATTTCTTTCATTGCTTTAGCTGCTGCCACATATTTTGCTTCTGTTGTGGAATCTGCTGGAACTTATTGTTTGCGTGATCTCCAGGAGACAGCTCCTGATCCAAGACTCATAGCATATCCTGAAGTAGATACCCCAGTTTCTTTGTCTCCATCGAAGTCTGAATCAGAGTATCCAATCAAGTTGAAGTTGTCCACCTGTGTATACTTGATTCCAAGGTCTTGAGTTCCCTTCAAGTACCTTAGAACTCTTTTTGCAGCAGACCAGTGTCCCTCACAAGGCTTTTGCATAAACCTGGAGAGGATTCCAACAGCAAATGAAATGTCTGGTCTGGTAGTAGTGAGGTAGATGAGACTTCCTACAAGCTGTCTATACTTTGTTGCATCCTCAAATTCCTTTCCTTCAATAGATGTGAGCTTCAAGTTTTGTTCCATTGGAGTAGAAAGAGGATTGCACTCTATCATGCCAAATCTGTTTAACAAATCTCCAATGTATTTCTTTTGAGAAAGAAATATGGATTTTGGATGTTGGGTTACTTCAATGCCAAGATAGTAATGAACATAGCCCAAATTAGTCATTTCAAAACTTTTTCCTAATTCTTTCTTTATGGATGCAATATAGCTTTCATTGTTCCCTGCCATTAAAAGATAATCTACATATACCACAAGATATACAACTGTTTTGCCAAATTTCTTGACAAATAAAGTTGCATCATCAAGATCAAAATGTTTGAAGTTGAGTTTCAGAAGATGCTCAGTTAGTTTTCATACCAGGCTCGTGGTGCTTGTTTGAGGCCATACAAGGACTTCACAAGTTTGCCTACTTTGTGTTCATGTCATTTCATAGCAAATCCTTCAGGCTGGGACATAAAAACATTCTATTTTAGATCTCCATTCAAGAATGCAGTTTTTACATCCATTTGATGGACTTTCCAACCGTTCTGAGCAGCTAGTGCAAAGAGTGTCCGGATGGTGGCCCATTTTGATGTGGGGGCAAACGTTTCCTCATAATCGACCCCTTCCTTCTATGCAAAACCTTTTGCCACAAGCCTAGCTTTGTGCTTGTCAAGTGAGCCATCAGCTTTGTACTTGTTCTTGTAGACCCACTTGCAGCCAATTGGTTTGGTTCCAAATGGAGGATCAACCAGCTTCCAAGTGCCATTCTTTATGAGGGCATCATACTCCTTCTGCATCGCTTCTTTCCATTCATCATGAGAAGCAGCTTCTTTGAAGGAAGTCGGTTCAAAATCTGTAGACAAGTTCAATTCACAATCATAAGTAACATCCATATCAATAGGTGAATTAGAGTCATCTACATCACCTCCATCTTGTCGGTTTGTATTTCTGGTTCCTGTTTTTCCAATTTCATCAGGATGAACACTTTCAAGTGTCTTTGTTAGCCACTTTGGGGGACCTTTCTGAGATGGTCCAGGCTGCTCTGTTGATTGAGTTGGGACTGAATCAAGATTGAGTCTCCCAATTCTATCAATTACATCACTTAAAGGATCATTTGGTGTTGGAGTTTCATGCAAGGGAGATTGTTCTTCAGAAGAAGATTCCACATGTTGATCTAGTATAGGAATCCCCCCTTCAAGATGTGGAATCTGATTATCAAACTCTTGAAATGATTTTGTTTTTGTGAATCTATCCAAGCGATCAAGTTGCCGCTCAACAACACTGTCAGATTTGGATGATTCAAGAAAAATGACATCTCTAGATACAACAAACTTTTTATTTACTTCATCATAGAGACAGTATGCTTTAGAGGTGTTTGAATACCCCAGGAAGATACACTTACGACTTCTAGCACCAAGTTTGTTTCTATGTACCTTTGGTATTAAAGCATAATAGGTGGAACCAAAAATCCTGAGATGTTTTACCGAAGGAACATGTCCATACCACAATTCATAAGGAGTCTTGTTTCTTATAGCACTAGATGGACATCTATTCTTTATATATGCAGCACATAGGACAGCATCAGCCCAAAACATTATCTTTACATTTTTGAAGAAAAGCATGGATCGTACCATATTCGAGATTGTTCTATTCATTCTTTATGCTACACCATTCTGTTGGGGATTATAAGGTACAGTTGTTTGATGTTTGATCCCATGTTGGCGAAGATAGTTTTCAAATTCATTTGATGTATATTCTTTTCCATTATCAGTGTGAATAGACCCAATATGAGATTGTGCATCATTTTCAATCCACTTATGAAAATTCTTGAATGTTTGAAAAGCATCAGATTTGTTCTTCAATAAATAAACCCAACACATTCTGGTGTAATCATCAATAAATGTCATGATATATTTATTTCCATTTGCAGAAGGAACATTCATTGGACCACAGAAATCTGAATGAATGAGTTCAAGCTTCCTATGTGCTCTTGAATGTGAATCATGAAAAGACTGTTTGCTATGCTTTCCTAGAATGCAAGCATCACATTGCTTATGTTTTCTAGGAATTGTAGGCAAACCAACAACACCATTTTTCTTTAATAAGCGGAGACTATCATAGTTTAAATGTCCAAATCTAGCATTCCATAATAAACTTGATGGAAGTGTACCTTCTTCATGATGAGAAATATATGAGAAATGTTGTGCATGAGCAGAGTTTCCTTGCAGTTTAAGAAGTCTTTCTTCTTCTATTCCCCTCATGACAAGTGAGTGGTCAAATGCCTTTCTTACCTCAAGCTTTCCATCAAACATATGAATGGAGTGACCTTGCTGGCGGATGTGGACCAAGGACAACAAGTTTCTCTTAAGCTGTGGGAGATATAGAACATGATCTAGAAGAAAGTCTGGAAGACCAAGCAGTTTAAGCCTGATTGTGCCAAGCCCTGATGGCTTGATTTTTGACTGATCTGCAAAGTATACTGCTCCATCAACATTGTCAGTGAAATCTTCAAAAAAATCTTTCCTATGAGTGATATGACAGGTTGCTCCTGAATCAAGCAACCAATCATTTTTCTAAGAAGCAATTGAAGCATTAAACAAATCTTCATTTACTCCAATGTTACATTGTGCCTCAATATAGTGAGTGGATTCAGGTGCTTTACCTTTGTCTGTGTCATCAGTTTTACCTTTCTGCTGATTTCTTCTCTGCTCAATTTTGTCCCATTGTAGCTTGCATGTAGAAGCATCATGTGATCCATTTCGTTTGCAGCAAATGCAATGCAGATTTGCCTTTTCTGCTTGAGAATGTCTGCCTCCCCTGCCTCTGAAGTATCTTCCTCTTCCTCTTCGTCCACCTCTTCCTCTTGTAGAATCTTGAGCAGGATGCTTTTCTTTATGAGCAAGGCAAACAGTCTCTTCAGAAGATTCAGGGACTGTCTTCTTTCCAAAGGCTTTCTCTCTTTCAACAAACTTTTTCACAAGAGAGTCAAAGGTTATATCTTTAAGATTTCCATTTGCTTGTAATGACTCAAGATAATTGGAGTAGGTAGGATAGAGTGCTTTGAGAAAGGCAATAAGAGAGATATCCAGCTCAACCTTAGTGGATTTAATATCATGCATTATAGACTTTATTTCAGATGCAAGAGCAAGAGGATCATTATTTTTCAGTTCAAGAGTGAAGAGTTTAATCATGAGCTGAACAAATTCAAGTGCAAAATGTGAATCATAGAGTTCTTTCAGCTTTTGTAAAGCTTCAAAGGCAGTGGAATAGGATGAAATATGACGACTTACTTCTTCATTTACACATGCTGCGATCAATCCATAGGATTTGTTTTTCTTGTTTTCCCAAATTACAAGTTCTTTATCTGATGTAGGCTGCACAGGGTCTTTGTCTTCTTCTCCGACACACACTCCTTTCCACAACTCATTGTAGATGAGGGTGTGTTTTACCATCCGAGACCATTCAGAATAGTTCTCCTTGCCAGTGAGAACTATTCCGACCATAGAGATGATTGAATGCATTCTGTAAAAAAAATGTCTCTGCTGATAAAAAAACATTCCTTACGTTACAGCCTTCAAATCCCTCTAATGTTTGCTAGAAGCATCAGCATTGAAATGATAAGTTTTCAATGCAGCATTATCATTCAAAAGAAAACTGTGTAATAAATTGCATAATATCAAACACTTTGATTGATATATATAAATACTTTGAAGAACAACACAATACTCAGAATGATAAATAAACCCTTTGAAAACTGCACAATACTTTGACTGCTTTGAAAGACAGCTTACATAAACTGCGCAATACTTGACTCACAACATTACCATTCGGACATTCACACTCATATCCTTGCGGTCGTGAGTGATGACAAACAGAATCCGAACTGCTCTCAAATAATAAATGATGACAAAACTGCTCTCAAATAAATTACAGTGCTCTCATGTCGCCATATTTTTAAATTGGCTATCTAATAAGACATTTACTACTGAGACTTTCGAAAACCATCTACGAATTCCACTTCTATTTCACAAGTCTTGCAATATGAATCTGGTGCAAAAGTTTCCGAGTATATGAAACATTATTTATAACAAGATGCAACGTGGACTAAATAAGCTATGCTAAAAATGTTATGAAACTTATAAGTGCTTTCCATGTCCAGTCCATGTGAGCTATTTTGCATCAACCATCTATGATTATATGAAATTCTCTAGAGCCGGAACCTTCCGCCACGCAAATTTCTAAAATGTGGAGCCTCTGAACCCAAAGTAGGATCCCTCCACATCATAAAACTTGATATAAAAGCGTGACTTGTCCACTGATATACCAGCGTGACTTGTCCACTGATAGTTTGGACTCCAAAATGTCTGCAATCGCTGTACTCAACTTCCCATTCACGCCTTGCCCAAGCCCTCCAATGGAAGCAGGTTGTCCGGGTTCGGACAGATCGATTAGGGTTTTGTGTTCTTTCGAAACCAGAGAAATATAAAGGTTCAAAACACGGCCCCCGGGATCGATCCTCTAACCAGGATAAACGGGTATATCCGTGGTCTATTCTTCTTTCATCGCAGACTTCTCCGGCGAATGGAAAAGAAAGGAACCGGTGGAGGCTATTTCCTCAAATCCTACAATGTCCTCCGAGTAAGGAAGGTGTTAGGAATTATGGCCCATGTAGCATGAAGTGCTATTCATTCATTGCCCTCCCCTATGGAGCGCTACCACTCTGCGGAAGATTGTATGCTGCCTTCATCTCTAAAGGAAGGAGAACGCGTTTCAGCTTGAGCTTTAGTGAATAACATATGGGTTTGCCTGCCACAGGTGAAGGGTAGGCGTTGTCACGCAGAGGAACGCTGGAACGATTTTGGACAGAGCAGGTGTGGCAGATGCAGGTCAGAGACAAGCGTTGTCACGCAGAGGAACGCTGGAACGATTTTGGACAGAGCAGGTGTGGCAGATTTAGGTCAGAGACAAGTGTTGTCACACAGAGGAACGTTGGAACGATTTTGGACAGAGTAGGTGTGGCAGATTGACATAGCCATTTGAGGACAGAGCGCTGGCAGAGGCAGAGGCGTTAACCAACGAATGAAATTACACTAGAGGAGAAAGCGCTGGCAAAGGCAGAGGAGTTACAAGGCACGCCAAAAAAAGGGACCTAGGACCTGTGCTCTGATACCATGTCAAGCCAGGGTAACTCCAGAATGAGCAGAAGAAAACTGATCTGTTATTTCATTAGAGAACTATTGTTTATATACAAAAAGGAGACGGAACAGTTCATCTTCTTGATGACTGTTCACGTTCCAGTTTACCCAACCGCCTTCGGATTAGGTGTGAACAGTTTTGAAAATTTATTTTGAAGGAATTCAAAGGGCATAGTAGAGCATTACTATCAGTAACTGATGCCCTGATGAAAGAAAATGCAAACACCTAGTAAGGAACCTGAAAGCTCTAACATGACTCATGAAGAAGAGGAAGAAATGCTACATGATATATCAAAATTACAAGAACAAGTGCAACAAATGTCACGCTCACAAAATTTAACAGAAGCTAAGATAAATGGTGTGGAAGCTAAGATGAATGGCATGGAAGCTAAGATGGATAATTTGAAGATAGATTTGAACACAAATTTGAAGACATGCGTAGTAGATTTGAAGACAAATTTGACAAATTTTCTACAAGAAATACTTACTAATGGTGAAAAGGTAGTAAAGGAAACTCATGATGAGAACAAAAGAAATGTTAATCATGATTCCATAGACACTAATGTTGGATTGAAGAGTCACCATATTCCAAAAATCGATATGAGGAAGTTTGATGGCAAGGATCCCGCCACATGGATATTACAGATGGAGCAATTCTTCGATCTCAATAATGTGCAAAACACACAAAAGGTACGTATGGAAACTGTATATTTGGAACCAAATCAGTTTGTATGGTATCAATGGCTTTGTTCTCGTAAAAAATTTATCACTTGGGCAATTTTTACGGAAGAATTGATAGCACATTATGAGGATACAAAAAGAAACACTTTTTTTAGCCAATTGATAAGTCTCAAACAAAAGGGTTCAATAATGGAGCACATTGAGGAGTTCCAAAAATTGAACATAAGGGTAAAAGATATTCCAGAGGAGCATAGGATTGATGTGTTCATAGGGTCTTTAAAGGATAATATCCAACATGATGTTCACCTTTGGGAACCTGATTCATTAGAGGTTAGCAAGAAAAATGGAAAGCAAAATTATGGCAACTAGGAAGCATACCACTCAAAACTATAAAGACGGAAGTGTTGTTGCCCCTAGTCTTCCACAACCTACAAGGTTGACACCACAATATTGGAAGAAAAAAGAGCAAAAGGGCTTTGTTACAGTTGTGATAGCAAATACACAAAAGGTCATAAGTGTGCTGAGAAGAAATTATTCTACATAGATTGTGAAGAGGAAGAAGAAAAGGAGCAAGAAAGGTCAAAAGAAGAGGATATACTCCAGGAACAAAGCCTAGATGAAGAACAAATAAATCCGACCATATCTTGTAATGCATTGGCGGGAATTACCACTCCTCAAACCATCAAGATAGAAGGACAAATCAAGAAGAAAAAGGTAATAGTGTTGATTGATTCAGGAAGCACCCACAATTTTATTCATTGTAGGGTAGCAAAAGAATTGAATTGCTTCCTATATCCAGCACCAGAGTGTCAAGTGATGATTGCAAATGGAGGAACAATAAATTTCTCTGGAAAGTGCCATAATATCAAGCTATCCATGGGAGAATATGTATTGACTAGCCCAATGCTTTCCATTCCAATGGGAGGTGCTGATGTTGTACTAGGAGTCCAATGGCTACAATCCTTGGGTACAATAGCTTTTAATTTTCAAGAACTTTTCATCAAATTTTCTACGGAAGGAAAGGAAGTTGAATTAAGGGGTATTGCAGGGAAACCAAGAAAGATAATCAGCTCTAATGGCATGACAAAGCTTCTAAAAAAGGAGCAAAGAGGTGTAATTGCACAATTATGTTCGCTAGATGTTTCCACATTGGAATCATCTATTTCTCCAGATCTCCAAAAAGTCTTGGACAATCATTCCAAGGTATTTGAGACTCCCAAAGGTCTCCCACCTATGCGTGATCATGATCATGCTATTCATCTGATTCCAGGAAGTGTTCCTCCAAACATCAGGCCGTACAGATATCCCTATGTCCAAAAAAGTGAAATTGAACGTATGGTTGCAGAAATGCTAGAGGCTGGTATAATTCAACCGAGTCAAAGTTCTTTCTCAGCTCCAGTAGTATTGGTGCACAAGAAGGATGGATCATGGCGCATGTGTCCGGATTATAGGGAGCTCAACAAGCTCACTATTAAAGATAAGTTCCCCATTCCTGTCATTGATGAATTACTGGATGAATTGCATGGATCAATTTACTTCACCAAGTTGGATCTTCGTTCGGGATATCATCAAATCAGAATGAAGATTGAAGACATTCCAAAAATGACATTTAGAACTCATGAGGGTCATTATGAATTTTTGGTCATGCCTTTTGGCCTTACCAATGCACCTTCAACATTTCAAGGTTTGATGAATTCAATTTTCAAACCATTCCTTAGAAAATTTGTGTTAGTATTTTTTGATGATATACTAATCTACAACAAGTCTTGGAAGGATCATGTTGAACATGTTGACAGGGTGCTACAACTATTGGAGGAGAAACAATTATATGCAAAAAGATCCAAATGTTTCTTTGGAGTCCAGGAGGTGGAATATTTGGGTCATATTGTATCTCATGAAGGAGTTAAGGTAGACCCTAGCAAAATTAAAGCCATTAAGGAATGGAAAATCCCCACATCCATAAAGCATCTGCGAGGATTTCTTGGGTTGACAGGGTATTATCGCAAGTTTGTTAAGAATTATGGGAGAATAGCAGCACCTCTAACAACATTATTGAAGAAAGATTCATTTTCATGGACTCCGGAAGCAACAAAGGCCTTTGAACATCTTAAAGAGGCAATGTGCCAAGCACCGGTCTTAGCTACACCGGACTTCACAAAAACCTTTATTGTGGAATGTGATGCTTCAGGAAATGGAATTGGTGCTGTTCTAATGCAAGATGAAAGACCCATTGCTTTTGAAAGTCGTCCAATCAAGGGAAAGTTTTTAAGCAAAGCTATTTATGAGAAGGAAATGTTGGCAATACTCCATGCACTTAAGAAATGGCGACCCTACCTAATGGGAAGACACTTCAAGGTAAAAAAGGATCATGATAGCCTTAAATACTTTTTAGAACAAAGATTATCCTCTGAAGAGCAACAAAAGTGGGTCACAAAGATGTTGGGTTATGACTTTGAAATCATCTACAAAAAAGGGAAGCAAAATGTGGTGGCAGATGCACTCTCAAGAAAGGATGAGGATGTGGAAGCATTGTTGTGTGCCATTTCTATTATCCAACCAGATTGGATAAACGAAGCAAGGGAGGAATGGAAGAATGACGAAGAAGTGTGGGCACTTATTCGAAAGCTACAACAAGATTCCAGTACTTCTGATACATTTAGCTGGAAAAATGATTCGTTATGGTACAAAGATCGCTTATACCTCTGTAAGAATTCCCAGCTAAAACAAAAGATTCTTATGGAATTGCACACTTCTCCCTTAGGAGGGCACTCAGGATTTTTAAAAACTTACCACAGGGTTAAGAAGGAATTTTTTTGGGATGGCCTTAAATCAGATATTCAAAAGTTTGTGGCGGAATGTTTGGTTTGCCAACAAAATAAAGTTGAAACAATTAAGACATTGGGTCTATTACAACCTTTATCCATTCCAAGCCAACGTTGGGAGGAGGTTTCAATGGATTTTATCACAGGTTTACCCAAGTCTGAGGGAAAGAGTGTCATCATGGTGGTAGTTGACAGACTTACCAAGTATGCACACTTTTGTGCATTATCACATCCATTTAAAGCCAGTACAGTTTCTACTGCATTTATGGAAACAATTCAAAAGCTACATGGAAACCCAAAGATTATTGTAAGTGACAGAGATCCCATTTTCACTGGAAATTTTTGGACATAATTATTTTCTTGTCTTGGTACTCAGTTAGCTCATAGCTCATCTTATCATCCTCAATCTGATGGGAAAACTGAGATAGTAAACAAATTTTGGAAGGATATCTTCGTTGCTTTGTATCTGATAAACAGAACACAATGGGTCAAATGGTTGCCTCTGGCTGAATGGTGGTATAACACTTCCTTCCATACAGCAACAAAAATGACCCCATTTATGGCACTTTATGGGTATCAACCACCATCCATCACATCATATTTAAGAGAAAATTCTAAGGTTCAGGCAGTGGAACATCACATCGAACATCAACAACAAGTCCTCCAACTCTTAAAGGATAACCTCGTGTTGGCACAAAATAGAATGAAACAACAGGCAGATCAACATCGTAGTGAAAGAAGTTTTGATGTAGGTGATTGGGTATTCCTACGGCTACAACCATATAAGAAAATGTCCCTAAAGCAAGCTAAGAAGGATAATAAATTATCACCAAAGTATTATGGTCCGTACAAGGTGTTGCAAAAGATTGGTACTATGGCATACAAATTGGAGCTTCCTGCAGCTTCTCGATTGCACCCAGTTTTCCATGCTTCATGTTTAAAGAAGGTTATAGGCGACAAGCTCCCAATTCGAACAATATTGTGAGAACTTGACGAGGAAGGAAAAATTATATTGGAACCGAAAGCAGTCACAGAAACAAGAACTCGACAGCTACGAAATCAATCAATTTAGAGTATCTTATCAAGTGGAAGAACTTATCCGCTGAAGATTCCACATGGGAGGATGAGAATTTTATGCAGAAGTATCCAGAACTACTCAAGCGTTGAGGACAACACTTTTTTGAAGGAAAGGGGCATGTTGGGTCCCTATAATACTAGTGATTACCCCGTTACTATTGTAGTTATACCCCTTATTTATATTGTTGTGCCCCTATTACCCCCATATTGTTATTTTTGTGCCCCATAGAATCCCTCTATTGCTATTTTTATTGTTAGGTTGGCTGGATTATATTGTGACTCCTTATACTCCTATATATAGAAAGGAGGTTTTTTCATTTGAATCATCGAATAATTGTTCATTTATGTAATGTAAAGGAGGTTTCCCCCTCGAAGAGGCTGAATTATAAGGCGTTGATATATCTTTTCTATCTTTTCTTGAGCTGGTTTCATAACAAGAAATAAGATGTTGATTGATCCCATTAGGAGCTCTATTGGTCAGAGGAGATAAAATAGGTTATAATAGAGTTCCCCTAAAGTAGAAACTCAGCCATGATTTACTGATGATTGAAGTACTTTACCTTGTGACAAGTCGGGATCAAGAACGACCAGCGAATTCGTCTTCTCTTTCAATACATTTACATCATAACATATTTTTACTGACTGAGACATACCCACACTCAACACATAAGCTATCAGTACATGTATAATGATCAAAATACATGTACACTAAGGATTGATGGTGGACCCATCACTAGATTATTGTCAGTATAATCATAGCCGTCATATGTAGTGATATTGTATAATCTTGAAATCGTAGCCCAGATGGTGGAAACTAGATCTTGGGTCTTCTACCTCGTTAACATGACCAACCAACATACAAGTCTAACCATGTGAATAAATGAGCTGAATCTGAACATGGAAGATACCATCTAATTACCGGCCAATGAAGTAAGTCGTTAATAGATGGGAGAGAAACCACTGATGATATTAATGGATCTCAAGGTACTCAAGTACAATCCATATGGTGTGAATAAATGAGTTGATGTTGAACAACACACATAATATTTTGGTTAAAGGCCAATGAGGTAAACTTGTCGTTGAGAGAAAGTAACCTTGCCATACATGTATGTAAGCACCAAGGTAACAATCGGTGTTTCTAAGTCAATTTCCTGTATCATGCGCCGATGTCAACAAGAAGAAACACATCATAGCAGGGCTTTGATGTATCCCACATCAACCAAACAAAACAAGTATGATGATCGAGACAGAATGATCAAAATGATGTTGATATGGAACTGGATCTTTAAGGGAATACATGGAAAGAAGGATTCAAAGTATTGCAACAGATATAAGTTGAATGACTTCTCTTGAACACACCAATGACACTGAAATCGAGTTGGAAGAATTTACCCAAAAATGAATTTGAAGTTTTATGAAGGTGTGATGAACTGAAAGACAAGCAGATTACCTAATCCAATAGCCACAGAGATGAAGTGGAAGAGTTCCATTTTCAAGAGTGACTCACTTCCATTAAAAAATAGAGTACCCTATTTTCCCAATTTCCCCAAACATAATGGTGAGTACCTCTTTATTTTATAACACACTTGAGGAGGATAACATCCTTATGATCTATAAGTCCATAATTTGGATGAATCCCCATGATAATATTTAACGAATCCAAAGGAGTGGTTTAGTCCCATCATGATTGGTGAGTCCATCAATATTTGATGTTTTTACGAGTCTAGCGAAGGTAACACTCAACTTATCTTTCATGTTTAGAGAGTTTGTAAAAGAGGCAACAAGGAAAACACGAGATGTCCCTTTTTGTAGATAGTCTCTTAAGTCTGAAAAGGTATAAAACAATACTCAAGAGAACCTCTTACCAATGTTTGAATAAGGCATTACTCTTTAGTAAATAGTCTAGCACAATCCGGAAAAGGATTAAACTTATATTTAGTAGACGTGCTTTCATTTACTTTTACGAGTTCGAAAAGAAAAGTGCTCGGAAATATTTTCATGTTTTGGGACTATGAAAAGAGATAAAACATGACTCCAAGGGGTTCCTTTTTCGTAGGTTTAAGGAGCATGAAAAAGAGATAAAAGTGTACGCTTTGGTCAAAATAATATTTTTAAAGCACATCATAATCCGTTAACAACTCTCGACCTACTAAAAACAACATAGAAAGGATTAAACATACGTGTTTCATAGTAAAAATGAATCATGCCTAGGTCAAAGCGTTAAATATGAATATAATAATGAAAAACATGACCATATATACTCAAAACTGACTACTCATCTTTACCATTTCATATTTACCTTCAATAGTGAGAGTTCTGAGTACTTTTTCCCTCGATCTTCTACAACTAATTGTGGCAGATCCAGTGGACCATTTTGAGTACCGTGCTTCCAAGTAGGAGCTAAAACCCTTATGTTTCTTTTTGTGGTTCCATTTTATGATTTCATGCAAAATTGCTAAGTTTTTTAGGGCCTCGGGGTTCCAAAATTTCGCCCTAAGACCAACACAGGCCGAGATGGTCAAAATTTTCATTGCATCTAAGAATTCATACACTGTAGACAGGGGTCCAATGCTCTATTTTTTTCTTCTAGGGTGCGTTGGGCACAAATACAAACTTTGTTCAATAGTTTTTCCTCAAACTTTATCAAGTTTTTGCATAAAAAGGATTCTAATGGATCTCTTGTTGATGTTTCAGGAGCATCAACATAAAATGGCTTTCATGTGGAGAGAAAGATAACATGAGGAACATGATTTTAATGCATCAAATGATCCTACTACCATCCAGGAATTAAGGAGCTATGGGTTACTAAATATTTTCTGGATTCCTAGTATGAGGCAACAAAGGGAATTGCTAGAATATCTTATTCAATCATGGGATGTTCAGGTACAAGCGTTCAGGTTTGGGGAACATCTAATCGAGATAAATGTAGAAGGCATCTGCGTTCTTATAGGTTTTTCCATGACAGGTTCCCCCATCTCTCTTCTAGGTGGAATAAAGGGTGGAGAAACTGTGAAAGATTACATAACTACCTATTGCAGACCTCGAGCCCAACCAAGAAGGGATGGAAAGATCAATATAAAAGATGTGACCCGTTTACCTTTGAGAATGATCTTATTCATTATCACAAGATTGGAAGCTAGCTTAATGTTTCATGTCAAAAGTAGATCATACATGCCATATGGATTGGAGTGTCTAGAGCCAACACTTTTCAACTAGAGCAAGGGAGTTCTAGTCAATATGAAATATCAACTATCTAGATAAAAAGAGGGAAAACTAAAGAAATTTGTATACGTGTGATCTTAGTTTCCTTTGCACTTTATCAAGTTCCTTACTTCAGCATCAATAGATTATACTCGATCCTATTGATACGAGGGTACCATAGATGAGGAGGTGGATAGATCATATGCCTTACACATAGGGTTGTTGACGATCATCTTTTCACCAACTTTATTTGGATGGCTGCGCAGAAAATTTATTATGATCAATGATTATCCTTACTTAGGAATGGAATTTCGTGATGATGTTGAGCTCATGCTTCCTGAGGGTGAGGAGTGGGGTGCTTCAGGTAAGAAATTTTGACCTTTTAAGTTTTGAAAGTTTTACAATTTTTATTTTTTTTATGTTTCCGAGACTAGACTATTGATTTTTCATGCAAATATGGGACTAGTTCGACTTATTAGTGCTTCATATCTCCATCATGCAGAGGAACGACAACATGAGGAGGTAGTAGAATAAATATAGGTCGTTGGGGTAAGACAAGATATACTACGGGATCGTGATGTAATAGAGGTCATATAAGTAGTACAGCGTCATATAGAGGGGTTGACACACAAGATTGATCAGATTTTGGTCGACTAGATTTCGTTGCGACTTTAGTGATACACTATATGATTGCCTAGTCGTATTCATCGACTATTGTGCAAGACGGATCCAGCAGTTTCATCCTATCATGAGCACCTTTGATTTGTCCACTTAGATATTTTCATGTAGTTTTTTATATGGGTGATGTATGCCATATGTGTCTCGGGAAAACTTTTTTTGAAACCAAAGTTAATATATATATATATATATATATATATATATATATATATATATATATATATATATATATATATATATATATATATATATATATATATATATATATATATATATATATATATATATATATATATATATATTCCATGGTTTTGGGTTTCTATTATACTTTGAATGTGATGTGATGTGAATTGAAAATTAATTACATTTGTTGCAAATGTCTATCTAAAAGATGATTAGCTAGTGCACATGTTAATATGTTTAGATTTATAGACATGTGTTCATATTGTATGAAATCAAAATGCCTTTCTAGAAGGTGAACTCTTAAAACCATGCGCAATATGGTGGAAATTCTAGCTGAATAGACAATAAAGTTTAGTACTACGAGTAGTGAGTCAAGTCTAGCTACTAAACGAGGAATACCATGTGAAATAGCATCATGCAATAGTTTGACCATTGCGCTATATTCAACAATGTTGTTGTTGGAGCGATCAATACAAATCCCTTGCAGACTTGCTAACTTTACCTTTGGAGCAAAGATAGACCATGTTGCGAAAGACAAGCTCTGAGTACTACGAGTGGCACCATCAGCATGACCAATAAAAGTTAGAAGACAAATCAACATCTGCAAAAAAATGTAGAAGGGAATCGATAGAAACTATGTGAATCTCTGAAAAGATACACTCTATGCACACTCAACACACCTATAGACAATATGTACACAGTTAGACTACATTTGAGATCAAGCATAGTATCTTTTGACGTACAACCCATTTCTAGTTTGTGATAGGGAAATTCCATCAAAATATACTAACTCATAGGCCCCTTTTGCAAGGACTCGCTTGACAATGTATGGACCTAACCACATGGGTTGAAATTTTCATGGACCTAACTTACTGGACTCTTTGTCGCATTAAATAATAAGGTCTCTCTCCCAGAAGACATGAGGCTTGACACTTTTGTCATACAATGACTTGACGCGTCTTTTATGAGCTTCATTAGCTATAGTATCATTGCGTCGGGATTCATCTAAATGAGTCAGATGTAAAAGATGATCCTCATCTACGAAAGTAGTAGGAAGAAATTCGATAGCTAGTTTCAATGACAGAATTTCACATTCAATTGGGACGTTAAATTCTATACCATATACCAGCTGAGAGGGTGTAAATCCCATAGCAATCTTGACTGAGTTTCGGTATGCCCACAAAGAAATGTAAAGGAAAAAATTCTAGTTTGATTTGTGGACCCCTAGCATGCATTGAAGCAATTTATTAAGAACTTTGGTGATGGCCTCAACCTATCCATTGGCCTGACGATAATAGGGAGTGGAACTTTCATGGGAAATTCCCAGCTTAGCATTTAGTTCGGTCACCATATGATTCCATAACTTATTTCCATGATCCATAACTATTTCTTTTGGAGCACCAAATTGTACGATGACGTGGTTGAAAAGGAAGTATGTAACCGTTTCTCTAGTGTTGTTAAATGTAGGCATCACCTCAACCCATTTCATAAAGTAATCAACTGTGACAATAATATAACCATTCCCCCCAGTGAAATGAGCATTACTTGTCATAAAGTCGATACCCCATTTCGCAAAAGGAGCAAAAGAGATAACAAGATGCAATGGAGTGGGCAGAGAACATGCCTCATGATAATATATCTGGCATGCATGACACTTCTAAACAACCAATATTTTGTCACGAAAGATGGTAGGCCAGAAGTAACCATCATGTAAACTTTTCTAGGCAGTAGCATATCTAGATAAATGTTTTCCACATGCCCTCAAGTGGGATTCATTAAGGACTTTATCAACGTCCTCAAGTGTGACGCGCCTTCATAAAATCGTATTGATACCATGACGGTAAAGGGTGTCGTCGATAATGATGTAATTTCAGGCTTGGTAATGAATACGCCGCTGCTAAGAGTGAGAGGTATTAGACTAGAATGTCTTAGTTTGGAGAAAAATATGGAAATATCCATAACATGTCAGATGACGACATAAAAAACTTATTGATCGGGGATAAAATCTTCAGATGTAGATTCCAAATAAGGGGAAGGAAGATCACATATTCGTTTTGAAAAAACTAGTGATTTAATTTACTTATATTTAATGAACTCTAGGTCAAATTCTTATAGAATGACAATCAATTTCGAGTACTTTACCTCCAAAAATTTACGTGAAAATATGTATGTCATAGGGTTGTAATCCGAAGCGACCATATTTTTTTGAAGCAAGATGTAATGGTGAAACCTTTGGACAACTTAAACCACCACCAAAGTCAACTTTTCTATTTGGGAATACCAAATCTCTGTATCGTTAAGATTCTGACTTAGATAATAGATGAGATGTCTAGTCCCTAAATAATCTTGTTGGACCAAGACCATTTCTATAGTAGAAATGGCAGCAACAAGATACATGAAGTAGTCACGCTGATAGTCAGGGGGATATAGAAGAGATGCCCAAACTAGTACGTCTTTCTAGGCATCAAATTATTTCTGAGGTACATCATCCCAATGGAAGGGAATCCTTTTTCAACAAGTGAGTGAATCATTTGGTCAACTCAGTGTCATTAGGGACAAATCTTCATAGGAAGTTAGCTTTCCCTTGGTGTCATTGAATCTAAACGAGTGAAAAAGGTGCAGGAAAATCAACAATTTCCATTACTTTCAATGGATTGATAAAAATTTCTTGTATTGATATGACAAAACCAAAAGGTCGACAAGAACTAACGCAAAACACAAATTTGTGTGGGTTAACTCGAATGCTATAATTTCTACAACGAAGAAAAACAGGATGAAGATGCATTGGGTGATCAACCCAATGTTTGGAGTGAGAAGGGAGGTCATCCAAATATGGTTAAATGATGTGTTTGATGTCATGAAAAGAGTAATCCATGGCACATTGAAATGTGGCCCCAACATTTTTTGAATCGAACGGGAGTTTCCTACATGCAAAAGTTCCCTAGGGATAGATAAAATCAGTTTTAGGTTTGTATGCCGAGAGAATGTTGATATGATTATGTTGAGGCCTCGAAAATCGCTGCCACAACAAAGGGGAAACCACCCGGTCCGGACCTTAGTACAGCTCCTTTTCCGTTTGGAATAGTGGCTCCGACTGGGGATAATGGGACCAGTTTCCCAATAATGAATGAAAGTGGGATGGACGAGTAACTTAAGAGGTATGATAGTGATAAGGGAACAACTAAAACTATCAGCGAAATATATATTAACTATAATCTAATCCCGGGACTTATCAATCTTTCCAAGCGTAGCGTTTGATAATCTGTGCTTTAAGGCAGGCATATAGATGAATCTAACACTAAATCATAGACGTTTAAACCATTTAAGATTGCTCTGCATAATTAGTTATGCAGAGCGATAATAGCGAATTACTACACATTGTCATTCATATCATTGCTACATGCATGATTAAAAGAAAGGCATATCACAAAACATCCAATAGTGGAATGAAATGAAGATTTGTTGTTACAACGCATACATGTATTCAACAATAGCAAAAGATAATAACACAGCAATTCATATAAAAGGAAAGAGGACAGATGCAGATAAAAGTACCATGTAAGCTGCTCAACAATCCATTATGTAAATCGCTATGTCGCAGTCCTTCCTTCAAACCAGAAAGCATTCCAAACAAGAGACAATAGTGCACAAATGCATAAAACAGCCTTCTCGTCAAATAAAGGACTATTGGTCGAGTTTCACAAAAGAATATAGGCTGAAGCACAGTAGTGCAAACTTCAACCTTTTAAGTCTATTACAAAATTTTACGACCCTTTCCAAAACAATGAAAGGGTCTATAAATACTAATCTAATCTAAATATCTAAGAAAAACTGAAAACTATTAAATTGGCATCAATAACTATTTCTCCATATTTCTTGGCGATCTGGCAGTCAGCAGCAATGCTTCATTCGGTGGGCTCTTTGCCTTTAAACCTCAACTGACATATCGCCAGCATTGGCTCTACTTCCGGTGGAGTGTTGAGACGCGACGTGAGCTGGGCATCATATGTGGCATCCTGAAAGTCGGGGATTAGGCACTTGAGAGCATCTGTTAAACACTTAAGAGCCGACCTTTGAGTGTGTAGTTTGATTAGAAAGAGCCAATATGCGTCGGAGGTTAAAGTTTTTACTCCAGCGATTAACTTTCTCTTTTCCTCCAGACCATGATAACTTGTTTGTTCAATCATGTTTGCCGTGGTTATGCTTCCAGGTGTACACTGAGAGATTATGTTGGCCCAATAGAGTGTATTGTTGACCAAATCAATCATATTGTTGGTAATCATTTTACATCTTGAAGCTGCTCTTTCTGCTTTCATCATTTGAGTGTTCCATTCCGTGAAGAGTATGTCTTTGAATGGCTCATAGATCCTAGGCAAGTTTGCTTCTTTTCCCTCATCAGTATCTTGCCAATCAAGATATGAGGTTATGGTTTCTTCGGTCTGATCTAGCTCATTTCTGGCTTTTTCAATTTGCTGACATACTGCTATAGATACTTCACATAATGTCTCAGCCTCAGTTAGTTGTTGACACAAGAGTCTAACCTGAGAGATTAATGCATTATTTATTCGAGCTGCCTCTGCTCTGAAATCTTCGACTTTCTTAGTGCCCTTGACATCTTCGAGCTGTGCTAATAGTCGAGCGATTTGCTCATCCTTTGACTTCGTCATTAGCTCGTTTGCTGCTCTCAATTGTGCCAATGCCTCTGTTAATTCTTTCTGATTCTGGATTGAGCTCTGATCAATCCTCTGTTTTTCAGTCTGCAGTTGCTGGGTTAATACATTGTTTGCTTGTTGTTGCGCCAACAACTGCTCTTCTACCTGTGCTGCCTTGTTTTGTGCCTCGGCTACTTCTGCTTGCAATGCACAAATTTCCTGGTCCTTAGTATTTAACAAAAGACTTACCTCTGATGCTTGATCAATAGTCGCTACAGAATAAGCTCCCGCATACTACGATAGCTTAGTTAGATCATCAGAGGGGTCCAATTCTTCCTTCCAGACTACATTCCCCGTGACTGTCTGCTCAGGAAAGGTGGAAGGTTGATCAATCCTTCGTCTCTTCCTTGAGCGCTTAACAACTGCTTTGTGCCTAGGACTGTAGAAAATGTCCAGGGGAGGAATATCTTCCACCTGGAGCACAATTTGATTGGAAGGGTCTTTGGTGATTACCTCGAGATCATTTGAAGTGGGTGGGCCGCTGGTTCCGCTTAGAAAATGAGAAGAAGTGGTGTCTGGTGCGTCTTTGGAGCCTTCCTTTCCACTGATAATGGAATCGAATTGATTCCATTGTTTCAGCAATTCAGGATCTATGGAGGTCTGGGATTTACTCTTCTCCTTTTCTTGTTCCAACCTCTTTTGCTCCTCCAACTCTTTCTGCTGCTGTTCTTCTAACTCCTTTCCCTGTTTCTCTTCTTGCTCTCTTCTTTGCTTATCTGCTAATTCCTTTTTCCGCCTATCTGCCAGTTCTTTCCTTTGTTTTTCTTCTTCTTCCTTCTTCCGCTGTTCCTCCATCTACTTCTGCTTTCTCTGTTCTTGTTCCTTCTGCTCTTTCTGTTGCTTATCCATTTGCTCCTTTCTCTGCCTCTCTGCCTGCTACTTCTCTTGCCTTTCCTCCTGTTGTTTATTTTGTTCTTTATTTATAACAGGAGGTCGGCTTGTCTGTTTCTGACCGGGCTCGCTTGAGGAGGACGCTGAGGTTAATGATGATAAATCTAGAGGCAGAGTTTGCAACCTCTGCTCTCTGAGTTTATTGAACTCAGTTAAATTCTCATCATTGTATCTCATCTTGGCAAGCTGCTTGGTTTGGCTGATTGAATCGGCAGCTCTGAACAGGTCATCAAACTCATCCTCTTGATGGTCAATCTTAGTCAGTTTGGCCTGTTCTAGGGCATTGTAGGCAGTTTTATGTGGATCATAGAGTCTGGCTGGCATAGTGGGCAGGGATAAAGCTTGCATCTTTATAGCCTCCTTTTCTGCATGCTGAAGATTATGCAGAGTAAAAACACCCATCCTTAAGGGAAAAGAGGGCCAGCCCCTCTTCTTCTCTTTCTTGAGTGTTTGGGTTACACTCTCAGCCATAATTTGGTAGGATATCTCTCGGGCTAACAGTTTGTCTGGAACATATAGAGGGAGAACATGCGGTTTGGCTTGGCTTCCATAAACCCTAATATAGGTAAAGTGCTCTTCTCCAAACCATCCTGCTACAGCTGGTAAGTCAAAGGAAGCGAGATAGGAGATTTTGGGAATAGGCCGATCAAAAATGGAATAATGAATCGGAACCATAAAACCATTGCAAATTTGATACAAATGGTCCTTGTAAGAGGACTTCCACAATTTCCGATGATACAAATGAATGGGCGAAGGGTCTTGGGTGGTCCATCTCCAACCGAGGATGGGAAACTTAGAGTTAAAACACAATGTATCCATAATGTAGGCACTATAATAAAATGGGGGGATTTTCCTTTCGGTGACTACAGATTTAGCTCTAAAATCCCGAACAGCTATAGTCAATTTATCAGAAAGAATGGTGGCCCAATCCATGATAAAACTATTAACAACTGCTTCCATTAGGGGAACCATTTCTATATCGAAATTGGTAGAATCATGTAATCCCCATAGCCTACACATCATAATTCCCACATAGCAATAGGGAGAAGCCAAGGAATCGACGGAGTACTTACCCAAGCTTTCGTGCTTGTGTTTGGTCGGGTTTTGCCTCCAATCCCAAATGGGCTCAGATGGTACTTCATTTTCAGCTGCAAACTTCTCCACGAAGTCTTTGTTGTAGATTTTCTCTGGCTCAGGCAAATGATACATTTCCCTTAGGTGCTCTGGCTTGAACGACCCGAAAATCTGTCCGTCTCTTGTGTGGAACGTTCTGTCAATGATTGGAATTTCCTCAATTGCCCATCGCACTACATCAGTGTAGGGAAGGACTTGTTCTCTGGCGGCTATTCTGTGAAGAAAGGAATCGGCCAACTCTTTGAGAGTTGCATCGGACTTTTCGAGTGGGTCCGCAGTAGCCACTGTCCCTGAAACTTTTGGTTGCTCAGCTTCTAGTAAATTATATGTGCCCTGCCATGTAGTTTTGTTAAGACCAGTGCATGTAGTGTCTGAAACGAGGCCTTTCTTGCTATTTGCAGCAGCTTGACCTGCTATGGGTGTAACAGTAGAGCCCATAGCCCTCTTGGATCTTTTTCCCATCATGCTTAAGCTTCTTTCAAAAGCCGAATCCTACACAATTGCAAGAGAAATCGTAACAACATAATAGCAATAACGCTTCACGGTGGGATAGATATATCATTTGAAGCGTGCCAAGATTAATTTTCAAAAGTGGCTGTGGATCCAATCGTTAAGAGGATATTGCAGATGCATTAATGGTGATTTTAGGCCTGCTACTCATTAAATGTGATGATTACACCGTTATCCGGGTGAATGACTCACTTAAGCATGCAACAGATATTCTGGCGGTTAAACGCAGGTGTTCATTAATCGAAGGGGAAAAATCTTTTAAATACACACGCATTACCTTATCCCTTGCATTAACGGCTTTTTGGGATTCGCGTTTTGTCAACCGGATATGAATTAAAGCTTTAAGTGATGGCTTTTAAGACTACCGACCACCGATGAGCGATATCGCATCGCTTCGGGGAATAGGTGCTGCACAATTATCACCAAATGATCGTGCCGACAGCCGATAAGCGAAATCGCATCGGGCTAGCGCATGGAAACAGAAGTAGATGCATATAAAATGGTTTGAGGTTACCGATTGCGATATCACATCGCATCAGGGGTAGGAACCGGGTGCCTCACCGAAGTGCGTGGAATTCTGCCGACGGCCGATAGCGATATCGCATCGGGTCGGGGTCTAAATCATAAAGTGGTTTCACATGAGGTATCACCGATAGCCGATCGCCGATATCGCGTCGCATCGGGACATGAGTTATGAGCCATTAGTGGTGTGCATGTAACATTGCCGATCGCCGATAGCGATATCGCATCGGCGGAGACCAAAATGCCATTTGAATGCATCTCTCATGTTGTTGCGATATGCGATCTTGCGATCGCTTTATCGCAATAACAAAAGATTATTTATTATTTGAAACATTGATGTCCCAAAAAGGCTTAAATACATGAAAACTCGTTTGATTATCCGGCCTTTTTGAACATACAAGTATTGATGCCAAAATTTTAAAAGGGACCCATTCCATATGTTAATTTTTTTTTAAAAATAAGAATGATATGAAATGGGGGGTTGTTGTAGGGCACAACAATTGGTGATTCGCTGGAAGAACCAGTTATCTCTGAAAGTAATCCAAACACTCAAGCTTTTCAAAACTAGAAACTCAACCAGAAGGGAAAAACTTCTAATTTAACTGGATATTTGCGTGTTCTGAACCAAGTGAATTCTATTAACTTCTTTCCTTTTGGTTTCAAGAAAAATAAATACATTCTAAGTCTTAAAACAGTCCTTTATTGGTTTATAATGATAAAACAAAAACTTTCCCAAATCAGCTTTTATAATTAACTCCTCTGTCATAGGTAGAGCCTCTGTTGCCAGCAAACGTTTATAGTTTCGAAAGGGATACCTTTTAACCATAGTATTATTCACTTTTCCATTCACATAAGATTGTAGTTAACAGAATGAAACTAAAATATGTTCCCATATTTTATTTTTTTATCTGTTTTTTCTTCTTTATCATTGATAAGATAAAAAGCCATTGTCCTGGTTTGGTGGCTAGCTATTGACAATGCCATTCACTGGCAATAATTTAACTGAACAAGCCGGCTCGTGATGAGACCTCTTGTCTTGAAATTTCAAGCCATTACCCTGTTATGATAGGCAGTATTGGTAATGTCAGTCAAACTATTTTCCTATGAACATGGTAAGCAGGCTTGTAATAAGACCTCTTATCTTTAATCTTCTATATTTTAGAATTACACTCTGAGTAACCATAAACTTTAGTGAATGGGGTGAACAATTTTCTCCTTAAGAGCAAATGGATGACAGGTGAAGAGTTGAAGATGCTGAAAATGGGTTAGTTTTCACCTTAAGATGAATAACCTTTGGAGACCAGTTTTGAAAACAGAAAATGATTCACAGAACTTTTACCTTTCGAAAAGAGTCTTCAAAATGTTAGGTGGTGATTTCAGAACAAACAGATATCTAGTTCCCTAGAAATTATTCCTTTTGGTTGAGGGTTCTACTATCTAAAAGAAAATATTTGTATTATTTTGTGAGACAGCTTTTTCAAACCAAGCCAAAGGTCAATGGAGATACTCTACAGTTTTATTTCCTATGATTCTACAAACTACACAAATATACAAAGAGGAGAAGGGATCACCTTCTCAATTAAAGAATTTCTTCAAGACTAGGCCATTAACAGGGAGAGAATCTCTCACCCCTGATAAGTCTTGCAATAAAAAGGTTGAATGGCCTATCTTTTCACAGATCTGAAATGGTCCAAGCCACATTTTCTGAAATTTGGTATGCTTACCCTTATCTTCATGGGCCCTGTCCCATTTGAGAACTAAGTCACCAACTTGGAAGTGTTTGGAATCGGATGAGGTTAAGTCAAAGGATGCTTTGATCATTTGTTGATGTTTGGCGTGAGTGATTCTGGCTTTCTCCCTTTCTTCTTCTAATTTGAGAATTTGGTCATGTCTAAATTGAACAGAGGAAGAAGGAGTCTCTTCGATGTACTGTACTAGGGCTAAAGAAGGTAGAACAAGATTGGTAGGCAATACTGCTTCTTTTCCATATACTAGGTTAAATGGGGAAGAACCTATAGAAGCCTTTTGTGTAACCCTGTCAGCCCATAATGCAAACACTAGAGATTTGTGCCAGTTTCTATGATTCTGTTCAACAGTTCGCTTAATGATTTTGATGAGATTCTTATTAGTGGATTCTGCTAAATCATTTCCCTGAGGATAATAATTAGCAGAATATTTCAGTTTAAACCCCCTCTTAATAGCAAAATCATATATAGCATTTCCTGAGAAATAGGAAGCATTATCAAATACGAGAGCGTTTGGGACACCAAACCTGGTAATGATGAATTGGTCTATGAACTCGATGATTGCTTCTGAATTTGCTGCCTTCAAAGGAATAGCCTCTACCCATTTGGTAAAATAATCAGTAGCGGTGAGGATATACCTGTGTTGTTTGGAAGATGGTGGAGTTATCTCTCCAATGATATCTAATCCCCATTGTTCAAATGCCTGTTCAATGTTGACAGGTTGCAAAGGGAAAGCTGATTTCCGTTGTCTTCCACTAGCAGTTTGGCAATTGAAGCATTTTCTTACGTATTCATGAGCATCTCTAAACAGAGTAGGCCAATAATATCCAGCATGAATAACTTTGTGGGCTGTCGTGTCCGCCCCAAAATGTCCTCCCGCTGGCCATCATGTAGCTCCTGTAAAATTTTTTGAGCTTCAGGTCTCTCAAGACATCTTAACAGGATAGAATCATAATTTTGTCTAAAAAGCACATCATCAATGAGAGTGAAATTCTTCACTTTTAACCTAATGGCCCTTTTATTTTTGTAAGATAAATTTGGAGGAGCATAACCATTCTTCAAATAATATATTAAATCTGCATATTGAGATTCGGAATCAGTGACACTTATCTGATTGATTGATTGAGTTTGATCCATGTCGCTTGATTCAGGAATGTTTGATGCTCCTGCCAATATCCTGCAAAAACCTTGGCGCCTAACAATCTTTGCTAGCTTTATTTCTAGGTCATATTCTTGAAGTGATGTGACCCAATTGGCTCTTCTTTCACCCAGTTCTTTTTGAATTAATAGTTGCCTTACCGCTGGGAAAGGGACTATTACTTTCGTGTGAGTTTTCAAAAGAAAGGGCCTGTAATGTTTAACTGCTTTGAACACAGCAAAGGCTTGTTTCTCGACATCGGAATAATTTAGTTCAACACCCTGAAGATTTGAGCTAAAAAATGAAATGGGTGCTTCCAAGTTGTGAGCATTTGGCTACGTGAGAACTGCAGCATAGGATACATCGGACGCAACGGTATACAATGTAAAATGATTAGAAAAATTGGGAGTATTCAAGGCTGGGGCATTGATTATTGATTGCTTGATAACATCAAAAGCTTGCTTTTCTTCTAATCCCCACTTGAAGACTGAATTCTTCTTGATCATTGTCTGAAGTGGTAATACAATTTGAGAGAAATCTGGAACAAATCGTTTGACAAAATTAATCTGACCCAAGAATAACTGCATCGATTTTTTATTGTGTGGGAAAGGGATTTCAGAAATTTCCTTAATCCTATCAGGATCAATATAGATGCCATCTTTGGATACTATAAAGCCTAAAAGCTTTCCTTGATCAAGAGCAAAGAAAGACTTCTTTGGGTTTAAAGAAATACCATATCTTTTGCATCGATGAAAGATTTGATTTAAGTCATGCAAATGATTATATCTCTTTTTAGAATATACAGTAATATCGTCTAGGTAGACGACTACTGATCGATTAATTGACCCTTTGAAAGCTATATCCATGGCTCTCTGGAATGTCGCTCCCGCGTTTATGAGTCTAAAAGGCATTTTCTGATATGCGTAAGTTCCCCATTTTGTTCTGAATGTGGTTTTAAGTTGGTCTTCAAGATGAACCAAAACTTGGTTATATCCGGAGAATCCATCAAGAAAGGACATCAATTCAGAACCTGCTACTGATTGAAGAATTTGCTCCATAGTAGGTAACGGGAAATTATCTTTCAAGCTTGCTTTATTGAGGTTCCTGAAATCAATACAGATTCGAATGTCGCCATTCTTCTTCCTGACTGGCACCATATTAGAGACCCAATTTGAATGTCGGACCGGAAAGATAATTTTGGCTTTCAAAAGCTTATTAAGCTCCGACTTTATCTGGCTCTCCAAATTTGGATGTATTTTTCTTAACTTTTGCTGAATTGGTTTCTGATCAGGAAGCATAGGGATGGTATGCTGGATAATAGATGTATCATATGTCTTTAAGTCATCATATTTCCAAGCAAAGACCTGTTTGTTTTTTCTCAATAGTTTAATAAATGCTTCCTTTTCTTCTTGGGAAAGTCCTATTCCTAAGTTGATGTTTTGAGGAGCATCGTCAGTGCCTAGATTTATTAATTCAAACCTAAGGGTGGAACTTTGAAGCTTTGCATTAATTACAGGTTTAAACCTGTCTTTGATATCGTAAAGGTCTTCAAGCTTCACCACGGGTTTGGGAATTGAATTTTCTTGAGGCGCTTGTTTCATCTGTAGATCGTGATCATCTTCCTCAATGACTTGATTGTCATAGGATTTTTCCGAAGTTAGAAACTGCAAGATATCTTCGTCATGGTTAAATACTCTCCAATTAGTGACATTATCAGGAATTGAAGGCCTAAAAATTAATTCTACAGAAAATCTATCAAGGCTGTAGTCTTCGGAAGGTAGAAGCTTAGAAGCTACATTGGCTAGTAGGTCGACTGCTGAATTTTGTGACCTAGGAATGGAAGAAATGTTGAAGGCTGAAAAGTGTGAGGTAAGATCCTGCACTAGCGATTGATAATGCTTAAGGTGAGTCGAAAGGCAATGAATTGCATTTCTGACTTGTTTAACAATGATTTCCGAATCACCGAACACTTTTAGGTATCGCACTTGAAGGCCGATTGCTTTATATAAACCTTGGACCAAAGCTTCATATTTGGCTGTGTTATTAGTACACTCAAATTCTAACCTACAAGACAGCATTGTCTTTTCTCCTTGCGGGCTAACCAAATTGCAACCTGCTCCTGAGCCTTCACTGGACTTAGAGCCATCAAAATATAAAGACCAAAATAAAGAAGTATTAACAAAAATATCTACATTTTTCTCAGCATCATTAAAACATCTGGACTTATCTGTTTGTGAAAATTTTTCAATTTGAGATGTAAAATGATTAACTGAAAAAGGAGATGGTTGGGCAACAAAGTTGCCAAAAAATGATTCAGACGAATAGTTCCCCAAAATATTGTTGTTGAACGCCACAGGTTGGTTTTCTTGCTCAAATTCAGTAACTGTGTGGGTCATATGCTTCTCCCGATCGATCCTTATTTGATTCGGCTTTCCCTTGTAGGGAAGCCACATATGTGACCAATCTGTGGAAATATACCCATGCAGTTTTTCGGACCAATCTCTTCTTAAAATTAAACCATAAAATTCAGGTATGTCGGCAATTAAGATGTCAATCCTCTGAACAATTCTGGGGTCGGCTGACAACCTAATGGTTACAGAATTAATTTCTCCCACAACCTGCATCTTAGTCCTATCCAACTGTACAATATGAATGGCAGACTTCTGGGGTTCAATGTTCAGCTTAGAGCAAACTAAAGTTGGCATTATGTTAGATGAAGCCCCTGAATCAATTAAACAGTTGTGCAGGTTTCTATTATAAATCTCATAAGTCAGCAGGAAGGGTGGAGTGTGAGAATTTGATTTATCTCCGATTAAAACTGAATCGGTAATTTCAACCATACCTGCAGGAGGCTGGCCTGAATCGTTGGCAGCTCTTGCACTGGGAAGGGGAGTAGAGGGAACAACATTTAATTCTTTAAGAAGTAGCTTTTGTTGATGTTTCAGTTTACTAAGTTCAAACATGGTTATGTTTGCCTTAGTCTTCTTCATGTCATCAACAATGTTATATTCCATTGAATCGGATACCACTAGAGTCTTGGATGTTGAAGGAGAACTAGAAGTTGAAGGCTGATTTTGGGGAACTACTACAGGCGATTTTTTTGGGGGAACTTTTTCCTTTGTTGTAGTAGCGCCTGCGCTCCTCTTCTTTGAAGTTGCCTGGGCGGGTTCAGGAGTGCTTTTACTTCTTGTAGTAACCGGAAAGGCTTCTTCTTCATTCTCCATATCAGAGTGTGGAAGTATAAAATCCCACATTCCGTGGCGTTCAGCTACTTCTTATTCATCATCGGTCTGTGAAGGTGTTTCCTCTTCCTCTTCTTCTTGGTCTGAATCAGCGTTAGATATAACATTGGGCGGCTTAGATTCGGTTTTCTTAAAAGTTCTGAATGGCCTTTTGCTTGAAGTTTCGGCCACCTGCTTTTTTATCTCAACCATTTCGTTAGACAATGTTTTAAGGACCTTTTGTAAACCTTCCATGTCATACGGGTCCTTCGAGGTTTTCTTCTTGGAATCTTCTTTAAACGAGACTTTTTTAGCTTTTCTATCCTCTAGAGCAGCTTTCTTTTCAAGAGCATTGATGCGCTTTTCAACAGCAAGTGCCTCTCTCATGTTTTCAGCTAAGGTAGGTTTGCCAGCCCTGTCTACAAAAATGGCTATGTTGGCAGGTAGGGCAGTGATATACCATTCGCTTCGGATTTGTTCACTTGGTTTAGAAGTGGTAGGGATTTTATTCAGTAGTTTATTAAATCTGGCATTAAACTCTTTTATTGGTTCCCTGTGCTCTATTCTCAAATTGGAGAGGTCGTTTATTAAAGTTGCTAGGGACCTATCATCTCCATATTTGGTGAGAAACTGCTCTTGGCATGTGTTCCAACTGGTAATTGAACCAGAAGGTAAGGAAAAATACCAGGATCCTGATGATCCTTGTAAAGTGTAAGGGAAAAGTCTTACAACAACATCTTGCTCTGTCACTCCTTTTAGGTTAACTGCTAACATAAAGTTGTTGATGTGTTCTTCAGCCTGAGTCCCATCATCTGGATTGAATTTAGGCAACCATTTTTCGGGATAATCGGGTAGATCATGCAAGGGTGCAGGCATATTGACTGCTCCTGGCCTAGTCCATGGGTCTGCCATTATGATAGCAACAGTGGTTGGGACTACTGCTGGGATTCCAGATGTATGGGAAGGGATTAAAGATGAGGAGTGAATAGGTTGGGATATTGAGGCTTCTGATCCCTGGTGAACGACAATTTGTAATGGGGGAGTGGATGGTCGACCTTGCAGTGGAGAAAATGAAATGGAGGAGGTGGATGAAAGCCCTTCACTATCAGATCCTTCAGTAATTTTCTTTGCCCTTTTCCTTTTAGGTAAAGGAAACTCAGTGGGTTCAATACCAAGTTTTTCACTCTGAAGTCTGGTGAGAGGGTGAGTGAGGTTGAACTGCGAAGTCGCACTGCTTTCTGATACCTCAGATTTCTGTGGTGAAATCGAGAAGCTCTGAAGTTTATGTATTAGAGACTGAACTTCAGGGGATTCAAGACTTAATTGTTCTGTGGTATGATCGGTTTGACCAGTGGTAGTTGATTCCTCTTCTTCTTGGTCGGGTACCGGCGAACCAGTATACAAATGGGAAGATCGAGGGGATTCGGAGGGCAAAGTACTCTTGGAATGGCTTATAGGTTTGGACTTATGTTCCATTCACAGCTGAGGCCCTCCTTCTAGCAACAATTTTGTTGAGGCCTCGAAAATTGCTGCCACAACAAAGGGGAAACCACCCGGTCTGGACCTTAGTACAACTCCTTTTCCATTTGGAATAGTGGCTCTGACTGGGGATAATGGGACCATTTTCCCAATAATGAATGAAAGTGGGATGGACGAGTAACTTAAGAGGTATGATAGTGATAAGGGAACAACTAAAACTATCAGCGAAATATCTATTAACTATAATCTAATCC